>CM033714.1:8865006-9465006 GCA_019671005.1 Hibiscus mutabilis | reverse complement strand
AAGAGTTAATCTCAGCCATCCAATATTTCACCCATACAACGATCCAAGAAACGTGTAAAACTCATAGTTTGACATTGTGTGAAAGTAGATCTTAACCTATATATATTAAAATGAAAGTAATTAGAAAAGGAGATGGGTTTAGCGGAACTCAATGAGTGGTTTCGATGGAAATAATATAACGTTGTCCAAGCACCTTTTATATAAGATATATGTTATTAAAAAGTTAAGAAAAAATATGAACATGTATCAACTTGTAATCATCTTAACACCGTTTAAAAGATGGGGTTTAGGGTATTACGATAATTATGGGAAAATATTGGGAATTGATTATATTTCGGTACGGGTGTCAGGTAATAGCAGAGATCGTAGGAACATATTTCGTAATATTTGCAGGGTGTGGTTCGGTGGTGATAAACAAGTTATACGACGGCATCGTTACATTCCCTGGGATTTGTATAGTCTGGGGTCTCACTGCGATGGTCATGATTTACTCCGTCGGTCATATTTCCGGCGCTCATTTTAATCCGGCCGTCACCATTACTTTCGCCATCTTTCGTCGTTTCCCACTCAAACAAGTACGTAAAACCCTAAAAAATCCATGCAGAATTATTACTACGTTAATTAATTTTGTTGTTGCATGCATGCACGCCAGGTTCCTGTTTACTTGGCTGCACAGCTCCTAGGATCAATCCTAGCAAGCGAAACTTTAAATCTGATTTGGGATATACCTCCGAATGCCTTCTTCGGAACTGTGCCGGTCGGATCCGCTTATCGGTCTTTCATCCTCGAGATTATCATTTCATTTCTGTCGATGTTCGTCATCTCCGGCGTCCTACAGATAGTCGTGCTGTAAGTAATAATCTTTACGTTACATACATGTAACATGTATGCTGCATTGGGAATACGAAATTGTTATGGGGAATTTGTTTTGCAGATGGAGAACTGGCTGGTATTGCGGTGGGAATGACGGTGACGTTAAACGTCTTCGTTGTCGGGTAATTCAGTTTATTAATCCCGATTAGTGAATTAATCTAAGTATTGTTTTTGGTTAACATTGATAGACCGATATCCGGGGCATCGATGAACCCAGCGAGGACTCTTGGACCGGCTATAGTGATGCGTGTGTACGAGGGTATATGGGTTTATATGGCCGGCCCGATCATAGGCACTGTAATGGGTCGATTTGTTTATAATTTGATTAGGTTTACGGATAAACCTCTACATGAATTAACCAAACCACCTTCTTTTGTGAAGAGCGTGTCCAGAAACAATGCTGCTTAGGGTTTTTTCTTCTTCTTTCCGTCACTGCGCTCATCAATTGTAAACTTGGAATGTGCAATGTTATTTGTTTTGCTGCTTTTTTTTTTTAATGTTGTTGCTTGTTTATGTTAATAGATTTCGAAATCATATAGTAATAGATAAAGCTTAATCATTGTTTCGGGAAATATATAAATTAAGACACGTGTACAGTGTACTCACGTGAACTATGGGATCATTTGTCTTTCAGAAAATAGTGAAGCCCTTACGTGACGGTACTTTCATGTGTTTGGAATAGTTTTATGATGATACAATCTTCTCCATCACATGTTTTGGAAAATTTTGCTTTGGTATTTCATTGGAAAATTATATTATGTGCTGGGTTGAAATTATGATTGAACTACGAGAAGTAGACAGATTAATTTTGAGATGAATGAGTCTTAAAGGCAATTAAACCATAAAAATTAAGGGTTTAGGTTTAATTTTAAAATTTTCAAAATTAAAAAGATTTAATTAAACAAAAAAATGAGAGATCAAAGTTTATTTGTTTTTATTTTAATTGACAAATCCTAAATAACAATAAATAATAAAATTTTATGAGGAAAAAGGACTTAATTATAATAATTTTAAAATTCGTAGGACCTAAAATAAATTAATCCATCAAATTTGGGGCAATTGCACCTCTGCCTATAAGATGGCTTGTCCTTAATTGTCATTTTCATCCTATCAATTATAGTCTCAGTCAATTAAAATAACTCACTTTATATCTTTTTTCATGTTAATTTTACAAATAAATCTTCACTTAAATTTATGTTTTACATTAATTTTTAAATTATTTTTAAAAGTTATCATTTAAGTGGGTTAATAATAAAGAAAAAAAATAATAAAATGCGTGATTCATATTGGTCGAGACCATAACTGATGTAGTAATAATAGCCCGTGATATATTTTTTTCATCGAATCATAATCATGTGGACCTAGTGATGACGTGTAGGGTGGAGATTGAGCTAGAAGCCTAGAACTAGTAAAAAGAAAAGCCTAAAAATGGAAAAATTATTAGATAAACTCTATTCAGTACGTCATCCGTGATCACATTCAATCAAGTTCGTCCATCTTATTTTTTCTTAAAGTGAATCATCACTTTTTTCTACATGTAATTAGAGAATAAATAATTATTAAGTAATTATTTTGAGATAAACAAATTTAATTAATTAGATCACAAATGACGTGATAATCAGAGTTCATCAATTAATTTTTTCCACGAACAAATGTGAAGGGATAATGAAGAGATAAGTACGGGGACATAACCGACCTTGTACCGTGGAGGATAGGGGCTGGGATTGCGAACACGGTACAAGGGACCACAGTAAAGCTCTGATCCGCAATCGCAGCCGTCTGATTGTAGGTGTGCTGGGATATGATCAGAACAAAAAAAAAAAGACAACCAACCCCACATGATATAAAAGATTTATTTTTTCCTTTTTAGTGAAAAAAATAAATATATTAATGATTTGATCTAACCTTTTTAAGCTCTGCATTACGTTCACAAGCTTTTTTACACTCAGCACTGCGCACAAACAGATACAGAAATTCATTTTCTTTTTCAAAGAAAGATCTGAAAATTCCGGAGCTTAGTTTTGGTATTTTGCTTCTTCGTTGATTACTGTCTAAGTTCTTAAGGAACGTGTTACGTTTTTGAATTGGATTGACTTGATTTGATCCGTTTGATACGCTATCGATGTCGGTTACTCGCTCTTGATTCTTGAGGTAACTGCTAGTATTTTTTTCGAGCTTGAACTTTTTGGTTGGCGAATGGCGGGAGAGATTCAGGAGCCTTTCAACACCAGTTTTTTGGTAAATCTTTTCTTTCTCTTTCTGTTCTTTTGGTTAGGTGTTTGGAATTTGGATTGTGTGTTTATCGATTGGAATTATTTGTGTAATTGTTTGTGGACTGCTTACTGAATACTGTGAGAACGTTTTATGATTAGAAATTATGAATTTTATATATGAACTGATGAAAATGATAATCTCGTTATAGCCTAAAAGGAAGAGAAATGATTGTCTCATTGATGAAGTTTAAGAGTATAACGAAAATAGTGGTTGGTTCACTTCATTTGCGTTGTGACTTTGCTTCTTATTCATTGATTGGTATTAATCTTTGATTCTATATGTCTCCTTGATTTTTTGGGAACAAAGAAATCTGTGTCTGTTTCCCCATCGGTGATTGAAGTTTAAGCTTCAAAATTTCGTTTACTTACTATTCAGGTTTCAGTCTCTCTTAATTCATTGCTTGATTTGTTGTAGTTTGATCAATGATCACTGTTTCCTATGTCAATTTTTTATTTTAGCTACTTCTTTTGACACTAACTGATAAAATTATATAATTAGATATGTTACTTATTCCTTTTCAAATTGTGTATTGCACTTATTTCTGAAACTTCGAAAATCTATAGAAGATTGTTATTAGCACTAATTCCTTACAGTATCTCATATACCCTCTGTAATAATACTGAGTTTAGAGAAAAGTAGTTTCTCTGTTTTTCATTAATTTCAGAAAATTAAAATTGCAGAGGGTTGGATCCCTTTTTAACAACACTGGTTACATCATACTAGTTTAATTAAACTCTTAACTCTTAGTTTAAGATAAACTCTATTTTTTTTTCTGGAATAAACTTAAACTAAAACACCTATATTACAACACAAACTCCTAATTAAATAATAACTACTGCATACTAATAACTTTAGGACTCTTGGATACACAGATACAATCGACACTCCCCCTCAAGCTGGTGAGTAGACATTGTATAGTCCCAGCTTGGATGTAAGCTTATCAAAGGTATTTCTTGGAAGTGCCTTGGTAAGTATGTCAGCTAACTGCTCTTGCGTTGGGATGAAGTTCAACTTGATCATCCCACTTGTGATTTTCTTTGTAATAAAGTGCCTGTCCAATTCCACATGTTTGGTTCTGTTATGATGCACTGGATTCTTTGTAATGCTGATTGCAGATTGATTGTCACTGTAAAGCTCAAACTCTTTGTTGTAGTTTAATTTCAATTCTGATAGGTGTCTTTGTACCTAAATCCCTTCACAGATTCCATTTGCTAGTGATCTGAATTCTGCTTCTGCACTGCTTCTTGAAATTACTTGTTGTTTCTTGCTCTTCCAAGTCACCAAATTTCCCCGTACTCAAGCACAATAGTCACTTGTAGATCTCTAGTTGTCAACTCTCCTGCCCAGCTTGCATCTGTGAGTATTTCAACTATTTTACTGTCATTTTTAGTGAAAAACATCCCTTGCCCCGGAGTCAACTTCAAATATCTTAGGATTCTCATAACTGCCTCAAGGTGCTCTTTTTTAGGATCACTCATAAATTGGCTGACAACACTTACTGGAAAAACAATGTCAGGTCTAGTGAGTGATAAGTAAATAAGCTTACCCACTAGTTTCTGGTATTGCTCATTGTTCGTAGGAACTCCTTGATCATCAGTCCTAAACTTTAGGTTTGACTCCATAGGTGTCTCTGCAGGCTTGCATCCTAGCATTCTTGTTTCTGAAAGAAGATCCAGAATATACTTCCTCTAGTTAATCACAATCCCAGAGTTTGATCTTGCCACTTTCATACCGAGAAAGTACCTCAAGTATTCCAAGTCTTTTACCTCGAATTCAGTAGCCAGAAACTTTTTCACCCTTTTTATCTCCTGATCATCATCACCAGTGATGATTATATCATCAACATAGACTAGTAAGATCGTCTTTTTATTTCCTAAAGAAGTCTTTACAAACAAAGTATGATCAGATTGACATTGATAGTAACCAAAATTCAAAACTGCTTTAGTGAATCTATCAAACCAGGTCCTAGGAGACTGTTTTAGGCCATACAATGATTTCAATAGCTTACACACTTGGTTTAGATCACCACTTTGATTGGCTGGTTTATGCATGTAGACTTCCTCCTCTAAATTTCTATTTAGGAATGCATTTTTCACATCAAGTTGATGAAGTGGTCAGTCTAGATTTGCAGCAAGAGATAGAAGAATTCTTACAGTATTGAGTTTTGCTATAGGAGCAAATGTTTCCTGGTAATCTATCTCATAAGACTGAGTAAATCCCCTTGCAACCAGCCTTGCTTAAACCTTTCAATACTCCCATCTGAGTTATATGTTACTGTAAAAATCCATTTACAGCAAAATGCCTTCTTACCAGGAGGTAAACTGGTCATCACCCAAGTCTTGTTTGACTCCAAAGCTTGAATTTCATCTTCTATAGCTTTCTTCCACCTAGGATCTTGTAAAGCTTCATACACTGTTTTTGGAATTTGCACTTTGTCAATTTTGGCAGTAAAGGCTTTAAAAGATGACAATAACTTACCATAGGCCACATATTTCTGGATTCGGTGACTTGTACATTTTCTTACACCTTTACTCTTAGCAATAGGTAAGTCAGATGTATCAATAAAAGAATCATCATTATCATTCAAATTTTCCATACCTTCCTCCTCCAAGGACAATCGAAATGGTTCCATTTCTTGAGCAGTCCTAGGTTGTGTAATTTCCTGAGCAGACCCTTTTTTCCTCCTTGTATAGACACTTAGTTCTTTAGTTCCAAGTTGGTTCTCTGAAAGAACATGAGGTGTAGTAGGTGATTTTTCAGTTTCAGTTATAGGTGAAAAAGGTTCTGATGGTTTAGGAACAGGTTCTGGAGGTAGAGATGTAGGATTATTTTGTACAGTTTTTGGTGTAGGAATTGATTCGGCTAGTGGGAACTGGATTTGAGGAGACTGAAATTCATCCCATCTCTCCCCCTGAATTTTAGTATCTGAAAAATAAGGTAAATGTTCATGAAAATTGACATCCATAGAAATAAAAAGTTTCCTATGTAGAGGAGAGTACATTTAGAGCCCTTCTTATGTGGAGAATATCCTAGGAAAACACATTTGATAGCCCTAGGATCTAACTTACCCCGAAACTGTTTATGAATATGAACAAAGGCAGTAGAACCAAATACTTTGAGAGGTAAATGACAAGACAAAGGTTTAAAAGATGAAAAGGTTTGAAGAAAGACTCCCTTAGGAGTTCTGAATCCTAAAATTCTGCTAAGTAACCTGTTAATGAGAAAAGTTGCATGAACTTATAAGAGTTCTATTTTTCCTTTCAGCCACTCTATTATGTTGAGGAGTATCAACACATAACTTATATGAATAATACCTTTGTCTGTAAAAAAATTTCCTAAAGTATTGGTAAAGAACTCACTCCCATTGTCACTCTTAAGGATCTGAATTTTACTGTGAAACTGATTTTCAATCATGAAGTAGAAATTTTTGAAGATATTTTCAGTAGCATATTTATTTTTCATCAAGAAAGTCCAAGTAATCCTAGTATGATCATCTATAAAGGAGACAAACCATCTAGCCCCATTTACATTCTTAACATTAGAAGGACCCCCCAAATGTCACTATGTATTAAGGAAAAAGGTTTAGAAGCCTTATAAGAAGAAGGGGGATAGGATGATCTTTTATGTTTCGCAAGTCAACATATATCACAAGAAAAAGATAATGGGTCTTTATTATCAAACAAAGTTGGAAACAATTTCTAAAGATAAATAAAGTTTGGATGGCCAAGTCTAAAATGCCATAAAAGAACATCACTGAATCCTAAATTTGTAGCGTTTAAGGATAAAGAAAAAGTACAACTTGGTTAGACTTGTCTCTTAGGAGAAAGACCTTCAATGATGTAAAGTCCACCACACAACTCAGCACTGCCAATCCACTTCCCCGAATCCACTTCCTGAAACACACAACCAGTAGCATTAAATATTGTGGAACAGTTAAGATCACTGCACAATTTACTAACTGACAACAGATTGCATTGTAAGTTAGGAACATATAAAACAGAAGAAAGAGTGATAGTATCATTCACAACAACTGTTCCTATTCCATCCACTTTAGTGACAGATCCATCAGCTGTCTTAACATTTCTCTGACTATGCTGTCCAGTAATTTGGAGGAAAAGAGATTCATCTCCTGTCATATGGTCAGTAGCCCCAGAATCCACTATCCATAAATACTTAGCAGTAGTTTTAAAACAAAAAACACTACCAGTTGTACCAGAGGAATCAGATTTTGGTTTCATCTGAGAAAGAAGTTTCTGCAAATCATCAATCTGTTGCTTACTAAAACGCACTGAACTATCTGCTGATGATGCATTAGCTATTGGCGCTGTTTGTTGCTGCCTCATCCTTTGGGGTTTCCAGTCAGCAGGCTTTCCATGTAATCTCCAGCAAGTATCTCCAGTGTGCCCCACCTTTTTGCAATGGTCACACCATCGTTTTCCTCCTTTTTGCTTGCTGGCAGATGATGTATGAGTAAGAAGTGCAGATCCATCACTAGTGGACGAGTCTACCAACGGGAATAATCGCCTACTTTCTTCCCTTCTGACCTCAGAAAAAACCTCTCTAATGGAAGGAAGAAGTTTAGTGCTCAAAATTCTTCATTTGACAGCATCCAGTCCTTTATGTAGACCATTCAAGAATTAAAAGATTCTTTTTTGGTCAGTTTTCTTCTTGTAAAGAGCAGCATCTGTTGAATTCGTCCAGTCATTGGACTTGTAGAGATCAATTTGCTGCCAAAGTCGGGTCAGAGTGTTTTAGTAAATAGTGACATTCATCTCCTCCTGCTTCAGATTTGAAGCCTGGCATTCAACGCTAAATAATTCAGAAATATTGTCTGAACTTGAATAAGTTTCTTGAGCCGCATCCCAGATTTCTTTTGCAGTCTCATATAGGAGAAAGTTACCCCCAATTGTTGGTGTCATCGTGTTTGTCAACCAAGACATCACTATACTATTTTCTTGCAGCCACTTCTCATACGCTGGATCCGTCGAAGAAGGCTTTTTCACTCCTCCTGTGATTTAACCTAGCTTTCCTCTGCCAGTGATGTACAACTTAACTGACTGAGACCATTGTAGATAATTGGGACCTATCAGCTTATGACAAGTGACTGCCGATGTGTTAGAATCTGGAAGAACATCAATGGAGGAATTTGCTTCTCCTCCTGAATTAATCTCGGATGAGGAAGAATTTGCCATCGATTTAGGCTAAGAATCGAAACCTACTGATACCGTGTAAATAATACTGAGTTTAGAGAAAAGTAATTTTTCTATTTTTCATTAATTTCAGAAAATTAAAATTACAGAGGGTTGTATCCCTTTTTAACAACACTGGTTACATCATTCTAGTTTAATTAAACTCTAACTCCTAGGTTAAGATAAACTCTATTTTATCTGGAATAAACTTAAACTAAAATACCTCTATTACAGCACAAACTCCTAATTAAATAATAACTACTGCATACTAATAACTTTAGGACTCTTAGATACACAGATACAATCGACACCTTCCAATTAATGGCATTTAAATGCTGGTGAATTTTGTCTCCGTTGCCTATTTTATGAGTTTCTAATCAACGAAATGACTGATAAAATTCAATTTTCGTTATACTATATGAGATAATTTGTCCACCTATTTGTTTTATTCTAATTGCACTTATTTTGTGAACTGAGCAGACAGAATCTCTGCATTCTGGTTCTATATCATTTGGCAGATTTGAAAATGAACCCTTAGCTTGGGAAAGGAGATCCTCTTTCTCACACAATAGATATCTTGAAGAAGTTGAGAAATTCTCAAAACCAGGTTCAGTTATTGAGAAGAAAGCTTATTTTGAAGCTCACTTTAGGAGGAAGGCGCGTCTTCTCCAAGGTTCATACGAAGGCCAAATGAAGGTGAAGCTCAAACCGGTGAGGATGATGCTGTGGATAATGAGGATTACAAAGAATATCAAACGGTTGAGAATCATGCTGCAGAGAACAAGACTTATGGAGAAGAATCTGATAGTTTAAGTAAAGATAGCTATTACAATCATTCTGATGAGAAGGGCTTGGGTTATGCAAATTATGGGGAAGATTTCTTTTGTGGAAATCAAGGAAGCCTATTTGATCATGAAAATGAAGGGAACCAGTCTGAGTACGCTAATGAAGGTAGCCTTTGTGCTCACTTAGACAGTAGTCCTGAAGATTCTGAATATCCTGGAGAGGGTGCATCGACTGAATGTGGAAGAGAGTATCCTGAAGATTTATCCACTCATGAAACTCATGTTTTGGTTCCTGGAGATGTTAAACCTGAAGAGAGTCCTCACAGTGAAATTAGACATGATAAGCCACTTAGTAGCAATGATAAACCAGAGAAAAAAGTAAAGGAAAACCATGATGACAAAGCAGTTAGCATTGATGAATCACTTAAGTTCAGGGATCTATCTCCCATTTCTGGAACCACGGGAGAAGTTGATACTTCTAAGTTAGAAGTTCAGCAAAGTCATTCTCCAAAGGTATGAATTTATATTTATATTACTTCTTGTTGGTTTCTGAAAAGTGGCATTCATTGCAGTAGCCAGAAACTTGATTTCACTTTTTTCCCCTAATGTGATACCTGCATTACTTTTTGTCTTGTGTTTACCTACTTGTAACTTATACTTTTTGATTTTTTTTTTTTTAAATTGTAGTTGAAGCCTACTATTGTAAATGATACTAAAATGAGGTTGAAGTCTCAAATGAGTCCTGATCATTCCATGAAAAAAATTTCTTCTGATCCTTCAAAAGTAGCTGCAAGGGTACTAGAAAGAAAGGAAAAAGAGACCACAAGGAGAACAAAAGCAGAAAAATTACAAGCACGAACTGCCACTCCAACTAAACGTCCAATGCTCAGATCTCCAAAAAAAGAGGTGAAGGTTTGGACTTAGACCTGAAAGCTAAATGAACGACATCTGTATTACCTAGTTTTTATTCTCTATTAACCATTTTTATTAAGATTTCATACTGCTATTTGAATTCCCTTTTCCTTGGTCTTTCTTGTCCAGGATTCTGAGAGAGACAATTCAAACTTATGCAGGTAGCATAAAAGGTACTTCCTATTTCTTGCATTGAAGAATATGTATGTTTCTTTTGTAGGGACAGTTCAAATGATTATTTCATTCTTCTGACAGTATAAAAGAAGTGACAAAGAAAGTAATTGAAGCTCGACCTTCTTCATCGAAGAATATTGAACCTGTTGCTCGCCAGACACCAAATAGGTCTGTATCAACATCGTAGAGGCACTGTTTTATGTCATAAAAAATTTGAGTTTCAACCTTAACATAGCCTATTTTTTTATATAGGCTTAAGCAGACCGTCACTTCACCTAAGGCAGATGTAAAGTCAACTGCCGGGTCATTCCATTTCAAAAGTGGTGAACGAGCTGAAAGGAGAAAAGAGGCAAGCAAGCATGCTGTCATCCTCAAACTTTTTTTAATTCTCTAGTTTATGGATAAACTTTAATGTCTTTTTTCTTTTTGTCATAAAATGTTATCAGTTCTCCGTGAAATTGGAAGAGAAAATACATGCCAAAGAGGCTGAGATGAATCAGATCCAAGCAAAAACACAGGTGAGGGAAGCATGCAATATTTATGGTTTACTATTTGAAATGAAGGACCGTTCTGACATTTCTGGATTGGATCCTTTGCTTTTCCATGGTTTATATCGACGGTTATCCAGTCTGGGTTGCTAACTTCATAAACAAATTGAATGCCTTGGTCTCATTACAGGAGAAAACGAAGGCTGAATTAAGCAGTTGCTTTTCAAAGCAAAACCCATACCTTCTTTCTATCATGTTGCTACAGCACCAGGGTGTAATGGAAGCAAGGTACATTAGAAGCTAGCTGTTGCTTTGATTTTGTAATGCAGCTCATGTCCTCTGTATGATTAGTTAAAGGAAGCATGCCCTCATGAGTGCATGTCTAATTTGGAGGTTCTTACATTGGCCCGTATGTAATCTTAGTCTAGCTTAATAGCTTTAATGACGCATTGACTCTTCTTCATTTTTTATTTAATTTTCTCAAAAAGCATCGACTATTTTGACATTGAACCATTTATTTATGTGAAGCAATAGTAGTAAAAGATGGTATTTTATATTTTGTTCTTTGCACAAATGCTATAGGGTCTTGGATCTTTGTTGGTTGCTTGTTTCTACTGGATATTTTCATGTTGGTTTTAGTAGAATTCCTTGGTCTGAAGAAAATTCTTATACGAAGCACATGGTTGACATCTGAGTGTGTTTGTCCTATGATTCATTGTCCCACTTTTTCATGTGATTCCTTGTCCTATGATCATCCAAATAGCTTATTTCATAATTTTGTTCCATTTGTCAATAGATTTAACATTGGCTTTCTTCTACTTCTTTCTCAGGCTGCATCATCTACCAAGAAACCAGCTAAAGTAGGACCGAACTCGGCAAATCCAGGAGTGGGATCAACAGCAAGATCACCATCACTCTCCAGGGAAGCAAAGAAAGATGTCCTTTCTGCTGGTGGATTTGAGGTTGAGTCATCATGTCAATCTGGCATCATATCCTCGACTCCACCATCTGGCAGTCACGGGTCCCGAGCATCTGTCACACAAAACATTATCCTTTCAAAGCAAGAGAGAGGGAAAGAGGACAGTAATTTGCCAAAACATCGAATACCAGAGAATGGTAAGGTTGTAAAAGATCATAAGAATGGTGGCATGCCAAAAGTTGGACCCCGGAGAACTAGCCAAGAGGTTACGAGGAAGAATAACATGAGAAGTGCTGAAATCGTCAATGCCAGCGGTTCTGGTATGGGTCGTTTGACAGTTGTGGCTTCCTGAAATGATCACTCATGGCGTCTCATCTTCACCCATTTTTATTTCCCATTTAGCTTGGGCAGGCCACACAGGTATCTTCAAATTATATAATCATGTCTTGCCTTCAAAGCACACTGAATGTATACTGTACCAGGAATGGCGATGGTGCCAGGTTTACATTGAAAACCAGATTCCTTGCGATGGAAAAAGTGAAATGGCAAGGCTGGTAATAGATTGTTGATAGTAGTGTTTCAGAATTACTGAAAACGACGGGGCGTGTAATGCAACCTTTAGCGGGAATTCTAGTCAGTTAATAATGGTGGCTTTGTTGTTTGTCTCCCTTACCTACCACCTCTGCCGACATATTCTTGCAAAAAAAATGAGATTTGAGGCAAGTGGCTTCCCGCTTCCTCTTTTATCAGGTTCGAAACTCTTTTTATTCTTTCAAACGGCAATGAATAGCATTTGAAGCTGAGAACTGTGGGTAAAAAAGCAAGACGGAAGCAGACAAATAAAAAACCTGGAAATCTCCATTTTGCCTGGTGGTTCCAGAGTTATGTATATAATTGATTACAGATACTTTAATACAAGGGGAATGTTTTTATTTTTTGGTATCCAGCTAATTTATTAGTTAATTAATTCAGAAGAATACTATAAAGATTCATTATGGAACGATACTTTCAATTTAATTTATTTTATTCACGATATTATAATTCGAACATCTGATATTGTATTAGACCACTGAAAATGCTTCTTTTACTCAACAACTGCTCTTTTTTTCGCTTTATTTAGAATTACGAAATCATTCTTAGAAGGTTAAATTATGGAGGTTTTGAGCTCTGAGATAATCGATTTATCAAACATCCTTTGAGATAACCTATACCAGGAGATTTTGCATTATCGTTTGAACTTTCATTATCATCCATTGTGAAATCTATACAAAATAGGTGATGCAATCAAGTAGGTAAGCAAAATTGTAATTGAGAAACAATTTAAAACAAAAAACATGGAGATTAAAAGAGGAATTATTATTAAACATACTTAAAATCATCTCATCCATTACCAAACAAAAGAGTCCATGGACCACATCCTCCACCTCTTCTTTGGTTCCTTTGTCTCTCACTTCTTCACAATTTCTACACCTTTTTCTATCTGCAACTAAAAACACATACCAAACTCCCCTTACTAAACATGGCTTAATCATTTAAATACTCTTACTTCAACCAGCTAGTAATTCCCTAAACCAGAAACAACTAGAATAATAAACACAAGAAGATTTGTGGTAGCAGTGACGATGAAGATTGATTTTCCCGGCCCAACTGTTGTTCCCGATGACTGGTTATCCGTTTGGTGCGGAGGTTTTCTATAGTAGAACGGGAAGTAAGGCAAGATAGGGTCAGGAGGGGGCTGACCGTAAAAAGAATTGCCACCATAAGGTGGTGGTTGTGTGTAATATGGTAAGTTCCCTGTAGGCGGAGTGTACACTGCCGTTTGTGCAGGTGGTGAATAACTAGCTGGAGGCGTTTGAGTGACTGTGCCACCGCCGCCGGTGCCTGTTGGTGGCGGGTAACATGGATAAGGACATGGGTTGTCTTGCTTGGTTTGAATAAAGAAGGTGAAGAAGAAGAAGAAAGAGGTGGTGAGAGCTTTGTTTAGTACTGTATTGGCCATGTTAGAGAAGGATAGAAAAGTAGGTGTGAGAAGAGTGGAGTTAGTGGGATGAATGAAATTAAACTGGATTTTCTTCTTTTTTTTCAAGTTTTTTAGGTCAAGTCTCAGAGTTGGATATAAAGAGGCTAATAAAGGAAATTGAAGGATCGAAAAGTAAGTCCTAGCTACTTACTGTCCTTTTGTGTTAAAAGTTGATCAAAAAGTAAAATTAAAGGAAATTTATAATTTTGTTTAAAAATATATTTGATTTTAAAAACACATATTGGAAAATAACGTTATCTAGTACTAAAAACCAGGGGAAAAGTCACATTTTTGGACCCCATGGCTCTTTGAAACTTGGAAATGAAGACTTCATTATGAGCAATGAGTTGTTTTGAAGAAAGGGTAGTTGAAGATTGCATGTGGAGAGATGGAATCTTGTGGTTCCAGAGATTATAATCCAACATAGTAAGAAACTAAAACAGGGGTCTCTGTTTCTTTTAACAATATGAGTTCTGTTTCAGTTTTCTGTCTAAATGTTTTCTGTTTTAACCATAAATTCTTGAAGAATTTGAGTAATCTAACAACACAAATAAAAAGTAGATTGATCCTTCTGCGCCTCTGAATTATCCTAAAGTATTTGTTTATTAATTCGAGTATCGGAATTCGATGAAAAATAACATATTTTTAAGGTAGAATTTTGGAATTGGAATTTGGGTCATCCTTTTCCGAATATTCAAAGGCAAACTCTACCTTTGAAAAATAATTGACCCATTTGTTTTATTGGTACGAGGGTAGAATTTAGGAAATTAATTAATACATTAATTATTTTTTAGTATAATAATTAAAGTTAAAACTAATCGCAATATAAAATATAACACAATATGAAAACTAACATTAGCATGGTACATACATGATAGTGTCAAAACTTTTCATACTATTATTATTTTCACCTACAGGCATTGGACCTATTTTCAAAAATGTATTTATTTACAAAGTGTATGTATATTATCAAGGTGTGTCTTTATTTTCTCAAATGGGTATAAAAAAAATTCCTCTACGTACTAAAAGAAGTTATTTTTTCAGAAAAAATAGCACTAAATTAAACCTATTTTTTTAAAAAATAAAAATAGGGATGCGGATGCACCCCATCAAGCAAGGTGTATCCACCACTGGTTAAGAATATATGAACATATATTACATTGTAATCGCTTTTAGACTATTCAAAAAAATCAAAAATGTGAATTACTGGATCAGCTGAACATGATGATAGATATAATACACCAAGAAACCAAGTAGGGCGCTTTAAAGATTTACGGAGCCTTGTGCGGTTTATTAAAATGAGGTCTTTTAAATTATAATTTCAAAGATATAAATTTTTAAAAAAAATTATTTTAGTAAAAATATATATTATGAGGTCCTCTTTAAAGTTAATTTATTAAACTAAAATCTTTTATTTTTCTTTGTAAACATTTAATTCAATTTATTTGAGTTTCTCTTTTCTTGGGGCAATATGCGGTCGCTCATCTTGTACTTATCCAAAATCCTTACTGAGAGCAATGATAGTTTTTACTACTAACCATTTTGAATTTATTTTCATGGAAAATCGTAGGACTTACAAACGAGATTAAAAATTTAGTTCTTGATTGGTGGTTTTCAGGATTTTTATGTATATATTCGAGACATATTTTGAAATAGAGAGTATTTCGCCCAGAACATATAGACCTCAAAAACCACCAATCAAGAATGTTTAGCCTTTCAAAAAAAAAAATTAAACATTTAACTCCCCTTGGCGAAGATGTTGGATTTGTTTGGTGTGGTGCTCTATCAAAACTATCATTATTCATTTTTGGTTGTTTCTGTTGTTTTTTTTTTTTTATCTTTTTTCTCCTTTAAATCTCGTAAAAACAATTAAATCTTTTTTCTTTTTTTTTCTTCACGCCACACCTCGGCGCCCGGCCTTCCTCAACCTTAAAATTATTTTTTTTCCTTTTACAGACTATTAATACATGAAAAATAACAAATACAAAAATAATATATGCTAAACAAAATAAACATGACATACAACAGAGCATACAAAATGTATGACAACACACTAAAGTGACACTAGAAATGTGATGACCGGAGATATGGTACAATTGAAAATAATTAAAACATACAATGTTATGAAAATAAAATAAACAGATACAAATATATTAACATATTAAGAATATAAAAAGATACAATGATTTAATTAATTCAATAATTTTTTTACTTAATTTTCCTTGAAATAACAAAATTTTCTTTTCAAATTTGCTTAATACACTGCTTTATTGACAGAAAAATAAACTTCCCCTAATTTTTTTATTGACATTAATTTAATTAGAATTATTATTGTCGTGACATTTAAAATTTCTTGAGGTTAAACATATTTAAACTCAATTGTCTTAGTAGAGACAAAGAGATGTGAAATTGGGGTATTTTTTTATTTTTCATGGGTGAATTTATAGTAAACATTATATACTGACATATATCATTAATCATATGTACTATTAATTATTTTAATAATTCTTGAAATAATAGGATTTAAAACGCATAATTCTTTTTTAGACTAAAATATATTAGCACACATTTTGTATCACTTTTTTTAGATTTTTAGATTTTAATTTTAAAATAATAGTTATTAAAATAAAAAACAGACAAAAATAATAAAAAAGTATGAAAAAGTAGCCCGAAATGTATTTTGATATATTATATTAAAAAATAATCGCATTTTAGGTATTTGTAATTTCAAAAGTTATTAAAATAATTAAAAGTACATATCAATGTATATAATTCGTAATATATATCGATACACGACGTCTACTCTAAAATTTTTCTATTTTTCAAAGTGTCGGTTAGGGATGGCAATTCAATCTGAATCCGATTCAATCCGAAAGAATTTATCCAATCCATACTCGATTGAAAAAACTTTGAACTCGAATATGAAAAAAATATCCGAGCCCTAATAGAAGATAAATTAGATATGGATCTTGTAAAGATCCGATCCGAAATCGATCCAAATCCATGTCTGATCTGAATCTGGCACATTCGATCCATTATCCAAGTTTGAATCAAAACATTTATGAAATTTAATTACTTAAAATAAAATATTATGTATAATATTTACATTAAAACAATAAGACAACATAAATAAAATAAAAAAATTAAACTAAATACATTAAATGAAACATATATATATATATATATTGGACGAGAACATAAATATATATATATTAGGTAATTTGAAATAATGGTGAAAACAAAATTAACTTATATATATTCATATTAAAAGTGATAATAAAAATATAATTGTCTTAAAAATGCAAGTTAAATAATAATAATAATAATAATATTTACTATGACTGATATAAATATATATTAATTAACCTTAATATAACGTAATATATCTATTTATACCATATGCATATATATATATAAATATGAATGTTTAAATGTAAGATAAAATTATAGATAAATAAACAATAAAATAAATACAATGATAAAGTTATAGGTAAACAAACAATTAAATAAATATAATGGAGAAACAAATCAATGTAAATATCAATACCAAAAATTTAAGAAATTAGTGAATGAAATTGTAAATGATGTGAAATTACAAGATAAAGTTATGATATATTAGGCTAAAATTATGAATTAAAATAGAAAGCAAATTAAAAGTGTAAATAATAAATACAAAAATTTAAATCCAGTCAACAAACAAGGGACAAAAAATGAATAAGTGCATAATTGAATGACAAATTAAAAAAGCAATAAATTAAATACACAAAATTATGGACTGATTTGCATTAAAATAAAATTATTAGAAGGTCAAAATATAATATACTTAAAGACGCTAAAATTCTCGGGTCTACCCTTTAGACTTGGGTTAACACTAAAGATGACAATTTAATCTGAATTCGATCGGAAAAAAATTTGATCCAAAAATAATCCGATTGAAAAAATTCAAATTCGAATCTAAAAAATATCTGAGTCTGATTATAACGGTTTTAGAATTGAATTTTATACAATCTAATCCAAGTCTGATCTATTGTCATCCCTAGTGTCGGTGGACCAAGGATTTTGATGTTTATTTTCATTTTTTAGTGCAACTTTTTGTTTTGACGCGCCGTGCGGTAGTTGACTAGTGACTATTACATTAATGATTCCAAACTCAAAAAATATAATATAAAAACTATTAATTTGTATTTAATACTACTTTCATAAGATGATGATAATAAATAAAATATAGACTAATAATGTTGTTTTAATTTAATAAAAGTAATTTGTGCCAACAATCTCTAGAACATTGATTAAAGCTCCCACTTGATATATTTTTCTTCTCTTAAGTTGTGGGTTTAAGAGCTCGTGGGAATAAATTCTCCTTCCTTCTTTCATAAATAGAAATTGTTCAAAAAAATAAAAGTAATTTGTTAAATTTATAATTAAATAATACTTAATTAAATAAAACCCTATAATATAAAATATTATAGAAATTATTCAAGGACATACGCATGATTTATGTCTGAAGATAAAAATTGTTAGAGGGTTATATTAGAAATTTAAGGATACAAAATTATAAAATTTAGGGATGTAAAATTAAAAAATCGATAAAAAATAAAAATATATAAAAAATACATAAATTATATGAAAATTTAAAATTTTTAAAGGTACGATTGTACCTCCATCACCCTCCTCCATCCATGGGTGTATTTGTTTCAAGTCCACCCAAACATGGATTAAATGCATGCATTTGTTAGAAAAGAATCCAAAATGTCCAAACGCATACCTAATGTTGAAGCCCAATCAATCCCCACTATCATTATAGGAACCACTTTAGTCTTTTTAGGGACTTTTCATTTTATTTGATATAAATTTTTAGCTTATTTTTTTATAAACTAGGGCTTCTTTTGTTATTGTTGTTGCAAACCAACGTTAAAGGTAAATATTTGTTGGCCAAAAGTTAAATTTTTTAGCGGCTATCAAACATTCGTTTAAACGTTAAAAATAGTAAACAAACATATGTTGAAACTAAATCGATGACCGTTTGACATAAAAATAAAGAACAAACGGACATTAAAACCCTTAAAACAACAAAAAATGGGACCCCATAAAATAAAGAATAAACTATTAAGATGATTTTTTCTAATTCTATAGATAAAATGAATTTTCACATACACGCAATTATAAATAAAATTAATACAATACACAACCAAAACATTCAATTAATAAGAGATTTTAGAAACCAGTATGAGAATATTCCCGGGGGGGGGGGAGAAACCAGTATGAGAAATTATTATTTAATGTTATTATGTTATATATAATGATAAGATAGTTTAAAAGAAAAACTTAAATTCAATTGTTTAAAATAATATTAATAATCAATTAAAGTGGAATATACCCTTAAATTCTTTTAATATCGCATTTTTATAATATTTAATTCAAATTAATTAGCAATAAATTCGATAAACCAAATTCTACAGTACTAGAGTGGAGATCTTAGGGTGAGTTTAACGTGCAATATGTCTAGTGTGCGATTAAAAGATGATAAATTTTAAAATTTATTCACGGACAAAAATATATTAAAAATCTTGATAATATTTTTTGTTAATTTTTTTGAACTTTTTTAAGTATCGATAAAATAAATATTAATACTTTGTACTAAACTAAAAATTTATCAAAAAAACAACTGAATATTAATATTTGAAAAAAACTAAAAAATACTAACAGGAAATGTTATAAAAATCTAATATTTTTTTAGATCGTAAAAATCTTCTCTTTTTCACTTCCTATTGATTTAGAGAGTAATATTTAAATTCTATTCAAGATTAACATAAATAAGGGTCAAAACCCAGAATGGTGAAGAAAAAACAACTTGAATGTCTTCCTGGATTATGGATCCACTAATTTTCCAGTTTCAAACCCAGAATGATACTACATTAATAAACAAAATAATCTAAAAATCAGTATTATTGAAATTAATAACAAAATAATCTAAAAAAACCAGTAGGTAAAGATTTGAAAAAAAAAAAACAATTTTTTTCTTGTCCTTAAAAGAAAATAGGATTGTACTTACTGTATTCAATTTCTTGTACAATGATCCTTACGACCCTCCGATTCCGATCCCAATTCAAAAAGCAAGAAGGAACAAGAATCCAGAGACCAAAGCCAACAGCCCCACTTCAAATCTCCGGCTCACAGCACCATAAGTTTGGTCAACAGGGTAAAGGCTCCCTGGTGGACCAGTTATGTAAACAAAGGATGGTGGACTAGGTGGTGGCGGACAGTATTGGGTCGGCGGCTTTTTTGGTGTAGGTGGAGGGAACGGCGGCAGTGGTGGTGGAGGGAACGATGGCGGTGGTGGAGGACTTTGTACAGTACAAGATGGGGTACACTTGATGCCTTGATCACCTGGTACACTGCCCTCATCAAGCTTCCTTGACTCCAAGCCGTTGGTGGGGTATGCAACAGTGGCGATCACAAAGAATATGGTTGAAGTTACAGTTAGAGGTTCGAAACGGTTGGTTCCGATCGACATGGCGGCGACTCTGATTGCTCTCCGACGAGGGGAATTTGTGTAAATATGAAGAGCTAGCGGGTGATTTTATATTAGTAGGCTAATGAAAGGGTTGGAAAGCTCAAATTGCAAAAAAAAATGAATAATTTTGATAAAATGAGTTGTTAAACGCTCTTTTTATTACTTGATTAATTAATTTTTATAGTAGGAAGTTTGATTCGCTGCATTGTGAAGTAAGGGAATCCCATTGCATGTGGGAATTATGGGGATGGAAGCCATCATATGCGCTATACACTATAATTCATTAATTTGTAAAAAAATTATGGGTTTCTTTCTTCTTTTAAATTCTAACATATGTATTTCATGTTTTAATTATGTAATTAAGGATATGATTTGAGTTATGAAATTGATACTATTAATTAAAACTAATTTTTCTTTACATTAAGCTGTTTTTGTTTTCTTTGTCTCCATGACAACCTTTTTTCTACTTTTGACATATCTATGTTTTATGACACGTTTTGTTGATACTTTTGTGGTCGCTTGACGTTCGTGTAGAAATTTTCATGACATTCGTTTCTGATTTGGGTTTATTAGTGGTCATGGATAGTTTGATTTTTTTTGTAGTTGTTTGCCGATGTTGGCAGAACTGTGTAGCGGATCGGTGTCTATGAAATCGATATGAAAGGTATTTGCAGTTTTTTTAGTGGAGATTTCATCTAGTTTATGTTTTGACAATTTCTCAAGGAAAGAACGATAAACTATAAAGATTTGATATGGTATAAAAAAAGTGTATGACTTAACCGGAGTAACCTTTAATTTTCTTTTTGGATCAGTCGTTTTCTTTTCAAACTAGTCGCTTTCTTTTCTTATTATTTTCTTTTTGGTTATTGAAGGTTTGAAACCATTGAAAGTCATGTTTTTAATTTACTTTTAATTATTAATAAAGTTGTATGGTTTAAAATTTAAAAAAGAATTTCAAGAAAATTTGTAAAAAGCAATAACAAACTTTAAAAATCTGAAAAGCTTAGCATTTTATTAAAAAATAATTGTTAAATTTTGAATGAATCTTTTAGATTTTTTTTTCGAATTTATATATATTATACGTCACATTAATTTTTGAAAAATTTATATCAGGTGACGTGCTTTAGAGATGAAAAACTCAAAGATTAAATTAAATAAAAAATTCTTTCAAATACTAAAATAATAATGAGACACAACTTCATATGTCATAATATCATTGAATGTAACTCTAGTTTTCACCATATATAGCAACAGATAAGGGAATGATATGCCAAATTAGTTAATTAAGTAATAGTAATAAAGGTTTTGCGGTGTTTGATATTTTTATATAAGGGTGACTTTTAAGGCATATTTATTTTGGTCATCTTATTTTTTAAAATATTTGATAAAATCACTTAACTTTTAATTCGATTTTAATATAGTCACTGAATTTTTAGTTCGCTTTTAATATGGTCCATCTCGTTACCTTCTTATATTTCCTTAATAAAAATGGGTAAACTACACCAATCATCACTCACCTTTTTTCTTACTCCTATTTTGGTCACTAGAGTTTAAAATTTTTTAATTTAATAACTTAACTTTCGAATTGTTCATATTTTGACCACTCTCGAATGACTTGTTTATACAAATAGAAAATTTTGATTAATCCTTAAAAATTATTTTGGTTAATTGGTAATTCAGATTATTTAATTCTTGATCTTATATTGTACCAATTAAATCAGATATTCGATTAATCAGTTAACCAAAATATTTGATTATGGAAATATTTTTTTACTTTGTTTATTAATATATCAAATATGATAATATGTAAATTTAATAATTTTTCGGTTGTGATAAAAGTGTAAAAACAACTAGAAAGTAAAAAAATAAAAATTCACACATATTAGTCCTACTCAGAGTAAAACTTTTTAAAAAAAATCAAAAGGGTATCAAAATCACTAGACTATAAAATATTGTAATACATAAAATTTAGAAATATTGTATATAAGAGATCAGATCGGTTAATCAACTTTGCTTAAAACTGTAAATTGTAATCTAATCGAAATAATTTATTTTAAAAATTTGTACCAAAATCGGGTTTGATTAATCCTTAAAAAATATTTTGGTTAATTGCTAAATTCAGATTATTCAATTCTCGATCTTATATTATACCAATTAAATCGGATAATCGATTGACCGGTTAATTAGAAATTTTGATTCGAGTAATATTTTTTTTACTTTGCTTATTAAAATATCAAATATGGTAAATTTATTAAGCAAAGTAAAAAAAATCATTACCCGAATTTTTTTAAGGATTAATCGAATTTTTCTATTTGTATAATCATGTCATTTAAGAGTGACCAAAATATGAACAATTCGAAAGTTAAGTTATTAAATTGAAAATTATTAAACTCTAGTGACCAAAATTGGAGTGGGAAGAAAGTTGAGTGATGATTGATGTAGTTTACCCATTTTTATTAAGAAAAAAACAAAAACTAACATCAACTTCCAACCGAAAGTAACAGTAGGGACCATATTAAAATCGAACTAAAAGTTGGATGACCTTATTAAATATTTTAAAAGTATGGTGACCAAAATAAATACGCCTTAAAAGTTTGCTGACCATTTTTGTAGTTTATCCTTTGTATAAAAGAGAGGAAATTGTACAGCTGAGCCTATACAGTTGAAGAAAACTCTAAGTCTGCAATACTTAGGCTTCCTTTTAGGGTTGTAGTCCCTAGCGCTCGTATGAGACAAACGGTCGTTGGTCAAAACCTAAAAAATCTAGCTGCCTCAAAACGCTCGTTTGAGTGCTTATATAGGTAGACAAACGTCTGTTAAAAGTCAAGCCATGTTTGGAATAGTTGTGGCCAGTAAACGGCCGTTTGCAACAGCCACCCTAACCACAAACGCAGCTCCATGTTGGACCGCACATGCTTACTACAATACACAGAAAACATCCCATCATAATTATATGCATAGGGGACGTACTAATTTTCAAATCAAATACATTAAAGATGACCACTTTGAAGATGAGGTTGAGAATTTTAGTAATTTATTAAGCTGTTAGAGTTTATAATCTGAACTAAATTAGATTTTAGTTTAAAGCTGAGAATTATATTTAAAATTTTTCTAAACTTAAATTTAAGTACATTTCGATTATCAATATATTCATCCATTCATGTATTATAATAATTATTTTTAATTATAACTATAGGAATGGTTTATTTAAATAATTATAATTCTAACTTTATAAATAAATAAAAAGTAGAGGAGGAGAGGAAGTGGGTGAGTCACAGCTCAGACATAAACATTAATGGTCAGCCTCATTTGACATGTCATGTTCCATTTCCTTTCTTACATTCATCAATCAGAATTCAGGGTTCTTCCCTCCACCTCCTTCTACTTATTTCTTCCATATTTCTCACATATTCTTTCAACTTTTCAGAATTGGGAAATTCTTGCAATTTCTAATTTCATTTCTTATGTAATTAATGGCCTAATACTAAGAAAATGTAGAAATTGAAGATTAGTGGGGTGAGAAGAGGAGTTGGATTAGAAAGGCCACTTTGAAGATGAGTGAAGAAGAAGATATTATTAGTATGAAATGTTAGTTGCTAGTGAGAAAAAGCCACCGTCCCATTTTCTTCGGGTCAACTTCCTAATCACATTTCATGACAAAAAAAAAAAATCATAAACAACTATCAACAGAGTTGGTCAAGTGGTAAACAATTTGATATTATTTGAGCAGGTTTTAAGTTCGAGATATTGTATATACAAATACGAAAAATTTTCCCTGGGAGACTCACCCATCAAAGCCAAGTGTGTGACACGAGTCGGGCAACAAAAAATTATAAATAATCAACAACCAGTTGGTCTAATAGAACACGCCACTAGATATTAAATAAGGTTAGAAGTTCGAATCTTGATGTTGTGCAAAAAAACAAATTATAGTAGAAATGTTGTCTTATAATAAATTTTTACAATACCATATTCAGATTAGTCAATCAATAAATTAAATATGATTAATTATGCCAAAAAAATTATAAATAAACGATCGATTTAGTTAATAAACTAATCAAATTAATTAAACTTTTAAAATTCTCACTATTAATCAAATCAAAAAAATCTAAAAAAATCATTAATTGAACCAAAATTATTTAATTGATTATTTAATTATCTTTTAATTTTGATTTAAAATAGTAACTCAATTTTAATAATTTAAATAAAAATTGTTAAATATATAGTTTTATTTCTATTTTTTCTTTTGAATTTAATTTAATATTAGGATTAAAATTGGAATATTAAATATTACACTTTTGAAAATATTATTAATAAATTATGGATACTAAATTTTAAATATTGTAAGTCATTAATGAGATTTAAATTAAAATTTAAAAATATATTAATTATATTTATTAGTCATTTTCACACTTAATTAACCCATAATCAAATTTCTAAAGATTTTTAATCGCTAATAAATTGAGTTCATTTTTATTAGGGAGAGAGATATTTACATTCTTAAACCAAAGTATCATAATTCAAATTCATACGAGATAAAATAATACGAAAAAGTTTTGACTAATCGACCAATAAATGGATGTTACAAATCAAATACTTTAATAACAGACCAACTAAAGTAACTAAATTTTGATACGATTAATCGAATTGATTTCAAGTTAACAACGAACACCCTACTCACAAACATTACTTTTGGAAGCTTCTTTGTAAATATTAATACTGCTTGTATATTATAAGCTTTGCCCACGATGAATGGACTGTTATGAACCCAACAAGAGAAAAATCAATGGGCTGTTTGTTCATTCACAAACTACACTGTAAATTAAAAGTAAAATTTAACACTGTAAATTATTAGTATTAATAATTAGAAGTATCTTAGAGAGAAGTGAACATTAAAGTAATTGTTCTTTGAATAGGAAGTATCAAGTTATATTTTAAAGACAATGGCATTGAAAAGAGAGAAAAGATCATTTAAATCAATAATGAAGTAATGCAATATTGCCTTTATTTAGTTTGTTTTATATAATAAGTTTTAAAAATATTTTTTAATGTTAAAACTTATGAGTATCTTTTTGAATAAAATATTAAACTTTTACCAATGTGAATGTTTCATTTTAGAATGAAATGATATTATTATTCATAATTTTATTTAAGATAATATTATTATTATTATAAAAAGTTGTATTTTCCAATAAATATTTTATTATAAGCTATTATAAATGTATAATTATTTAGGTAATTTGTAACATTTGCATATATGTTTTCTAAGAATTATAAGTATATAAAATCTTGATATTACGAACCTAACAAGTGTTACAGTGGAAAAACGGATAATATTCATCTTAAGAGACATAGGTTCAAATCGCTTTGTCTACAAGATGTATGTCTTAAAAATATTTATAAATATATACTACCTTCTAAATACCTTTAGATTTATTTAAAAAAACTCTTGATATTATAAAATTACTCAAATTATGATTTCAACTTCTTAAACTTTTACAACATTTTATATTTATATATTGAAATTATCTTAGTATTAAATAAAAATATTTTATTTCACAATATAAAATAAACACACGTGTCAGAGAAAACTAGTAATGTATAAATATTGTCATTTATAACCAAGAACTGGCTTTGGTTTAGTTGTTGGGCCCACCTCATTTTTCCTTTCTTTCCAGGTTAAGTCCCATCATCATTTTCTCTTCCATTTATTTTTCTCCGATAGATGGTGACAAATCGATAAAATAAGCAAATAATGAGGTTTATATTTATTTATTTTATGTTAGGATTAAATTTTTAAATACATTAATATTATGGACTAAACATGATATTATACAAAAAAAATTAATTATCCTGTCGTCTCTTAACAACCGTTAATTGTGCGGGAATTATTTTGTAAAAAAAATTTATGTCCATTTTGTGATATTTAAAAGTTTGATAATCAAAATAAATATTTTGAAATAGTTTAATAGTTATGTTTTTAACTTTATCTTTGGACTTAAAATTAAAAACATATTATTTATATATTAAAATTTCAATTGATTTAATTTTCAACCAACAAAAACTACCCTTACCAAAATATATAACTTTGTCAAATACATGTATTAAATTGCATAATTGCATACAGTAGTAGCACGTCTGTTTGCTTAGGAAGTTAGAGTAATAGTTTAGTTGATGTTCTTCTCTTCTACATTAAAAAAATGGATATTTACATCCAAATCTAATTTCATGCTAGATATCCAAATAATTTTTTTCATAAAAAAAAAACATACTTTTTGAACAAGCTTGGTTACACATGGATGTTTGATGATAGCCATATTGGTCATTAGAATTTAGAGGCAACAATCATGTTTTAAGCTACATGTAACAACGGCCCAGAGTATAGTTCGTTTGATAGTAAAAATTTAGTGACATTGCTTATTGGGTCCAGATCAGAAAATGCTTTATATAATTTGGATATTGTTCTCTCTTTTTAAGATTTTCGTATATTTTTTCTGTTAAGCCAGCATAATTTATATACAAGGATAAGAATTAGAGGCTTATTGAAGCCCTAAATATACTAAATGGGGATAAAGTTCTCAACTGCAGCCTGCAGGAGTTAGACTGCGTTATTTATATTAATACCAGTTGAAATACTTCCTTTAATAGAAAGAGAGATCAAACCTGGGATATGGATTATGGACATGCAAGTTGCTGTTTTGCTGCCATTTTCTGTGTGTTTTAAACAATATTGATCAGGTGTTGAATTCCATGCAAAGCCTTGTCAAATCAATAGCCCTTTTCCTCTAAACCTCAGTTTCGCTATCGGTCCGACCTTAAACTTTACACATCACAGCAATTCTGGTATAAAATGTTTGTTTTGCTAGCACTTGATGTTGGTATTACGTGGAACTGGTTTGATCGAGACATCTCCAACTCCAACTCTAACTGAGAACTAGAATCATGTTTTGTAATAATTATGGATTCAAGGTCGAACAGACAACGAGATAAAGGCTAACCAGAAAAGGGCTGCTCACTTGACAAGCATAGCATGGAAAACCACTCACCTGTTGTTGCTTTACGAATCTGCTGGAACCGATGGAAAACAATCAAAACTGAGCTCTTACAAGGGAATAAAAGCTAGAAAAAAAAAAATGTAGTGTAAATGATGTGTATGAGCGAAGCCTAATTTATAGATATAATGAGATCGTAAAACAAAAGTGAAAGTGGAATTTTACTGTTATAAAAGTGTGCGAGTCATGTCCTTGATTTAGTAAGTTTGGCAAGTGAGGAGGTTTTGCCTTTGACTCGCAGGTGCATGTGCATTTTTCTATTCAAAACCAACCACTCCCCCCCATGAATTTAAGAAAAGAGCAGCAAAGGGGTTGATTGCCTTAATCAGCTTCAGTAGATGGAAAAGAATGGTGAATAAGAACCAAAGTGAAGAGGTTAGCTGAGCTTGTGTGATTCTCTCATCTACCCTCTATCCCCTCCTCCCTCAAGCTCTACTTCCTTAGCGGGATTTAATATTTAAATTATAGTTACAGTTGCGTACATAATTTTTTTAATAACAAATGCTATTGTAAATATAACGATTGCAAGTACGTGATTTCAGACTGTATCTATACCGCTATAACCAGGTTATCAAACTAGCCAGGCAAAGCCAGTGAACAATCCATTTCCAGGGTACTTGGAATTTTCACTGACCAGCAAGTTTTTTTTTTAATGGTATGACTGACCATTGATGTTCCATATGGATAAGAAGCATTAATGTTGAGTCAGTTTGCACATGAGATTCTTTTCCAATACACCAACGTTGATCAGACATTTCAACCCCACTAGTTCATAAAGCAAAGTTTGTGTCTGTGACTTCAAATCAATGAAAGGATATAATTGAAGGGCGTTTTAATCCAATCTAGTGCTTCTTAAGTTCTTGTTATTGAGATGATATTCCAACTAATTACTTATTGGATCAATTCCTACTTTCAAACAACTAATATATTTACTTAAGTTTATGGTTGCATGTGGCGACTTGAAACCTTCTGTTCAAATTTATTTCGTCACTCTCTCGTTTTTATACTTAGTTATATTAAAGTTGGTAGACTATCATTTGGTCTAGCGGGGTTAGGCTCTAGATTTCTAAATAAGGTCAATTATTCAGATTATTATGTTGTGAATGAAATAAACTGAATTGGGTAAGTTACTTTTAATGAACCTCTGCAATACCCGATATAAATTAATCGATCGACTAGTCGGATAATGGTGGTTATAAAAAATAGTACATACGTAAATCTTTTCAAATATGATATAAAAATAATTGAATTTAAAATCCAATATATACAATACTAAAAATAATACAAATAAAGTTAAATACATAAAGGAAAATACTTTGATACACACATGTGTAAACTAATGAAGCCTTTTAATTTTAGGATTTAGGGTTTTAAGTTAGGGTTTTGGGGGTTTAATGTGTAGGGGTAGAATTTAAGGTTTATTATTAGAATTTAGAGTTTAGGTTTAGGGTGCTAGAGTTTGGGATTTAGATTTTCAATTTTATAGGACTTTGTAATTTTTCACACAGCTTTGTGTATCAAAATATACCCATATATAAATGGAAAATACTTTGATACACAAAGTTTACACAAGCCTTTCAATTTTAGGGTTTAAACATTTAGGTTGTAGATTGTAGAATTTAAGGTTCATGGTTAGAATTTAAAGTTTAGCTATTAGGGTTAGTGATTTAGTTTTAGATTTTATAGCTTAAATATGAAGGTCGTGTAAATTTTGTTTATACGTATCAAAATATAACCCTATATATATATATATATATATATATATATATATATATATTAAAATAACATAATTGTAATACCTAATTTATGATGCCATTAATGCAATCCAACAATAAATTCGGCTAACCCTAGTTTCATACTTGCCTAACCCTAATTTTTTAAAAATGTACATTTGATTAAAAAAGTAATTATCTTCCAAAAAAAAAGTACATTTGGCCCATCCTTATTTTCCGGAACCTAATTTTCATAGTTGCCTAACCTTGTATTCCTCTTTAGCTTATAACGGGATATATAATTATTTTATTTAATTTATTGATCGATTAATCTATTTTGAATATTACAGAGATTCATTGTAGGTGATTTTTTAATTATGTTTGTTTCATTTATAACGTTAAAATTCAAGCATTTAACTTTGTTTTTAAAAACTTAATATCTGATACCAATAGACTAATGAATAATCAATTGAATTGAAATTTATACTTCAAATATAATTGCTACTGTTAATTAAACTGGAACTCTAATTTTTTTAGATATCGACGAGATTATACCTAAAAGCTAAGTGATTATAAAAGATTTTAATTTTTTGATTAGTTAGGTTATTGGTTGACTTTGATTTGTCTACTAAACTAGAATGAACTTTATGTTGGGACCCAAAACAAATATGATATAAAATTTCATAATTTATGATATTTCATGTTAGATCATTTATAACAAAAATTAGACACCTATAATGTTTTTATCTTCTAAGAAAATGAGTGCGTTTGGTTTAAAAAATATAAGTTATTTTTATTTTTTAAAAATAAAAAAACGTTAAAGAAAATGTGTTTGGTTGTAAAATTTGAAAATGATTTTTAGAAAATGAAAATAAAAATAATAAAATTTCGAAAACATAAAGGTTATGTTTGGTAAATAGCGGTTTGAGCAAAGATTAGAAGTTTAAGTTAATATTAAAGGTTTGACTTGTCAAATTTACTAATTTGGATGTTGGGTGAATAGCATATTAGAATAGCGGATTAGGGTGAACCTCTAATTTAAAAAATTGCTAATATGAGCCTTTTGAAATTAGAGGTTTTGACATAAGAGTTATACAGACCATTTTACCTTTAACAATTATCGAAAATCTCCAAACAACCTAAATTTAACATTTTCTATTTTAATCCTTCACCCTCACATATTTATATTGTGACATTTATAAATTAATATTTTTTATTCTCACATATTTGTATTTATATTTAAATTTAATAATTAATTAAATTGTATTAAAAATAATTATATAAATAATAAATTAATATATAGATTTTTCAAATATGATTAATAATGTTATTTTAAACAAATTATTTTTCATAATCTAATTAGTATACAAAATATTGATAACTAATAAAATATTTAAACAAGTATCGAATATAATCATGTTCTTATATGTCATTTTGCTTGTTTAAATAATTAAACAGCTATCAGCTATCAGTTAATTTTACCAAATACTTTTATACAATTTGATAAACCTATTTGATTTTGATATAACTCAATGAAAAATGTTTTTGGACTTAAACTAATTTGCAAGAATATTTCAAAGTCCACAAACTTGAAAAATATGTTTAAAATATTTTCAAAGAGTTTTGGACATAATTTAAATGATTTTAAATAGCCAAAGTGTCAAAAACTAGGCCTGAGTACCGATACGGTTTTACCCGTACCGATACCCAGAGGACCCTGCACCAATATAGCTTTGAGCGTATCGATACAATTTTTCATCCCCAAGTTTTGCAAAATACCAGTAGCCAATTTCAGTATCGATATGGCATCAACCGTACTGATACCTCTAGGTTCGTACTGATACGCTTGTATAGCATACCGATACCCAATTTTATAAATGTCCAACGGCTATTTCTTCTTTAAGTAGCATATCGATACCGAAGCCTCGTGTACCGATACACCCTATTCTAGAACTGTATTTATAGCTGGAATTGAAGTCCTCAATGACTCTTAACAATCCCCAACGGCTAGTAACGGCCATGAAGTTGTTAGAGGGTTTAAAAGACACCTCCAAGTATTCATAGAAGATTAAGAAACCAACTACCATCATTCAATGATAGACAAATTATTCTAGTGCTTTATTTTGTCAATTTCTTTGTAGAACACACTTGTGTGCTTAATTGTTATACATGTTCAAGTGTTAGGTTTTGGGTGAGTGTGCTTAAAGTTGCAAACATTATACCTTGTGAGGTTTTCCTAGTTTGCTCTTGTATTTTCTCTTGTAAAAGAGGGTTTGATCAAAACTTTGGGTTAGAAAGCTTTGATTGTGTAAGAGTTGCCCCCTTAGCCTAGAAAAGGGAAATAAATTCAATAGTATAAAGCTTTGAGTTAGAAAGTTCTTGATTTTCTCTTGTAAAAGAGTGCTTGATCAAAGATTTGGGTTAGAAAACTTTGATTGTGTAAGGGTTGCATCCTTAGCCTAGAAAAGGGGAAAATCCATATTGGAAAGCTAAGGTAGTGGACGTAGAGCTTGATTAGAAGCTCGAACTACTATAAATCATTGTGTCCATTTTAAATTCTCATTGCTTCCACACCAATCACTCAAAAACTAATTCACCCCCTCTTGGCCACACAGTTGATCGAACGAGCCTCCCAACATAATTAGTTAATACAATCCGCTAGTCAAATCAATTAATGCAATCGGCTATCAACTATCAGCTAATGTAATGCGTTATCAGTTATTCTCTAATTGCCAAACATGAGCAAAAAACCTGTTTTCACAATTTTCATTGAAAATGTTTTAGAAAAGTGGAAAACATGAAATGATGAGTTTTAAATTTTTTGTTTGTTTATTCATATTTTATTATAATAGTATTTTCTAATAATTATATTTTAATTTAATTATTTAATGAGTGATTATTTGCTTATTTTTATTTTGAAAAAACTATATACCAAACGTATTTCTATTGTTTTTATTTTTGAAAATAAAATTTCGAAATCAACTAAATGTGTATTCTAGTTTTTGAAAAACAAAAAATGAAAATCATTTTCTAAAAAATAAAATTAAAATATAAAATATTTTCTAGAATCAAACGAAAAATTTATTCTTATTGTATAACTCTCTAATAGAGATGGAAAGAAATACAATAGATCTATTTTTTAGACAACTTATGGTATCTACATATTATTTCATGACACTTTAATATCTATGATATTTATAACATAATTGTTTGCTTAATCATGTATTACACTTATAAAATTACACATTATATATTTACGTCTATAATAGAAGATTTTAATCCAACAATCTCACACTTTGATAACAAATGTTTATTGGTTAATGTATGATCTCATGGGCTCACAAATTCTCATCATATATAAGTATTTTTATAATAATTTAATCTATCAAATATATCCAAATAGGATCAATTAATTGAAATATTTTTATATAATTATTTTTATCCGATGTGTCCTTTGTTTGGATGTCCCAATGTGATTTTTTGGAGGATTTTTCTGTATTTTTGGAATGCTGGTTTTGCATTTGATATCAATAAATATAGGGTTTTGCATTTTGCTGTATGATTTTGATTTGGTTATGTTTGTATTGTGCATTTCTTGTTTTATTTCGTTGTACTTTTTTTCTTCATTACACACACATACAGGTTGAGGCAGTTATGATTCTTTAATAAAGTATATTTGCCGAGCAAAAAATAAATATAAGTTAAGTGTATGAAAATTCTTAAACTTTTGAAATAAAATTATTACAACTCGCTCAAGACATAATCAACGCGATATTACTAGACAAAAATTCTATATTCATTTATGGTGTCTATTTCTATACTACAACATTAAAAAAATTAAATTTTAAGACGTTAAATTTTAAATCTTAAACTATAAACCCTAACCTTAAAAAATACATTATACTTATAAGTCTTTAAACTTTAATTTTAAGGTGTAACCTTAAACGTTAACTCTAAACTTAACTTTTAATATAAAAAAATAAACCCAAAAATTACATAAAATTTCTATTCATACTATGCTAGCCCAACATACCTATCCTAGCTTTTAGCTATAACAGAGATTTGCCAAATGCCAAATGACTAACTAAACCTGTCATATCCATATGACCCGTCATGCTGTTCCGATCTCTTAGCACATACAAGAAATGTACCACATCTAGCGACAGTGCCAGTCGATTTATATCATCAAAGATTGCCCACCATCGTCAAGGTCGAACGAGAATTGTTAATCAAGATTAGCATCATTTAAAAATATTAGCGTGATATATTAAAGTTTTTTTAATAAATTTTAATTTTTTAAATTCATAGTCATCGTAAAGGTTAAGTTTTTAATAAACGAATTGGTCATCAATTAATCTTAACAGTGCGAAAGCTCTGTTTAGCTAAAAAATTAATATAGTTCGATTTTAAGCTAATCTAAAAGTTAATAATGACGGGTCAAAAAGTTTTAATTTTTAGTTTCTATTGGACCATTACCTCCTTTCTTCGTCATTTCTACCACCGTTTGATGATTTATTCGATCGAGAAAAATATTGAGCTACTATTCTTCTTCTTTCATTCGACTCAAAATTAACGAAAAAGCTTCAAACCTTCTCGAATCTAAATTAAAACTAAAAGCCAAAAATTTTCATTCTACTATTGACTGTAAAATCAGCTTGCAACCGAACTACACTAATCTTCTAGCCAAATGGAGCTTCCCTACCTATGGGATTAATTGACAACTACTATGTTCACCGAAAACTTCACATTTACGATGGTTGGCAATTTAGAAATTTTGGGATTTTAACATATCACGTCAGTATTCTTTAACGTTAGCTAACAACCATGTCATAATAAAATAAATTAAAAATTTAATAATTACATTACAAATTTTAAAAATCCGATGATTAAATTAAAAATGTCTTAAAAGTTTAGTGACTACCGATATAGAACATTGGCCATTAGGGGTAGTGAAATGTATGAATAGTAGTCGACACTGATGGACATGAAATTCAACAAATTAAAGCTTTTTGATTCATTAATCTTTGGGTTTGCCGCCTCATGCGAGTTGATCCATTGATTACAGCACCGAGCAAAGGGGATATCCACTTCTTCAACATTCATGCTTTACTTTGGAAATTTCTTCCCTTACTTGCATGTTTCTTTAACCAACTTTTTCCTTTCCCTTTTCTAAATTCATATCCTATCAATTACTTTGAACGCGTAATATATTTAGAAAAATGTACATATTTAGAAAATTAAATAAATTATTTAATGATCATTAGGTAGGTGGAGTGATGAAATATTTGTATAAAAATGTAATTATCTTGTTTTCGATTCTTAAGTAAAAGGTTTTAGTTGTTTTATTTGTAGAATATAAAAAACATGAAAAAATTATAATAATATTTATTATATTAGAAAAGATTTACAGTCACTTTTCGATTAAGTTAGCGTTGAGTAGACTTGTGACATCATCCCAATTATAGATGGACATTTCATACGACCCCATCAGGTCATATTTTTTTAATAAAAAATCAAGTTCAAGTCAGTCATGTTTTTATTAAGGTGATTTCGGGTCGGGTTGAGTAAAATATTTGACTATATTAGAGTCTAATTGTGTAATTTTGTCATATATTTTTAGGTATATCTGCAATAATGCACCCTCTTTATATATATATTTTTACAATTAGATCATTAAAATTGATTTTTTATAACTAGGTCTCTAAAATATTTTTTTATACAATTAGACCTATAAACATATTTTTTTACAATTAGGTCCCTAAAGTAATTTTATATATAGAACGAGTCAGATTTTTTAACGATGGAGTCAGGTTGAGTTCGGTTTAAGATAATTATTTTGGGTCAGGTTCGGGTCAACCAAAAACTTGACCGGACCTGACGAATGCCCATCCCTAATCCCAATCGGTATTTTAATACTACATATAATACAAATATCTTTTTGATTTAATTTTTTACATTTTCAAATTTTTAAATAACTTATTTTTGTTTAGTCCAACATTTTATATTTAGTTATTTAAATTACAGTAAGGGAAGAAATTTCCAAAGTAAGGGGAATTTTAAATAACTTGTTTTTTAACAATTACATTTACATAACTAACACGTTTGTTAAAAAAACAAATAACTAACACATATTCTAAACAGTCAAAATATAGATGATTTGATACTCATGAAAAAAATCACAAGCAGTCACATTTTTAACTTTAATCTCTACTTAAACGATCCTAAATACTAACACATATATTCTAAACACTAAATAGAACACATTTAAAAAATCCAACATTAAAAAAAATGTTAGAAAGATATCACTTCTTAAGAGTGATTATTACAAGTTAACTCGAAATTCAATATTATGTACTGCAAATTTCTCTTCTAAGTTCGAAAAGAAACAAACAGAAAAATGAAAAAAGAAAAGAAAAGAAAAAGATTGAGCGATCAATTCATCATGGACATATGATAAAATCATGGGGATAAGAGATCAGCCTCTGATTATAAGGACCAAGCTTTTCATGGCACGGAGAAGGCCCCGAAGGAGGCACCGGTCCTCGAGGAAGTTGAGTATTGTACAAATGTCCTAAACTCGTAGTACCTTTGTGTATCGGCCGGACGCATCCTCCGACGGAAGCTCCCGACAGCAACATAAGCAAAACGACAACGACGACGAGCCTCGAACACTGCATATCTTGAGTTTCAGTTGCTTATGGTTTTGAAACAATGAGTACAACAAAGATTATATACAACGAAACAAAAAGAACAGCGGTCGGTAAATGCCGTAGGTTTAGACTAGGTAACGATTATTAAAGAATAAAAGATAGTGGGAATGTTTGATTTTTTTAATGATTTTCAAACATCGAATTATTAATATGCTATGATTAATTTTCGTTCACTCTACCTTAATTTTCAAGGGAAAGCCATAGTTGAACATCGCAATAGCAGCCATTTTAGAAACACAGTGAACATTGTCCGTTTATCATCGTGTTTAAAATATCATTTTTTTAATAGTCTTAAGAAGATTATAAAATAGTATCTGTTTATATATATTCTTAACACTTTGATAAAGCACATACACCTTGCAAAGAAATCGATTCAAACTCGAGACTTTTAAGATGAACATCGTCCGCTTTTTCACTTAGACTACTTGTTGGGTTCGAAATATCATACTTTTATATAATTTTGACGTATAAATTGTTTCTACCTATATAATTTTAATCAATGTATTCATTATATTTTTAATTATTTTTATTAAAATCCAAAATGAATTAAGTATCAGTTCTGGTATCCTTCAACAACCCTTTTTTGTAATTTGCAGTCTACTTTCTACAACAGCTAACTAAATTTTGCTTTGAAGATCAAACAAAGTCTGCTGAATTTTCTCCTTTTTTATAATAAAAAGATGGACATAGTTTAGGAATGCTATAAAACGTGCTTTTAGAATACAGTTCGGGGAAGTCTTTTGGGTGGAAAATTCATCAGACATGTAATTCGTTGCTTGTTTTCTTTGTTTTTTTCAATTATAATTACATTAATTGTTGCATGGCCGATGTTAACCTTATCCAAGTTCATGAAGTGGGCTTGTTCTAGGCCTTTAATATTGTAACCATGGAATGAGCCTATTGGTGGATTAAAACAAAAGCTTAGGGTCCAAAATCTTAACCACTTGCAAGAACTTGATCGGGTGAGTACATGCCATTAGTAGAGTTTTGTTGATAGTAAAGATGGAATGGTGGCCATTTTAAGTGGTTCATTTTTGAACAGAGAGCTGCTGTCAATGAAAGTTATGCAAAGAAGATGAGAGAAAAAGTAGATTTACGAATAGTAGAATAGTAATGATGTCAGACCCAAGAATCTATAGGTATCGATGGTTTGAAAGTACAGTTCTATTAGTAGAGTTGATCGGTAGGTCAAATAGATTTGATAGACATGTCAATAGTACTGTAATTCTCAAACAGGATTATATTAGGACAATGACTAATCTACTCATTATGAGTACTTTTTAAAAAGATAAACTATTCTCATGGTAGGATTCAACTAAACACACTCTTAATATTTTATGTTATTGAGCAACAAGATTCATCTTTTTTCTCTCGAAAGAAACATAGACATAAAGAGCATGGTAGTTTCACTTCCCTAGCTTCAATAGTGTGGTTTAAAGAGCCGATGAGTGATAAGCTACTGTTGTATAACAAGATATATAGGAATATAATTGTACACGTAGTTCACAAGAATTCTAGCTCTATTGGAATTTATTCTGCTGACAATCTGGCTGTCGTGGCATTTCTGCAACCTGATGGTGAAGGTCCATATCAATAAATATCAAAGGAGATGCTTTACTGTGTATTATATGTGCATTTGTGTTTGGAATTTTACGCCTTTTGTTTTCTCATATTGTTTAACATGTTCGTCTGGATACTTTTTGTTTTTCTTACCAAGCACACCAATTCTTCGTACTACTACATTTTTTACTTCGACGTTTACATATGTTCATATTTTCGATTCTTTTTCCTTTTTAGTAATCAGAGCCTAAGTTTACTGTTCATATTAATTATAGAATTGGATTGGTTTCATTTATAGATTTAGGGGTTTTGGTCATTGGTCACATTATGAAACAGAAATCCTAGCTTTGAATGTGGTTAAATTTGGATTGGAAAAATTGACCATAACAAGAGTAGAAGAGGAAGAAGAAGAACTGTGATTTGAAGTTAGAAAAACAAATTTGGTGGCACAAAATAATGTACATTGGGGGGCCAAAGTGAAGCATTTGTCTGATAAATGGATGGTATAGCACTTTCAAAAGCAAATATGTGAAAACCCCTTTTTAGCTAAGTTTGTAGGGTTTGCTTCAACTTTAGTGGGCATTGTGGGTGGGGTGGCATATGACTTTGCATCATGCCTACCCTATCTTATCAAACACTCAAGTTAAAATTGCTTATTCTTAAAAAATAATTAAATAAAAAAAGTTGCATTTTCAATAGAATATATATTTACAAGCGAAACGAGATCAATGAGACTCGAATATTAATATTTATCATAGTACTAATGAATATTCAATCAATTGAATCAAACTCTTTACGCGATTCAAAGAGTGGGTACTCAAAATCGATATAATCGAATTATTGAATAATATAATAGATGAGAAGTGGAGGCAGTAAATAGGGCCATGCCTAGTTGTTGTTGGGTTGGAGTTTGGGAAGACCAATTGCTGGTTTGACTTGAATTGAAGGAATCCCATGTTGAATAATTCAAGAGATTTGAACGAATTTTCACTTCTGAATGGCCCCCAAAATGCAAATATAATGTTATATAGAGTATTCATGTTCAACATTTTGACATATTTAATAAGTTGTATTATTTTTTTTACAATGAAATTAAAAAAATAATATTTGATACACATACAATGAAATACTTTAATTTTACAAATAATATTTAAATACAGTTACATATATGTTTTTTAAGGGTAATTATTTGATGCACTGGCGGTGGAAATTAAAAGTTTCCACGAGCGCCTTAGTTTTAGGGTTTAGGAACTTAGTTTAGGGTGTATGATTTAGGGGTTTAGGTGTATGAGTTTTGAATTTAGGGATCGTGGTTGAAATTTACAATTTAGAGTTTTTAGATTAAAACCTAAATCCTTACCATATTACTCTACAAACTAAAGCCTAACCCCTAAACCCTAAATTCTAACCACGATCCCTAAATTCTAAATCCCTACACCTAAACCCCTAAACTCTAAACCCTAAACTAAGTATTAAACCCTAAAATTAAGGCACTTGTATAAACTAAAAATTTCCACCGTCAGTGCATGATATATTTTTCCTTTTTTTCAAATATACTTAATTTTTTAATTTTTTATTTCACCTAATATCACATGTCATCCAATTTTCTAAAGGTACAATTACAAAACATACTGCACACAAATGAAAGACCAAATTCCATTTTTGTATTGGGAGTGGTATCCATTATTCAGCTGACATGAATTTTGAATTTTACACCCTGAACAATTTTTATACAAAGTCCAATTTGATTGCTAACCAATTTAATTTGTTATTGATCAACTGAAATTTAATAACTCAAATATTTTTCATGATTTTGATGAAATAAATTTTCATTTTTTAATAAATGATATATTTACCGAACATACTATTATAAATTACATCCTAAAATTTTATAAAACTTTATCTATCAAATAAAATTATTTTAAATGAAAATATTTTTATAACATGTTTCATAAAATAAAGTATTTTATGAAATAAAACTCGAGGAAAATTTGGCATGTAATTTTTTAGGAATAATATATTTTGAAAATTAAAATTATTTTTTTATAAAAAAGTTAAGTTGATGCCCAAATTTTTTCACCAAATTTTGTCGTTGTAGTTACACTAATACTAATGCGTCGAATTGTATTAGAACTCTGTCATTAAAGGTGTTTGGACGAAACTAATAATAAGATGAGTGACGTCAAATATCCTAATGTCCCATCTTTTCAAAAAAAATATTATAGGAATAAAAATTATTGTATTTGAATTTGCTATCTAAAATTTTGTCCAAGTTAAGGAAATAAATGTCACATGACCAGTTTTAAGTGGTGTAATTAGATTTTACAGCGAAACAAAGTGATAATTTACATATTATCAGAAAGAATAATTATGAACCTTAAAAATGAATATAAAAGTGGTAAAATTATTCGAGGCTTAAAAGTAATTTTTAATAATCAGGCGATCTAAATATAATTTTACTCATAATTGAGTGATTTCTGTTATAATTTACCAATTTATAAAAGACAATTAGAGGCAGAAAAAGGGAAAGAAGTAGGGGGTCATGGCATGCTGCCACCGCCCATTGACTGTAACAAGGGTGGCTTCTTCTTTTTGATATAACACCTAATTTCTCCATACTAAAATGGAATTATTCATCAACGCAATTTTTTGATAAATTTTAATTTTATTTAGATAAAAAATAAATTCTAAAAAAAGTGCGTTTATCAAATATAAAACCTATAATTTAAAGTGTTATAAGAAAATAGAACAATTTAATCAACTGACCAAATATATATGCTTACTTAACCATCGATACTTCTTATAAAACATTTACTCATCGGGCAAATGTATTGCATCAACAAGTTACCGATAGAAGTGATAATGGATATTTCTCAAGACATTTGATTTTCAAATCATGATTGTTTACGCATTTTATTGAATATCATCTTAGGTTTGAATATGATTATTCTTATATTGTGAAGTTGATGAAGATATATGTGATTGGACCAATATAAATTATATATACCAATTGTTTATTTTGATTACTCACAAATTCTCATCATATATATGTATTTTTATAATAATCTAGTCTATCATCCATATAGGATTAATTAATTGAAATATATTTATATAATTATATGTATCCGATGTGTCCTTTGTTTGGATGTCCCAATGTGATTTTTTGGAGGATTTTTCTGTATTTTTGGAATGTTGGTTTTCCATTTGATATCAATAAATATAGGGTTTTGCATTTTGCTGTATGATTTTGATTTGGTTATGTTTGTATTGTGCATTTCTTGTTTTATTTCGTTGTACTTTTTTTTCTTCATTACACACACATACAGGTTGAGGCAGTTATGATTCTTTAATAAAGTATATTTTGCCGAGCAAAAAAAATAAATATAAGTTAAGTGTATGAAAATTCTTAAACTTTTGAAATAAAATTATTACAACTCGCTCAAGACATAATCAACGCGATATTACTAGACAAAATTCTATATTCATTTATGGTGTCTATTTCTATACTACAACATTAAAAAATTAAATTTTAAGACGTTAAATTTTAAATCTTAAACTATAAACCCTAACCTTAAAAATACATTATACTTATAAGTCTTTAAACTTTAATTTTAAGGTGTAACCTTAAACGTTAACTCTAAACTTAACTTTTAATATAAAAAAATAAACCCAAAAAATTACATAAAATTTCTATTCATACTATGCTAGCCCAACATACCTATCCTAGCTTTTAGCTATAACAGAGATTTGCCAAATGCCAAATGACTAACTAAACCTGTCATATCCATATGACCCGTCATGCTGTTCCGATCTCTTAGCACATACAAGAAATGTACCACATCTAGCGACAGTGCCAGTCGATTTATATCATCAAAGATTGCCCACCATCGTCAAGGTCGAACGAGAATTGTTAATCAAGATTAGCATCATTTAAAAATATTAGCGTGATATATTAAAGTTTTTTAATAAATTTTAATTTTTTAAATTCATAGTCATCGTAAAGGTTAAGTTTTTAATAAACGAATTGGTCATCAATTAATCTTAACAGTCTTGTCTGTTTAGCTAAAAAATTAATATAGTTCGATTTTAAGCTAATCTAAAAGTTAATAATGACGGGTCAAAAGTTTTAATTTTTAGTTTCTATTGGACCATTACCTCCTTTCTTCGTCATTTCTACCACCGTTTGATGATTTATTCGATCGAGAAAAATATTGAGCTACTATTCTTCTTCTTTCATTCGACTCAAAATTAACGAAAAAGCTTCAAACCTTCTCGAATCTAAATTAAAACTAAAAGCCAAAAATTTTCATTCTACTATTGACTGTAAAATCAGCTTGCAACCGAACTACACTAATCTTCTAGCCAAATGGAGCTTCCCTACCTATGGGATTAATTGACAACTACTATGTTCACCGAAAACTTCACATTTACGATGGTTGGCAATTTAGAAATTTTGGGATTTTAACATATCACGTCAGTATTCTTTAACGTTAGCTAACAACCATGTCATAATAAAATAAATTAAAAATTTAATAATTACATTACAAATTTTAAAAATCCGATGATTAAATTAAAAATGTCTTAAAAGTTTAGTGACTACCGATATAGAACATTGGCCATTAGGGGTAGTGAAATGTATGAATAGTAGTCGACACTGATGGACATGAAATTCAACAAATTAAAGCTTTTGATTCATTAATCTTTGGGTTTGCCGCCTCATGCGAGTTGATCCATTGATTACAGCACCGAGCAAAGGGGATATCCACTTCTTCAACATTCATGCTTTACTTTGGAAATTTCTTCCCTTACTTGCATGTTTCTTTAACCAACTTTTTCCTTTCCCTTTTCTAAATTCATATCCTATCAATTACTTTGAACGCGTAATATATTTAGAAAATGTACATATTTAGAAAATTAAATAAATTATTTAATGATCATTAGGTAGGTGGAGTGATGAAATATTTGTATAAAAATGTAATTATCTTGTTTTCGATTCTTAAGTAAAAGGTTTTAGTTGTTTTATTTGTAGAATATAAAAAACATGAAAAAATTATAATAATATTTATTATATTAGAAAAGATTTACAGTCACTTTTCGATTAAGTTAGCGTTGAGTAGACTTGTGACATCATCCCAATTATAGATGGACATTTCATACGACCCCATCAGGTCATATTTTTTAATAAAAAATCAAGTTCAAGTCAGTCATGTTTTTTATTAAGGTGATTTCGGTCGGGTTGAGTAAAATATTTGACTATATTAGAGTCTAATTGTGTAATTTTGTCATATATTTTTAGGTATATCTGCAATAATGCACCCTCTTTATATATATATTTTTACAATTAGATCATTAAAATTGATTTTTTATAACTAGGTCTCTAAAATATTTTTTTTTTATACAATTAGACCTATAAACATATTTTTTACAATTAGGTCCCTAAAGTAATTTTATATATAGAACGAGTATCTTTTTGATTTTTTTTAACGATGGAGTCAGGTTGAGTTCGGTTTAAGATAATTATTTTTTGGTATTATGTACTGCAAATTTCTCTTCTAAGTTGGAAAAGAAACAAACAGAAAAATGAAGGGAAAAAGAAGAAGAAGAATAGAGTGGGTGATCAATTCATGGACACGTGATAAAATCATGGGGATAAGAGATGTGCCTCTGATTATAAGGACCAAGCTTTTCATGGCACGGAGAAGGCCCCGAAGGAGGCACCGGTCCTCGAGGAAGTTGAGTATTGTACAAATGTCCTAAACTCGTAGTACCTTTGTGTATCGGCCTGACGCATCCTCCGACGGAAGCTCTCGACAGCAACAGAACCAAAACGAAGACAACTAGCCTCGAACACTTGAAACATTCCTCCGAACACCGCATATCTTACTCCCCCCACTTTCAGTTTCAGTTGCTTATGTTATGTTGTTGAAACAATGAGTGCAACAAAGATTATATACAACGAAACAAAAAGAACAGCGGCCGGTAAATGCCGTTGGTTTAGGCTAGGTAACGATTATTAAAGAAAAAAAGACAGTGGGAATGTTTGATTTTTTAATGATTTTCAAACATCAAATTATTATTATGCTATGATTAATTTTCGTTCACTCTACCTTAATTTTCAAGGGAAAGTCATAGTTGAACATCGCAATAGCAGCCATTTTAGAAACACAGTGAACATTGTCCGTTTGTTCTTTCATGTAACGTTTGTGTTGTTTTTATTTTTAATCTATGTATTCATATAATATTTTAATTATTTTATTAAAGTCCAAAATGAATTATCAGTTCTGGTATCCTTCAACAACCCTTTTTGTAATTTTCAGTCTACTTTCTACAACAGCTAACTAAATTTTGCTTTGAACATCATACAAAGTCTGCTGAATTTTCTCTTTTTTATAATAGAAAAAATGGACATATAATTTAGGAATGCTATAAAACGTGCTTTTAGAATGCAGTTCTGGAAATTTCGCGCAGTCTTTTGGGTGGAAAATTCATCGGACCTGTAATTTGTTGCTTGTTCTATTAGTTTTTGAAGTGGGCTTGTTCTAGGCCTTTAATATTATAGCCATGGAAGGAGCCTATGGGTAGATTAAAGCAAAAGCTTATGGCCCAAAATCTTAACCACTTGCAAGAACTTGATCGGGTATGTCCTTAGTAGAGTTTTGGTGATGGTAAACATGGGATGGTGGTCGTTTTAGGCAATTCATTTTTTTTTTATTTGAATAGAGAACTGTGGCCAATAAAAGTTATGCTGAGAAGGGTAGAGAAAAGAGAGAATTTTTGAGATGATGGATAATAAAATAGTAAATGGTGTCAGATCTAGGCGTCAATACATATTCATTGGTTTAGAAGTGCAACTCTGAAGGTTTCAGGACCCCGTATGCGGAGGAATTGTACTGAAAAAGTGATGGTGAAGGGTAATTGTGGAGAACCCGAAGGCGAAGATACAACAGTTTATCCTCCGAGTGTCAAAAGAAAACCATAACGCTTGCTTTTCAAGTTGGCTACGTTGTGTTTGAGATGTTAGCTAAGTTATTAAGAAACAACTGGACAATAATTTATTTTCACTCTTCTTTTTTGCATTTTCGAAGGGTATTTACTATTAGTAACAATGACTAATCTTCTTGTTATGAGCCCTCTTCAAAAAGATAAACGATGGTCAGTAAATGTATTCTATTCTCATGCATAGGATTCGACTAAACACTCTTAACATTTTATGCTGTTATTGAGCAACAAGAAGCATCTTTTTCCCTCGAAAGTAGCATAGACAGAAAGAGCATGGTAGTTTCACTTCCCTTGCTTCAACAGTACCGTTTAAAGAGCCGATGAGTGATAAGATATTGTCGTACAACAAGCTATATAGGAATATAATTGTACACATAGTTAACAAGAATTCTAGCTCGATTGGAATTTATTCTGCTGACAATCTAGCTGTCTTGGCATTTCTGCAACCCGATGGTGAAGGTCCATGTCAATAAATATCAAAGGAGATGCTTTCCTGTGTATTATATGTGCATTTGTGTTTGGAATTTTACACCTTTTGTTTTCTCTTATTGTTTAAAATGTCCGTCCCTTTCTCGAGGATGGCATTTGTCTGATAAATGGATGGTATAGCACTTTCTAAAGCAAATATGGTAAAACCCCTTTTTTAGCTAAGTTTTTTGGGTTTGCTTCAACTTTAGTGGGCATTGTGGGTGGGGTGGCATATGACTTTGCATCATGCCTACCATATCTTATCAAACACTCAAGTTAAAATTGCATACTCTTGAAAAAAATTAAAAGAAAGTTGCATTTTTAATAGAAAACAATGACCAAAATCCTCAATTTTCTACATTTATACAATATATATCAATGAGACTCATATTAATATTGGTCAGAGTGCTAATGAATATTCAATCAATTAAATCCAACTACTTATTATATCTAAAGAGTGAGTACTCAAAATCGATATAATCGAATTATTGAATAAATATAGGGTAAAGTATATAAATAGTCACTAAACTATTCCAAAATATGCAAAATGGTTGCTGGTTTGACTTTCAATTGAAGGAAATCCCATTTGAATAATTTAAGAGATTTGAACGAATTTTCACAAATTAGCCCCCAAAAATGCAAATATAATGTTATATAGAGTATTCATTCATGTTCAACATTTTGACATATTTAATAAGTTGTATTATTTTTTTTTACAATTTAAATTAAAAAATAATTTTGATACACAACAATCAAATCAATTTTATTGTCTAAATTTAAATTGAATGTGTAAATATGTTTTTAAGGGTAATTAAATGTTGTTAAATTAAAAGTTTCGTAAATCGTCATGTCATTTTTATGAACGATAATTAGTTTAGGGTCAATGATTTATTTTAACAGAAACTAAAGTTTTGAATTTAGGGATATTGTTGAAATTTTGAAAGTTTAGAGTTTTTTGTTAAAACCTAAATCCTTAAATTTAGTGACCGCCTAACCCTTACCCATAAATATAATAGATGAGCAGTGGAGGCATAAATACACCATGCCCCGTTGTTGTAAACCCTGGAGTTTGGAAAATTAAGTCCATCGCCCAAAAGCCACCAATGCTGGTTTTATATTTAATTGAAGGATTCCCATACTTAATTTTTTAATTTTTTATTTCAAGAATCTCACATGTCATCCAATTTTCTAAAGAAATTGTCTACATACTGCCCACAAAATGAAAGACCAAATTCATTTTTGTATTGGGAGTGGTATCCATTATTCAACATTTTTGAATTTTACACCCTGAACAATTTTTATACAAAGTCCAATTTGATTGCTAACCAATTTAATTTGTTATTGATCAACTGAAATTTAATAACTCAAATATTTTTCACATTTTGATTTGATGAAATAAATTTTATTTTTAATAAATGATATATTTATAGAACATACTATTATAAATTACATCCTAAAATTTTATAAAACTTTATCTAAAAAAAATTTTTTAAATGAAAATATTTTTATAACATGTTTTATAAAATAAAGTATTTTATGTATAAAAAATAAAATTTGGATTAATAATTGATAAATATATAATGAAAATTAAAATTATTTTTTTAAATAAAAAGTTAATTGATGCCCAAATTTTTTCATAAATTTTGTCGTTTAATATACCTAATAATGCGTCATTGTCATAGAATTTGTCATTAAAGGTGTTTGGAAGAAAAAATCTAAATGAGTGAAAATAAAAATCCTAATGTCCCATCTTTTCAAAAAAAATATTATAGAATAAAAATTTTGTATTTGAATTTGCTATCTAAAATTTTTCAAGCTAACTAAATAAATGTTTGGACCAGTTTTACTACCTGAATTAATTTTTATAAACAAAGTGATAATTTTATTTCAGAAAGAATAATTATGAACCTTTCTAATGAATATAAAAGTGGTAAAATTAATAATTAAAATAATTTTTAATAAATTTGAATAAAATTTACTCATAATTGAGTGATTTTTTTATAATTTTCATTGTTTTAAAAAAATTATCTAAAAAGGGAAATAAGTAGGGTAAATTATATGCCACCGCCCATTTTAACAAGGGTTGTCTTCTTTTGATAAAACCTTATTTTATACTAAAATGGATTTTTCATAACATAATTTTTTGATAAATTTTAATTTTATTTTGATAAAAAATAAATTAAAAAAAGAATTTATCAAAAATAAAACCTATAATTTAAAAATAAGAAAATAAAAATAATCAATTTACCAAATATATACAATGGAACCATTACAATGAAAACATTTATAAACAAATGTATTGCATCAATGTTACCGATAGAAGTGATAATGGATATTTCTCAAGACATTTGATTTTCAAATCATGATTGTTTACGAATTTTATTGAATATCATCTTAGGTTTGAATATGATTATTCTTATATTGTGAAGTTGATGAAGATATATGTGATTGGACCAATATAAATTATATATACCAATTGTTTATTTTGATTAAGTAGAGAGTTCTATATTTTAAAAGTAAAATGTTAAGAGTTTACTTTTTTTGAAAAATAAATATATGAATTTTATTTAAGATGAAATTTTTTTTTATCCAATCATATATTTATTGTAAACCCCTAATTTAAATGGAGAAAATTTAATATTTTTTATTAATTATTTCAAACCAATCCAAATATAACTACAAACCAATACATTAGTTAAAATTCACACTAATGGAACTATTTGCTAACATGAACATATAAGAGCACACACTGCAAAGATAAAGTTCACAAACCGGGGATAAAGGAGTCTCGCATTAACAAACCAAGACAATAGTACAACATCGAACCTCCGCCGCAATATTGAACAAAAGTGAAAATAGCGGGCAGCCTTGTCGCAGTTCACGAGAGATCGGAAACACCTTTGTAGGAGAACTATTAAGTAGCACCGAGATCACTGCTGAAGAAATGCATTTCTTTATCCAAGAGCACCATAAATCTCCGAATCCCATTTCCTTCATAACAAAAACTAAAAATTCCCAGTCTATCGAGTTGTATGCTTTGTGAAAGTCAACTTTAAAGACCACAGCGGATAACCCTCTTCTTCTCGTACTCAACAATCTCAATGGAAATCATAGAGCAGTCCAATATTTGCTTGCTTGGACACTTGACTAAGGTGTTCATGGCAGAATCCCCACCAAAGTTGAACTTTAATGATAAACGTATAAGGTTTTAAGTATATATTTGAGTCTTATTTATATAATTATAAATGAGATAATATCAACATTCTTAATTAATTGGTCAATTAATGGATCTTATTTACATTTAATGTCTATTAATATATAAAGAAAATTATTATTGTGTGTATTGTTTTTTACATCTAATGTCTAAAAATAATTGCAAGATAGTATATGTTCACATATATTATCGGGTGTATTGTTAATAAGGTCTTAGTTGTGTTGATAAGATTGAAGTCTTTAGTTTTAAGTATATATTTGAGTATTATTTATATAATTATTGTATATAGATTTATTTTAAATTTAGGTCACGCTATACTTATAAGTCTACTGTTGGAGCTTTTATTAGAGGGCGCTACTAGCCTAGTGAATATTGTTTATTCTAGTATTCATCAGTGGTGGTATAAAATCGAGTTACGTGAAGATACATTCAAATATGTTTTGATTTTAGTCAAAATATAATATAATTTAATTTAATATGTTTTAAACTCTCTCTTTTGTTATGCAGCGGTTATCATATTTGGTTAAGAGTTTCTAAGCTTTTAGTTTTTTAAGAATAGTGTCGTTTTGTTTGGGAATGAGAAGATTTTGTTTCTTTGTTTTAATTTTTTATTTTTTTTAAAAGGGAAAGAAGTTTGGTCTGTTCATTATCGTGTCATGACATGTTCTTTGTCCAACACCATGACATGCTAATTGACGTGTAACTTGGTGCATGTTTCAATTGAATATTGATAAAATTGATTGGACCAATATAAATTATATATAAATTTTCTGTTTATTTTGATTAAGTAAAGAATTTTACATTCTAAAGATTAATTCTTTGAAAATTGTTAAATTTGAAGAAAATGATATAATTTTAAGAATTCTTGAGTTTATTATTCATGATTGCATACTTTTTGTTTTTTACGTTTATTTTTGTATTTTAGAGTATACTTATATGTGCATTTATTCTCATTATTTTAATAAAATCTAGTGTTTGGTTAAAAAAATTTTATCGTTTCATTACAATTATAGTTGTTTCATGATAAACATTTGTTAGTGTAAATTATATTTTTATCTAAAATAATATAAGGTTTGAAGCATCCTATTATTAAAGCCAAGAGTTTAGAAGATCCACTAATTGACCTAGTGGCTAAAAATGTTCATATTATCTTATCTTAAATAAGTTCAAATCTCGATATAAAAATATAATACATCTCTTATTAATCCAGAAAAAAAGTCAAGAGCCTAGGCCTAGCATTACTCTTATAGTAGTTCAGGCGATCAGTTGCAAATATTAATATGATGAGTTAGAAAATTAATATTGGCAATTTTAAATGAATATACATTTTTATTTAATTAATTAGAAAAATAATCTCATTTAGGATTATTTTTCTAAATAAATGTCGTTTAATCTAGTATTCATTAGTGGTCGTATAAAATCGAGTTACATAAAAAGTCAATTTTATGTTAAAAACGCAGCAAATTATTTATTTCTTTTTTATTAGTTTATTCAAAAATATATCTTAATTTTCAATCTAATTTTATTTTGTATTATTCGATTTTAATTATAATTATTTAATGATAAACATTTGTTACTTTAATTATATTTTTTCATTCTTCTAATTAAATAATAAAAAAAATATTGATTTAAAATTGCATCCTATCATTAAAGTCAAGAGCCTAGCATTACAATGGATCATCGGAAACCACAAGATGTCCTTTTAACACGTTGACTTTTATGTTTTTTTTTTTATTTCCAATAATATTTATTTCATGATTCTTATTAAGTTGAGCCATAAAAAGAGTCTTATGAAATTATGTACTACTCACATTTGATTTATGAAATTTAAAATTATATTTGAAAATAAAAATTTAAAATGTAACATTATTTGACCAAAAATATTATATTATTTTGTTTGATTTATTTAAAAAAATATGAGATAATAATATTTGATTAATGAATATAAGTTTATATAAAAAAAGTTTGATCAAATTATCCCTATGATATATCTTATTTTTAACAAGTTAAAAAATTTAATATTAGATTAAGAATATTTGCATAAAATTTTAAAGAACTATTTTCGTGACACAATTTAAATTTTGATAAAATGTTTGCAACTATTTCTCTGACACTATTTAACATATTATTAATATAATTATTTATATATAAGGTATAATATAATATGAAGAAAAAAATGTGGTCTAGAGTGCACAAAGGCCTTGTTTTTTAATATAAAATATTCATTTTTTTACCTTTAATAACCTAAAGTTAGATTTTGATTATAATTTGATTGTGAAATTAAATTAATTATATTGTCTAATATCATTTTAGGGAAATGTGATAAATTTTTATTTTCAGATTTTGAAATAAATTTTTTTACTATTAATTCATGGTAATAATTTTTTAAAAAGTTATACAAATAGATTATGTTCAAAGTATTTTTATGATTTTCTATAAATATAATTATAGATTTTGATATTTTAATCGTTCGAAATATATAATTTTTATGATTTTCTATAGATATAAAAATAAATAACTTATATTGACGTAAATAACTAGCATACACCGGTATAAATAAACATTGATATACTAAAAATGTTATGTTGATTACATCAACGTAAATAAGTATTGATATACTAAAAAAACTTAACGAACAATAGAAAAGAAATAAAAGGAATCCTAAGTGAAAACTACAAACATAGTAAACAAATTAGGAATAGAACTGCCAGCTATAAAAGGAAGAAAGAATCCATGACAAGAGTACCAAAAAAGAAAACAAAAGAAATCAAAATAAAGAGAAAAGAACTAATTGCACAACACGTCCTTAAATTATAATCCACATTTCTTAAACTTTTAATTATTCCAATTTTATCTTTAAATTATGACCTTTATTTTAAATTGGTCCTTAAACTTTTGAATGCTCCATTTTTAGCCCCAAATTATGACCTCATTCTAAATTAGTCCCCAAACTTTTTAAATGTTACAATTTCATCCTCAAATGATCGTTCATATCACATCATATTATTTCACAATACACATAAGTGTTTAATGACAATTTGGTGATGATCAATTTAGAATGAGAATCATAGTTTGAGGATGAAACTAAAATGCTCAAAAGTTTTGGGACCAATTTAGATTTAAGATCATACTTTGAGGATGAAATTGAAATGTTTAAAAGTTTGAAGATCAATTTAAAATAAATCATAGTTTAAAGATATATGGCGCAATTAACTCAAGAGAAAATGATATTGGCAATCAAACATGTCCTTCAAAAACGTGTAGATTCATTAGAAAAAAAAACAAATAAAAAACGTGTAGATTCATTAGGAAAAACAAAAAAAATTTATTAAATATCTTTTTATCAAACAATATTTATAAAAATACATTAAATATGTATAACACCATTTGGATATTTAACTAATATAAGATAAAAAAATATTTAATAAATATAAAATAAAAATATTTAATAAATTTATATCCGAAATAATAAGCGATGTACAAAAGATCTAAATGAAAAAAAACCCTATAATTTCTAGAGCAATCTTGTCTAAAATGGAAGGAATTTACAAATACCTAAGAATGAGTGTAAATAAGTTCCGAAACTTTTAAATTTGTTTTAGTCGGATATTTATTTTATATAATTTTGGATAAAGCAAGACCTTGCTGCAGAGGTTTTAGGCGTTAGGAAGAGAATTCAAGGAAGAAAGTCTTCCATTATTTTCTTTGTATTTGTTTGATTCTAAAAAATATAAGCAAACACAAAATTGCAATTAGGCTTCAATCACTATCTAATCTAATAGATTATAATGACGTTAGATAATATAATATTTTAAAAATTGTCAAGGCTCATCAAAGACAAAATCTTAATGTTATTTATACTAAGATTTGACATTAACTTTGATAATTTATCCGGTAAAAAAGTGACCAAGTTTAGCTCAATTAACATTTTCATTAGTACAACACAAAAAATTATAAAAACAAACATATTTAAGCGTTTAATATTTTTAATTTATAAGTGAGAAAGGACTAAATAACATAAATATTATATTAAATTATATGCTTAAAATACATATCCAATGAAAAAAGTATATATATATATATATATATATCTAACCCCTTTCTCATTAGCAAGGAGATAATATAATATTTTATCTCAATAAATTTATGCTAAAAAAGTTAGTTGAGTTTTTCAAAGTAATAATTTAATTGAGATAATTTTAAAATAGAAAAGTGGTACAATTAATGGGACAGATAGATTATATAATATATAATTCATTTGAACAAAACATTTGATAAGAAAACATGACATTTTACCCCGAAATTATGAATTGATGGGCGAGTGCTTAATCTTTTTTCACTTGGGGACTAATTATTTGATCATAGAAGTGAATGATGACACCATAATAACATCATGCCAATGCATTCTTAAGAGCTCAACTTGATGGTGCATAATGGATCAAAAATACTAATGTATGCATGTATATTTTATGGATTAAAATGGTGTCAAATATGACATTATTTATGTTTGAACTTTTAAAATATATTCAAATGTTGATATCATCATTAGCAAACATATTTGTTCGATTAGCTAAGATGTTCATCTTTGTTCTCTTGTATTTCTTTAGGTCATGAGTTCTAGACCTACTAGGAACACTTCATTTTCTTCTCATAGAGTCCCCTTCCCCTGGGTAAGATTAAGATTAGATTTAAAATTTATGAAAAGAAAAACTGTTGATATTATCTTAACGTAAATTATACATTTTGAAAAGACGAAAATAAACCACAAGAGACATTAAACATTTTATAAGTACAAATATCATATTGAAAAAAGTTGTTAGAATATTTAAAGTAACGACGACATAATTTTTTTTAAAATATATAATGAAAGTCATTTTTAGAATGCAAAATAAAATATAAAAAAATCAATGGTATAATTTTAAAAAAATATTTGAACCCAACAAGTGATCTTAGTCGAAAAAAATATGATATTTATCCTATGAGACTCGGATTAAAATCGTTTTGTCTATAAGGTGTTTGTGTTTTGTCAAATGGTTACAAATATGTATGAACATATACTACCTTGCAATCACCTTAAGACTATTAAGAAAAAATTTAAAAACATTTATACTTGAAAAGTTAAATTGTGAATTAAATTTTATTTTAAATTCAAATTTTCTTTTATTCAATTTCCCACATCTATTTTTTCCCTCGAGCCTGCAATATAAAAAATAAAAACTCTAACTATAATTAACAAAATATAAGGGTTAATTTAGGGTTTTAAACTTGACAAATAAATAAATAAGGCAAGTTTTTTTTTCTTTCATTTCACTAATTTTGATAGAATAAAGCATAAGTGGGGCCTTTAAAGCCCCAAGTTGACAAGAATATTAAATTAATAGGGTGGCATGTGTTATTACACCAACCATACCAAAGGTGAAATCAACAAAAAGAAATAATTAAACACATGAATTGTCACATGGAGATGAGTCATAAATTATACTTGTGACGATGATAGGGTGGGCGGCTCACTCTACTTGTATAGGCATGATGTAATTGGAGGGGAATAACTTATAATTCGGCCACATTTATGAATCTTAAGGACCATATTTATCATTAAATTATTAATAACAATGTAAAAGTTTTATTTGACAATTAACAGATAGTTGATAACATATGGTGAATTGTATTAATTGATAGTTGATAACTAATAGGATTTGACGAGCGAATTGTATAGCACCGTTTGGTAAAATTAACTGATAGTTGATAGTTGTTTGATTATTTGAACAATCAAAACGACATATAAGACCATAAATACATTAATACTTGTTTGAATAATTTATCAGTTATTAATATTTTGTATCTATTAATATTATTTAGATTATAAAAACTATTTTTTTAATATCATTACTAAGCATATATGAATGATGTATAATTAATTTATTATTTGTGAATTGTATTTCTAATTTAATTTTAATAATTATTAAATTTTGATGATATATTAATTCCTTATTTATGAAATTATTTTTTAATATGATTTTGCTAATTATTAAACTTAGATATGGATATTAATATATATTAATTTTTATTTATGAAATTATATTTTTTAATTTTATCATTTATTCAAATTTATGTTATTTATAAAAAAATTGTTATTGTCAAGGACAAAAATATATTTACAATTCTTTTATTCAAGCATCTAACTCAAAAGTCTACTAAAAGAAGTTTTTTCAAATAGAGAATTTTCACTCTGACTCGCTATTACAATCTTTTATTTATCAAATATTTAAATTAACGGATTTGACTAATCAGACCTCTAAAAATAGTTTAAACTTCTAATTTTGGCTCAAAAAGTTGTTTACCAAAAAGGCACACTTTTTATGCGTACATCACATATTATTGTTGTTGTTGTTATTGTCACTGTTATTGTTATCGTTAGTGTTAGTAGTAGGTAGTATCAGAGTATATGATGTAATTTTATAATTTTTATATATTAAGACATCTTTCATGTTCGATTTACAATATAATAGATTTTTTTGAGTTTTGTAGTTGTGTCTTTCAATAATATTAAAGAATCAAACATATTCTTGAAATTATATAGTTCACTTTTTTAACAAATGAATGTATACTAGATTGTATTTAAAGTGAAAAAGATTACAAAAGCATCACATCACAACCATTGAAAATTTAATGTGAAAAATAAATACAGTAAATTTTAAAAAGTGTGAAAGACATGAGAAGCAAAACCCATCACTTTGCAGAAAAATTTACAGTCTTTTAAATAAAATCTAACAACGATATACTTTGACCAGAAAGCTCTGTAAAGCATTATTCCATTGCGAGTTCTCAGCACATCAGCAAACTACCATAAAAAAACTGGAAAAATACCAGACCGTCGATCGTCTTGTGACTATAATGTTTTTCAAAAATACTAAAATGAGATGAATAGTTAGATGGTTGCTTATCACCTACCGTAAAATGTGTTAAATTAATTTTATTTTTTCAAAAAAATAGACTTTAATTAAATTATTTTTTTTGGGTTAATATATATATATATTTTTTTAATTTACTCTTTCAGACTTATTTATTATTTTTGAAGGATTCAGACTTATTTATAATTATATAAAAGAATGCTGTGAATAAAATAAAGAGCAAGAACAAAATAGATGAACAAGAACAAGATGATAGACAAAGAGAGAGACTTGTATTATATTCTCAAAGTATGGTTGTATACAATGCTTTCTCTAAACTTTATATTTATAGGCATAATATGGAAACCCTAATTTTAATGGGTATTGAACTCTAATAATAAAGTACATTAAAGTCTCATTTAATATATGAATATCTACTATAAATAAAGATATTCATAACACCCCCTTGGATATCCATGAAGATAATGTGTTCCGTTAAAACCTTACTAAGGTAAAAACCCTGTAGGGAAAAAATTCTTAGTGAAGGAAAAAAGTACATACATCTTTGATACGCATAACATGTTGTCTCATTAAAAAACTTACCAGGAAAACCTATTGGGACAAAACATCGGTTAAGGGAAAAGGAGTGCAACGCGTATTTACTCATCCTCATGAAAATATCACCTAAGATATTTGAATCTTCATAATTCAATCTTGAATATAATATTCAAATATTAAAGTAGACTATGCACTGGTGAGTGGTGAATATATCTTTCAAATTACTGCTTGAAAGGATTCATTGAATACTATTCTTCTGGAGATCATGAGGAACGAAAGTTTGAAGAAATATGTTTCATTTTATAACATTTGATGTATCCACCTTGAGATATAAATTTTGCATTATCTCTACACAAGATAACTTGCATCTTATCTTGTAAAAGCAATTCACAAATCTTCAGGATATGTTTAGCCAGACACATATTTCGGCTTTGCCTCGTGTATAACAATTATTTACATAATCTGAAGAGGCATCGAGTTTTGAAAGATCTAAAGGTAATAGTCTTGTAGCACTTAGATAGTATTTTTAGACCAACTAAGATATGATGTTTCTAGATCAATTAATATATATGGTGCTTTTGGACCAAGAATATCATCACCCTTTTTTCGAGGGCATAATGGGTATTTGTTTACATTAAGAGACCTAACAACCATAAGGGTGATCAAAGAATATGTGTTATGCATGTAAAGTCTCTTTAAACATTTTTTTGTGTGTGTCGATTGATGCACAAGGATTTCATTGTTAAGAAGATCTCTTCACGAGTGTCAACGATATTCAAATCATTAACATACACAACAACAACAATGACAAATCCAGAGCTAAACATCTTAATAAAAATGCTCAAGGAAATTGAATCATTCTTATAGCCTTCCGCTAATAAGTACTCATTGAGGCGATTATACAATATGCACCCAATTTGTTTAACTATAAATAGATAAGTTCAATTTGATTGAATAGTGTTTTATTGCCAGACTAATAAAAATCTTTTATTGCTTATGCAGTCTAAATCCTATCGGAAGTTTCATGTAAATATTATTATCAAGGGCTCATACAAATATGATGTAACGACATCCATTAGGTGAAAACTAAGTCTTTTATTGCCAGACTAATAAAAATCTTTTGCATCCACCATATAGGAGTATGTTTCCTCATAATCGATTCTAGGTCTTTGTGAGAATCCTTGTGCAATCAAACAAGTTTTATATCTCACAATTTCCCCTTTTTCATTTCTCTTTCTCACAAAGAATCCTTTATATCTAAAGGCTTTACACCTTCCGGTGTATGAACTATAGGCCCGAATACTTCTCATTTCGAAAGAGATTTTAGTTTCGCCTCAATTGCCTCTCTCTATTTTGGCCAATCATTTCTTTGTTTACATTGTTCAATTGGCAATAGTTCATTATCCATATCAAAATTTCTAGTGCTATATTGCATGCAAATGTATTATCGACGTCGAGTTGATTTCAGTTTCACTTATTACCGGACATGACATAATCTATTGAGATTTCTTTATTATCAAGTACTTGAGTCATGTCAATGTCTCTGTTGGAGACCTTTTAATCTTTTCTAGAGATTTTCATAATACGTTGATTCCTCGATCAGATCATCATAAAAATATAGCTCTTTTTATTTTTTGAGGATTTTTATCTTTGGAATCTACTTGTCCATCACGCTACAGGCGTAAGTTAGATTCATTAGCAACTAGAGTTTGTTATTCTGAGACATAAAATTTAATCAGAACATTCATAGCTGGTATATGTGACTTAGTCACTCTTTTAGGGCCAGCAAAATCATCTGGCAATTGATTTGCTAAGTTTTGTACATGAATTATCCTTTGAACTTTCAGTTCACATTGACATTGTTGAGTATGTGGATCAAAATAAGATAATGACAATTCATTCCAATATATTTCTTTTCCAGCTGTGTATTTTCTCCCCCTAATTTGGGAAAACCGACTCATTAAAATGACAGTCAGTAAATCGAGTTGTAAATAAATTCCCCATATGAAGCTCGAGATATTTAATTATCGAAGGGGATTCAAATTCAAAATATATTCCCAACCTCATTTGAAGACTTATCTTTGTGCGTTACCGCTCACCCAAAAATTTTAAGATGAGAACTATTTGGTTCCTGACCAAAAACCATATGTATTGAGGAGAACTTATGATAATTTGTCGGCTTGATGCGAATTAGATATGCTGCATATAAAATGGCATGTCACCAACATTATCAGGACGAATTGTCTTTATAGGGTAATCTGGAAAATGTGCTCATAATTTTATCAACTAAGCAAGTAACCTCGCAAACTCCAAGTTGCGGGTTGATAACAAGGATACATATGACCATCTAGTCGATGTATCGATTGAAACTGTAAAATATCTAGATGATATGTAAGAAAGGTGTATGGGCCCACATATATCACCATGTATCCGCTCTAGAAAATTAACAGATTCACAATCTATCTTAACCGGTGATGGTCAAATAATTAGTTTGCCTTGAGAGCAAGCATTACATAAAAGAAACATTATTTCGAAGAATCTGTCAATTCTTCAATCAATGACCACATGAAGTGTCAATAAATTTTCACATCATAATTGAACCGGGATGGCCTAACCGGTCATGCCAAATAATAAAGTTATTAGTAAACTTTTGATTTACAATAGCATGAGCTTCAATTTGTACTAATTCTTGTGTAGTACAATCTGAATGACAGTGCATGTAATTTTGTCAAGATTTTTTTATTGCCTTGGTTTATACTCATAATATAGAGATAATCAGCATCCCCTTGACGAATAGTCACAATATGATATTCATTTCTATGAATATCTTTAAAATTCAATAATTTTTTTGCGATTTGGGCGAGTATAACACATTGTGAACATGGAATAGAGTTTCATTTGACAATAACATATTTGCTCTTCCGGAACCTCCTATGATATTAGTACTTCCGGATATAGTACTTGCATTATTCGCTTGCATTTTAAATGGTAAAATATGTATAATTATGCACCTTTCAATATGTGATTTGTTCTATTCACTTCAGGGAATGAAAAATATGTGCTTATAGCACATGTCGAATCAACTATCTATAAAAGATAATGTCACATGAACTTATTACTCTTCCGAAGCATTGATATTTTAGTACTTTGAGATATAGTACTCACATTTTCCCCCTTGCATTTAAATAGGAAAATAGTTCTTATGCTTAAGTATAATATGAATACTTGCACTATCTGCTAAGCATAAATCACCATAATTCATTGCATATTTTATTCCGGAAGTAATCATTTTCTTTAGAGGATAATATGTAAAACAAATTAACATAAAGCAAAATAAATAAATGTTTTAATATATAATATAAAAATATAAATAAATAATATGTAAAATAAATTAACATAAAGCAAAGTAAATTAAAATATCAATAATTTCCTTTAAATATTATAAGGAAATAAGATAAATGGCGAATTATTCCCTTCAAGGGTTATGAGGAAATCAACAATATCCAATTGAGTTGGACCAACAACGCCATAATTATTTTCGCCATTTTCATAAACAAAATTTGTTTATATTTTCTTTCCTTTATCATTCATGATTGTGGATAATGTCCATAATGCTTCAGCGTTTGACAAGTACGAGATCAATGGTTTGTACCATTGCATTGATAACATAAATTTTTTTAATATGATCTCTATCATTCTTATAATCCCACTTCTAGTGGGTATAAGTATTCTTAAAATGACCATAATGTCTATGTCCATAGTCTTGACCATGACCACAACTACTAATGTGACATTTATTATAAAATCTCACATTTACTTCAAGGAGTGGAGTGGAGTCAGTGGACCTTTAAAATATTTTTCATGATATTGTATTTGAGGACAACATTATTTGCGTGAAAGGTGGATTATGTTTTTTTTTTCTAACATATCTTCATCAATAATATTTTGACTACATAACTTCAATTGTGAAGTAATTCGAAACATAGCAGAGTTATAATCGTTTACTGATTTAAAATCTTGCAATCTCAGATGCAACCAACCATATTGAGCTTTAGGTAGAATAACAATTTTCTGATGATCATATCGTTTCTTTAGATCATTCCAAAGAATAAGAGGATCTTTCACCGTTAAATATTCAGATTTCAATCCCTCATGGAGGTGACAACAAAGAAGTATCACAGCTATGACCTTATTTTGAGCAACTTATTCCAAAGATTTAATCCTCGTACGCGGCATTGTTAAACCAGTTCACAAGGTCCTTTAGAAACCTTCTTTGAGACCAATAGCCTCACAAAACGGGATGTCCAGCCAATATACATGGATTAAACCAACAGAACAAAGAACATAAATCACCATAATTTATAACAATATTCTTGTAAATCATAAATCACCATAATTTACTGCACTTTAAAATCATAATTTAAAGAATAAAAATAAAAACAAAGTTTACCGATATTGATTTTCCTCTCGAGGACAATAGAGATATAAATGACCAAGACAACTCATCGTAATCTCTTTATGTCATATCCCTTTTCAAAACATCATGTAAAACTCAAAAATATGGTTAAAAGTACCAACTTTAATCAATAAAATAACATAAATATAATCATTATAGGAATTGTCATTCTTAAACAAATAAACAACTATAAGAATATATAAGTAAGAATGATTAAGCGATGCAATTACAAACCTCCAGTGACGTAAATAAATATAATCATTATAATGATTTTATATTGTTTAATATTTAAACAACTCATTCCCTCCAATGTTTAATGAATTCTTTCGTATTAAAGTAAGTAAAATAATAATAATAATAACAAAAACAGTTTCTTATTATTATTGAGAGAAGTCAAGTCATGACGAATAAAATTAAGGTTTAATGATATTAGAATGTACTATAAGAATGATTAAACAATCGCTATATCGAAATATATGGTAGATGTAGTCACCAATATTTAATTGAAATTCTTTTGAAGGATCACCAATATATGGTAGAATAATTTTGTATGCATTCTTATCATATGATAATAATAATAATAATAATAATAATAATAAGTGATATTTCAAGAAGAATACCATAATATCGATTAAATACAAACCAAACACGGTCGGATCATCTCTGTTAAATCCTCTTTTGATTTGTGAGGAGTCACAAACTCATCTCTGTCCAATGCTCAAAATCCAAATACAATCAAACATGCTTCCATGCCTTTCAAAAATAATAAAAAAACAAGTTAAAATATATAAAGAGAAAGACAATCAATAATTAAAAAAATAAGGGGAAAAACTTATCTTTGGTTCATCCTATAATCAAATTCTTTCTAGTAACTTCTTTTGGATTCGAACAATAAAGACCTCAATTGATTAGAGTCCCGTGCTAATAACGTGTTGTGCATAAAGTAAAGAGCAAGAACAAAATAGATGAACAAGAACAAGGAGAGGGACTTGTATTATATTCTCAGAGTAGGGTTGTATACAATGCTTTCTCCAAACTTTATATTTATAGGCATAAAATGAAAACCCTAATTTCAATGGGTATTGAATCCTAATAATAAAGTACATTAAAGTCTTATTCAATATATGTATATCTATCATAAATAAAGATATTCATAACAATACAATATATATAAAACCTTTTTTTATAATGGCCTAGTAGGAAGAGATAATTGTCTGAGATTAAACCCAAAACTTAATTCAACAAAGATTAAAGTGATATCTCTTACTAATATATCACTAGTTTAATGGAAAGATAAAAACATTTTATTTAATAAAAGTATCATGCCAAATTATATATATATATATATTTAGGTAATTATATGATGCACTGGCGGTGGAAACAAAATGTTTCCTACGCCCTAGCTTTTTTTTTCTCTAGTGCCGCAGCTTTTTCATTCTTGTTTAAACACAGGCCGGCGGCGGCAACAACTTTAGGGTTGTTTGTCGACCGTTGATCACCCTCTTTTACTTATTTATTTCGTTCGTTTGATTTTTAGTTTTTTTTAATTCAATAAATCTGTCTTTATGACACGTTTTCCTCTACTGTTTGGTACATTTTTTTGCTTTTTAGCATGCTTTTTTGCCTCTTGGCACGCTTTTCTGCTATTTGTTTTCTATCAGGGTTAGATTTAATGTCGCCACGACTGATCAAGATGTCGCTCTTTTGATTATCCTGTTGATCTCCCTGTTTTGGGCCCTCGAACTGGATCTTGATGCAAGTTTAGTCACCGCTCTTGTTCGCGATTGAGTTTGTTGTAATAAACGTGTTGTTAACGTATCCCAGTTATGCAATATGCATTTTTTAATGTTGTTTGTTGATGTTTTTTACCTTCATCGTCGAGCTTTGGTGATGCTTTGTATTTGTTTTGTTTCAAGTCTTTGAATTAGGTTTTTACCTTTTCTCTATTTGGTCCTGTTTATGATCTAGAGACATTAGTTTTTGTGTTTTTAGGATTATGTCCAGATCATGTTTGTTTACCTGCATTGTAAACTTTCATATTGGATTTTTCCTTTATTAATAAAACTGACGTACTCATTTTCAAAAAAATATTTCTACAAGTGCCCTAATTTTAGTGGTTAGGAATTTAGTTTAGGGTTCATACTTTAGGGGTTTATATTTACGTGCTTAGAATTTAGGGGCTGTAGTTTGAATTTAAAGTTTAAGGTTAGAATTTAGAGGTTATAGGTAGAAACCTAAATCCGTACCATATTACCCTAAAACCTAAACTCCAACCTCTAAACCCTAAATTCTAACCATAGTCTTTAAATTCTTAACCCTAAGACTTAAACCCATAAACTATAAACTCTAAATTAGATCCCTAACCCCTAAAATTAAAACGTTTGTGGAATCATTTTATTTTCCTCCGTCATAGCATCATATATTTAATACTTAATATTTGGACAAAACTTCTTAACACAAATTCATTACTTAATTTTGAATGTCAAAAAGACAAGATAAAAAACTTTTTAATATTCAATATTATATTAAAAAGCACCCATAGAAAATTCCAAATAAAGAATAGAGAAAAAATTGAAAAATGAAAAAAAGCAACATCTTTCGGCACACCATGTCTTGGACTCTTGGTAGCATACAGTCATAGACACCTTTTGCAGATGTAATCTCCTCACCAAACCAAATGCCAAAAACATATTTGCATGAACGCTTAAAGAAATATTATTTCTAAAATTATTTCCGCAATTTCAAAAAATAATTTATTTGTTTGGATAAAAATCGTACAGAAAGTTCAACATCAATATAGAATTTTAAAAAGATGCATAGATCTAGTGGTTAATTAATTCGAATCGAGTATTATAAAAATCTATTATGAGGACCCTTTTAACTCAAATTGTTTTATTTACAATGTCATGGCTCGAACCACTTACCTTCTTTAAGAGATCTAGTACATTATTCCACCATATCAACTGGTTATTAATTTATTCTATATGATTTTAGTACATAGGTTACGAACTTATGATACACTTATATAGTAGTATAAAATTTAATTTTTTACACGTTTTTGGATTGTTAGGTTAACTAAAATTAATGATTGAAATTAAAATCTTTAAACGAAAACAATCCACTTGCTTTTCACTTTTTTCTTCTTCTCATTTTCTATTTATTATTAATATATATATTTATAAATTTAATGATAAATATATTTCATATTAAAATTCCAACCAAAATAAATGCAAATACACTTTAAATTCCAATAGCAAATATAATGTTTTGAATTTATGGGTAGGAACTTTATTATAAAATTAAAAGTTTAGTGGTTCTAATCTTAATATTGTGAAAATAATAAATTAAATTAAAAAATTATTTTATTAATTTAAATTAACCGATTAATAAATTAAATATAAGTTGTTATAAAAAAATAATACATATATAAAAACAGGATAAATGAGAGAAGTCGGGTGAAAAGAGATCCGCCGACCTGACCCAGTTGAATGGCCAACTTCTTCTGGATCTTGTCAATGGAGCGTGAATTACACGGAGGTGGGAAAAGCGTGATAAAGCTGGTTAATTAAAAAAGAAAAATGGAATCACGCAAATTCTCCTTTACTTATAACTCCTACTAGTTTTATTTATTTATTTATTGGAACCCCTACTTGTTAATCCCTCTAATCTAATCCATAGGTTTTTAAAATACTGCAACTCTAATCTTAATAAATTTAATTTAATATATTAAAAATTAAATATTGCAATTAATATAAAAAACTTTTAAATAGCAACTTGATCAAATATGAAAAGTGAGTTATACAATAAATGCATCGTATTAATTCATTTACACCTAATCTAATAAATGTTATGTTAAAGCTTGACTATAATTTTTTCTCATTTATTTCATTTTAAAACTTGTAGTTTTCATTTCATAGTGAAGTTTTTTCCTTCAAAATAATAAAAAGGATAAAGTATAAAAATGTCACAAACTATGTTGAGATGATTTTTTTATCATTAAACTTTCATAAATTATAAATTGACCATTAAACTTTTGATTGTATTACAAAATGTTCGTTGTGAGGGATAGTTTTTGATAAGTTTACGGATTATTGTGTAACATTTCGATAATTTTGACCAGTCATTTTTTAACATTAATTTTTTTTAATAATAATCTCGTAATTGATTCAAAAGTTTAATGATCATTTTACAACTTTCAAAATTTTAATGACCAAAATGATCATTTAAGTATAATTTATGATTTAATATAAAACAAGTAACCATGTTGTATTATACTGATAGTGAAATACAATGTTTTAAATATTTAAAAATAGATTATTATTTGATATATTGATTGTAAAATTTTCTAAACTTTAATATTATGGTAGTATTTTAAATTTGGACTACTTATGCACACATGTAGAGTGTTCTGCTCGATTTCGAATCACTTATAAGGAATAACGTCATCTTTTAACACGAAAAAACATTAATTTTTAATTTAACACTTATTTTTAAAACTCATATGGCTAGTACGACAAATTCCCTGAATTTTTATTATTTGAGTAACTGATCCATAAATAATATTATTCATTGTTATTAAAAATGGAACATTTATTCAATATATTGGGATGGAATTAAAAAAACAAAACAAAACATGTTTAGACGTGAAATATATAAATTATATGGGATAAATATTAATTAATAATCATCGATGCATGAAAAAAATATAAAAAAAGAGTTAAAAACAATTGATGCTGACCGGTGACCAATGAGAGGAGAAAGCTTTAAGACAGACGTAGGGTTTATTAAAATAAACAAATTAAAAAAAGAGTATAATAAACGGTATTTTAATATGATGGCCAATCAGGTACAATACAAACAATCCCCAATTCCCCACCAAATACATAAACCCTAATTAAATCAAAGAATTCAAATTAAAAAAATAAAAGCAAAAGAAGAGAGAGAAACGAGAGTCGTATTTTATAGTATTGAGAGAGGGAATAATGAAGGAACTGAAGAGAAAATAGCTTAGAAGGAAGGGAAATGGCTGCAGAAAATGGTATAATCTGTGAGTAAAGAAGAAGGAAGATAAGTGTTGTTGGTGTTGTGATAGAGAGCTTAGGGTCGATGGAAATGCTTGCAGATTCAGGTAGATCAGGAATCTTCTCCGTACTCCTACTTTTCCTCCTTTTGATTCTCATTTTGCCTCGCATCTAATCTTAGTCTTCACTTCAAATCACTGAAAAAGTTTTTTTCTTCTTCTTTGGTTGTACTTAATTTGTTTACTTTTAACATTTCTTCTTCTTTTTCTTCATCTTATTGGTCTTCACAGTGATTGAACTTCTTGGTATTTGTGGATTTGGTTGAGAACTAAAACCCATATATGTCACGGTGATTTTGATGCTTGAATCAGTCTGTGGATGCATTCTTGATGAATCCGGGGATTGTTAAGCTCTGATTTAAAAAAAAATTCCGGGTTTTTTTTCGGGGTCAAGTTTCTGTTGTATTTTTTGATTTTAGGGTTCGTAATTGTGTTGTTGAATTCGTGACTGGGAAAATTTCTGTTGTTGTTTTTAATGATATTTTGTTATTTTTATGTGTAAATATTGTTTTTATGACTAGTTTTCCGGGAAGATTATGATTTAGTTTCCGCCTTGAAATTATTTTGTGATTCCTTGGAAGATTTTGAGTTTCAATTCCTTTTATTAAAAAGTTTGATACAAGACAGTGAAAGAAAAAAAAATCAATACACATACCCTAGAAATCAATTAGAACCCTCCATTTTTTATTGTGGGTTCTTTTTATGTTTCAATATTTCCATGTCAAAAAGATTTTTGTCTCCCTAGATGCTGATTTAGAAGAAGAAAAAGGGGGAAAGAGGGTGATAGGAATACTTTGGTGTTTTGTTTGGGATTCTTATGGGAATACCAAATACCTCAGTATCTGATCTAATAAGAAAAGTTAGGTCTTGGTTTTCTTGGGGAGAAAGTGATCTTTCCTATTTAATTGGTGACGAATTTGGGGTGCTGAAAAAGGGTGCTTGCAGAAAATATTGTTATTGTGAATGCTATATGGAGTTCGGTGATGAATTCACTAATCGATACTATTGCCAAAGCTGTGGTCGCTGGCTATGTTCTAAATGTGTTGAAAGATATGAATCCCCTGTCATGATTGATGTTGATCAATCATATAAAATGAAGGGTAATGATTTTTCTAGGATGTTGAGTACTGAGTTTTGCAAATTTTGTTGTGATGGGGTTAGTGAGCGACGTGAAAGTGGAGGAAGGAAGTATTGTGAGAAAGTACATCCTTCTGAGTCTCCCCGGGAGAGCCCGGAACCGCCATCACCTTGTTCTTTGAATAGTGAATCCCGTGATTGTGGGTTTTCTATGCAGTCGGTAACTAGCCAGAGTATGACTTCATTTAGTACTCATTCAGTATCTATTCGGCGATCTCCCTGCAGGTATATATAGTGGTTTACTTGAGAATAATTATGCTGAAATATCTTTCCCCTGGTAGTGAATGTTCTTATTTGTGTATTTACTGGTGTAGGAGTGTTGAAGAAGATGCTGTTGATTCTGGTAAGCATTTTTTGAGCCCTTCAGCTGACTATTGTCAGGATGTTTCAGATATAGATTCACATAATATTAGCACTAGACACGAGTTTTATAGTTTTAAGTCTGCGGGATCAAGTCCTTCAGTCAGCCCCTCTAGGAACAATTTTATTCCTTATAGAGTTGGGATTTCTGTACAGAAGAGGCAAGAAAGGAGCCCAATGGCTCAGGATGTTGGTCCCTTTTATCAAGAAAACATGGCTGCTTTAAGAAAGCCAGAGTCAGGGAATGAGGATCAGGAGAATATTGATGTTTACCCCGATGATCCTATACGTTGTAATCAATATGCAAAGTCACATAAGCCATTGGATTTTGAAAACAATGGTCTAATATGGTTTCCACCACCACCTGAGCATGAGAACAATGAGGCAGAGAGTAACTTCTTTGCATATGATGATGAAGATGATGATATTGGGGATTCTGGTGCAATGTTCTCATCAAGTAGTAGCCTTTCAAGTGTGTTCCCAACAAGGGAGAAACAAAATGAGGGAAACAAAGAACCTCTCAAAGCTGTAATACAGGGGCATTTTAGGGCTCTGGTCTCTCAACTTTTACTGGGTGAGGGCATCAAAGTTGGTAAAGAAGATAATGCTGGGGACTGGATTGACATTATAACAACAATAGCATGGCAAGCTGCAAATTTTGTGAAACCAGATACTAGCAGAGGAGGTAGTATGGATCCTGGTGATTATGTGAAGGTTAAGTGTATAGCATCAGGAACTCCTAGTGAAAGGTATGGTCTGCTTTGACTCTCTTCAGCCTTTTGAAATTCAAAATTTTCTATTGTTTTTTCGGTTTCAATTCTTATTTTAAATGTTCTGAACTTGTGAATTCTATCATTCTCGCAGCACCCTTGTCAAGGGAGTGGTTTGTACGAAAAATATTAAACACAAACGCATGACCTCACAATACAAAAATCCTAGATTACTTCTTTTAGGAGGAGCCCTTGAATTTCTGAAAGTTCCAAATCAACTGGCATCATTTAGTACATTACTTCAACAGGTTTGTTCAAAAAACTTGTTCCATTTATGTAGGTCGATTAAAGGTTTATCTGTGATTAACAATTGCATTTGCGTGTTATAATTGTTTGTGATTTGACAGGAAAATGATCATCTCAAGATGATGATTGCAAAGATTGAGGCTCTTCACCCCAATGTTTTACTTGTAGAAAAAAGTGTTTCTTCTTATGCTCAAGAGTATCTACTTGCAAAGGAAATATCATTAGTGCTCAATGTGAAAAGGCCATTATTGGAGCGTATAGCAAGGTGCAGTGGCGGTCTTATTTGTCCATCAATTGATAATTTATCTACTGCACGACTGGGACATTATGAACTGTTCCGTGTGGAGAAAGTATCCGAAGAACATGAGATGTCCAATCGGTTCAACAAGAAGTCATCAAAAACACTGATGTTCTTTGAAGGATGTCCCAGGCGCTTAGGTTGCACGGTAATATTTTCTTTCTGTTCATATGATTTATTCACTGTATTTTTTGGGAAGTTTTGAATCGTGTAAGCCTCCATCTTCTTTTGTAGTTATAAGATGGTATACACTGGGTCTCCACATATTTGAATTTGAGGCTTTAGTTGTTTCCATTCCTGGAGCTCTAGTGCATTTCCGTTGTTTGATTAATTTGTTTTTTGTTTCTGTATGTGGTAAAAACTTCTTTAGTTGATGCTTGACCCAATTTCCTCGTTTAAGGTTGTCTTCCTTTTCTATTGCAACAATAGTTGGCTCCATGCTTACGTTTTCTTCTTCTAATAAATTCTTTTGTGCCTTTGCCTCAGTCCATTCATATATGTGTTTGTATACTAATTTGTTTGATTTGAATATATCCAAGTTGTTGTGTCACCTTTACCCAGAAGTGTTATTGTTATGCGTTCAGTGCAGATTGGAAGGGCAATTTAGTTTCATGGTGTTTTTCCTCTCTCTCTGATCCTTATAGGCTATCGAGGAGTAGTAATTGATAGGCTCATGTGGATGGTAAAATAACATTGGGCTTGTAAGTATCTGGATAATTGGCATGTAAAATGAAATTGAAAGGGCAATCTTTGTTGTCGGCAAGCATTCACTAACCTGTCTTTAGTAAACTATATTAGATCTTCTTGTCATAATTTCCTAAGGCGTTTAGCATGATTGTTTTTAATCAAATTGCTTTATTTCTCTTTATAGGTCTTGCTGAGGGGTAGATCACGTGAAGAACTAAAGAAGGTTAAACATGTTGTCCAATATGCTGTTTTTGCCGCCTATCACTTATCTCTTGAAACTTCCTTCCTTGCTGATGAAGGTGCTACTCTTCCTAAGATGAAGATAAGACATTCAATTGCTGGGCCAGAGAAAATGCAGATTGACAATAGTCAATCCAGTTTGAATACAATAGTCAATGCTTCTGCTCCAAACGAAGCATCTCTGAGTCTCAATCCAGAGCAAGGAATGTTGGAATCATTGCCTGATCAGGGTGATCAAAGTCATTTCTTCTCTTTGTCAGGTGGTTCTGTTCTTGATGCATGCGATGATGATTTGGCACCTATTGTGGGTATGGACTATTGTTCTTTAGAACAAATGAAGGATTTAAATATGTCCGCTATGTTGCCCTGTGATATTAGAGATTTTCCCCAATCAGAGTTGCAAGAAACCATGACTGAAGACGAGAGGCATCTTGACGAGATTAATAAATTGGAAAAATCTGAAAAGATTAAAGAAGATGAAGCTTCCAGCGAATATTTTTCAGCCACTGACACGCACCAGAGTATATTGGTTTCCATCTCAAGACGGTGTGTGCTGAAAGGAACTATATGTGAACGATCACGGCTCTTGCGAATAAAGTTCTATGGATCTTTTGATAAACCACTGGGAAGATACCTTCAAGATGACCTGTTTGATCAAGTAACTCATTTCTGACTTTTGGTGTCTTTAGTTGAAATTTGAAAAAAACATTTTCTATGATTCAGTTATAATTTAGTATGTTCTCTTTGCAGGCATCTAGCTGCCGGTCATGTAATGAGCCAGCTGAAGCCCATGTCATTTGCTATACGCACCAGCAGGGAAATTTGACAATCAACGTAAGGTGTCTTTCCTCCCTTAAGCTACCTGGTGAACGGGATGTGAAGATATGGATGTGGCATCGATGCCTTAGGTGTGCTCATATAGATGGGGTTCCTCCAGCAACTCATAGAGTGGTTATGTCTGATGCTGCTTGGGGACTTTCTTTTGGAAAGTTTTTGGAGCTCAGTTTTTCAAATCATGCGACTGCTAATCGTGTTGCAACTTGTGGTCATTCATTGCAGAGGGACTGCCTTCGTTTCTATGGGTAAATTCTGTAAAGTTTAATCCTTTAATCCTTTTTGACAGTAAGTATGATGTTGATACCTATGAGTATGATTTCACAGATTTGGAAACATGGTTGCATTCTTCCGCTATTCCCCAATCAATATACTATCGGTACATCTGCCTCCATCAATGCTTGAATTTGGGGGAGATTTTCAACATGAGCGAATTAGAAGAGAGGCAGCCGAGGTTTGTTATCTATTTCCCTTTTGTTCTTTTGCCAGTAAAATCTGCATATTCCGAAGTCCGAACTAACTGTTTTGTCTCCTATAGCTAATGGTCAAAATGGAAATGTTGTATGTGGAGATATCTGATGTACTTGACAACATTGAACTGAAGAGTAAGTCATCAGATGCAAGTGAGTTATCCAATCACATTATGGAACTGAGAGATCAGATATGTAAGGAGAGAAATGATTACAATGTAAGCACACTGAATATTAGTTATCTGTATGACCTTGAGTGTTTTTTTGTAGCATGTACATGATATTTTGTATGTCTATTTTATTCTTAAAATATATTGTTGAAAGATGAATTTTATCATTCGTTGACTAGGTTTTTTTTTTAGGGTTTGCTACAACCAGTTGTTATGGAGACATCATACCTTGGTCCAGCAGCTGTAGACATCCTAGAACTGAATTGCATAAGGCGTTCACTTCTTATAAGTTTGCATATATGGGATCGACAGCTTAATTCATTAGACACTTTTCCTGCAAAAAGTTCTTTCAAAGCTGAAGCTGGTCTCTATGAGGATGGAAATCTTGATGCTCATGAAGAAAACACCTGCAAATCCTCAAATTTATTGAAGCCTCCTAAGAGCTACGCACAATTGGAGCAGAACTCTAGTTCACTATCCTTGGAATCCGCTTTGCCAGAAGAATCCGACTTCACGATGTGTATTGAAAAGAGGGAGGACAATAGGCAGCCAGATGAAAGCATCCTTTCTCCTGCATCTACGTTATCTGAGAAAATAGATTCTGCTTGGACAGGTACCGACCTACTTGCATTAAAAGTTCAACCTTCAGAAGCATCTCAGGGAGATGAGCTTCAAGCTGGTTTGATCAGGCCAACAAGTAAAATGTATAATCTTCCTTTAAGAAAGGTTGCTGCACCAATGAGGGTTTATTCTTTTGATTCTGTGTTGAGACTCAATGCAAGAATTCAGAAGGGATTGCACCCCTCATCATCACATTTCTCGACGCTTAGATCTTTTCATGCTTCTGGAGATTATAGGTTCATGGTAAGGGATCCTATTTCTAATGTTACAAGGACTCACTCCTATACATTGCCACTAGAGGCGCAAAAGTTGAATCTGTTACTCAGTTCCACACCTGCTTTAATCACCTCTGCATCTCATGTGGCTGAAGGGGCTCGGCTACTTCTTGCTCAGAGGGGCCATGGCGATAACGTTATCACTGTTTATGACAATGATCCTGCAAGTATAATATCATATGCTCTTAGTTCCAAAGAATATGGTGAATGGGTTGCTGATAAGTCCAATGGAATTGGAGGAGGCTGCAATGTCAGTGACAGGAGCAAAGAAGATCGTGCACCTTCCAGCTTTTCACCCTGGCAGTCATTTGGTTCTCTTGACCTGGATTATGAACATTATGCAAGTTTTGGATCTGAAGATACCCAATCATCTATGGGTGCCATTTTTGCTGATAAGAAAAGGTCTCCACATTTAACAGTTTCTTTTGGAGATGATTCTTCTGCTGCTGGTGGCAAAGTGAAATTTTCCGTGACTTGTTATTTTGCGAAACAGTTTAATTCTCTTAGAAGAAAATGTTGCCCTAGTGACATGGATTTTTTGCGTTCCTTGAGCCGCTGTCAGAAATGGAGTGCACAAGGGGGGAAGAGCAATGTGTATTTTGCCAAATCTTTAGACGAGAGATTTATTATAAAGCAAGCACAAAAAACTGAGCTAGAATCCTTTTATGAATTTGCACCCCAATACTTCAAGTATTTGACAGATTCTCTTAGTTCAGGAAGCCCAACATGCCTTGCTAAAGTTCTTGGTATTTATCAGGTTTGTCCTTTTACTTTTCCTTTCCAAACCTAAGTGCACATCCAGTTGTAGTATGGATGATCCAATAACCAGTTTTAATTGTAATATCTTTTGGTTGGCTTGATGCTAGGTCTCTGTAAAACACCTGAAAGGTGGAAAGGAAACAAAAATGGATCTTGTGGTGATGGAGAACCTATTCTTCAAAAGAAGTATATCTAGGATTTATGATCTCAAAGGCTCTGCAAGATCCCGGTATAATCCAGATACAACCGGGAGAAACAAAGTACTGCTAGACATGAATCTGTTAGAAACATTGCGAACAGAGCCCATTTTCCTCGGAAGCAAGGCAAAGAGAAGTCTCGAGAGAGCCATTTGGAACGACACATCTTTTCTGGCAGTAAGTAGCATTTAACATGAACTTGTAAAATGCTTTCCAAGTTGACTGATGCAATAACATCGTTAAGGGAGTTCTTCTATTGGACTTTTAGGTTGTTTATTTTCCCCATTGGTATTTTGATTCAAGCAACAATGTTTTGAATGTTGTATTCTGTGATTTTCAGTCTGTTGGGGTCATGGACTATTCACTGCTGGTCGGAGTGGATGAGGAACGAAAAGAGCTTGTTCTGGGAATTATTGATTTCATGAGGCAATATACCTGGGACAAACACTTGGAGACATGGGTTAAAGCATCTGGGATACTGGGTGGGCCAAAGAATGCATCCCCAACAATTATATCTCCGGAACAGTACAAGAAAAGATTCCGGAAGGCTATGACTACATATTTTCTCACGATACCTGATCAATGGACATCATGATCCTGTTTTATCATTGATTCATTGGTTCATTAATAAAGGCACAAGTACTGTAATTGTTGATAATTTGAGAAGGGACCTCTCTTTCCGTGTTCCCCCCAGGTTTTGTTCTTTTCTCCTCTCTTGTTCTTTTTTCGGAAAAATCCCTCTTTGTGGGTAGGATTGATCTATGCACATGGAGGAGGAACAGAGTTCCTTTAGAAGGGCTGTTTTTAATGACTTCTAAAGGAAAGGAAGAGTTGAGGGGACACCTTTTTAATGTGTATATCTTTTCTGTTGTGCATGTGCATAAAGTTTCCAGGAAGAATCAAATGGTGGTTTTTTTTAATCCTTAACACGTTTCATTATAGCTTTAAGTGTGTGTGTGTATTATCGACTCTCTAGGGAATTGATGGTAAAGCAAGAAAAGTTGGACCTTGAGTTGTTCATCCATGTGCGCCTGTAAATTCTAATGTTAGAGGTACGAATCCTAATGTTGTGAATGGTTAAGGTTAGAGATACGAATTCTAATGTTGTGAATGGAGAAAACTGAGTTGATAGGGTTGCCCTATAATGAGCTTATGCAAAATTCGATTTAGATTAATCGAGTATGTCGGCAAACAACGGTTAAACAAGACAAAAAAAAGCTTAAAAGACTTGTTGTTTCTAATATTTGATCCAGACAATTGTAGAATTTTTCCATATAATCATCTGCTTAAAGGTTACATCTCTCGCTTACTCTAAGCTTTTTCCATGAAAATCCTAAAGCTTCAAAGCTAAATTTGTTGTATGTACAAAGAAAAGAAGACAGAAGCAACAGAGTATAAAATGTAGGCTGAGCTCTAAAGGGAATGGTGCTATGGAGGTCTGCTCCCATCGTACACGGCTCTGCTCTTCGGTTTGTTTACGAAGTTACAGCTATTTGGCTCCGTCCTTCATTCATTGCCATGAAGCTCACACGTTTCTGAAAAAAAACCCCACAACTTTAGTTAAATTATATCACTCAAAACATGTAATTAATCACATTTTGAGGGTCTCTCTCCCAATATTATATAATAAATGATCTAGCACCCCATCCTACTAAACATGCTGGTTGTTGGTATCGCCCATATTCTATGGTAAATCATCTCTTGCTTTTAAGTGTGAAAATCAAACAAGGGCAAACTACTAACAAAATGCCCTTAAACCGGCTTATTTAGTCTTAAATTATGGGTTTAAATATGTTTAAGTGTAACTGTTTCAGATTTAGGAGTTTGGTTAAATTGTGATAATTTGTATCAAAAAATATTCTTGAACTTGTTTACTTGAATAAAGTTTGATATGATTAGAGAAGGTTGAACGTTCATAGTATGTTCATAATTTTCTCTCAAATCTGTGATAATGAGTATAAATCATCTACTTTTTCGGTATTTTTATTTATGTTTTAATACTAAAAAAATTAGATTTAAGGTTTAGAATTAGAATTTAAGGTTATGACTTAAGATTAGAGTTTAGAGTAGATTTTATAATTTAGAATTTAGAGTTAGGGTATGATTTGATTTTTAGTGTTGGACATAAAAATTACACTAATAAGGGTAGGAGATTTTTGTTCATAATGTGTAGGCACAAATATCTTGTAGATAAACTGTTCGAATCCGAGTCTTCTACGACTAATATCATCTTCTTCCCACTATGATCAGTTCAGTTTTAATTTCATTTGAGTTAACTTGTTGATTGGATTATACAATTCAGTTTGGCGTGTAAGTTAATCCAAACAAGCTTATGCGAAAAAAGTAACATGAAAACGGCGACATTGTCCGGTAAGAAACTAACCTCACGAGGCTTGAAACCTTCACCGATGCTGCTTCCATGGCCACCGTTCCAATGCACTTGTTGCCGCTCGGCGACTTCACCAAGTGGGCTGTTTCCGGCCTTTCCCATGCAAAGTTGCATGATTTTCTCCGCCGCCTCCCTCTCATTCTCGCATTCTTTCATCAACCTCTCAACTTCCGCCTTGGGAAGCCTCATTTTCACCCTCATTGCTCCTCCTCCTCCTCCTTCTTCATCATCCTCGGGTATCGCAATCGTCGGTTTCAAAAGCGTAAGGTCCGACACCGACCTCCTCGACAACATCAAGCTCTCGAGCCTGTCTTTAGCACTCATGTTTATACCCGACCGAACCCTTCTCGGAACTATCTCTTTGGGAGCCTCGGGCAACACCACCAGGAAGTAAAGCCTCTTGGCCTCCAACCTTTGATTCGGCTGCAACGGCTTCGCTCGTACACCGTAATGCTTAACCGCTTCCGATTCTAGCAAAACATGCCCCGGATAATCTTTCAACGCCTCCTCAGCCGTCACCGGTGTCTTCAACTTCGTTGTTTCCCCGTTTATCTTCATCACTTTGGTTGTCTTTTTCCCTCCCAAACTATTCCCCATATTTCCTCGGACAAAATGAATGTGGTTTGGTAAGAATTATGATGTTTGTAAGAATCAAGGATAAGGAGACACACATACACATACACACTCACATATATATATATATATATATATGAGTGTGTGTTTATCATGCATGTGTTTTTTATAGTTAAAGGGATCAATGGTCAAAAACGAGGGCAAATCATTTGAAAATCGTGTAGCAAAGATAAAGTCGCTTTTAATCAAACTAAACTCAATTAACGTTAACGTGTAATTAAATAAAATTAATTTAACCGTTATCGAAGGAAATAACTTTCGATTTGACCTCAGGTGATTTGGAAAGTTATAGCGTGATAAGTGGGGGAGAAGAGAAGATATTAATTATGATGGTGAAAATCATAGTTTGTGTAGTGGAAAAAGGAAAACGGTAATCACGGCAGGGGAAAGCAATTGAAGACTTTAATCTTCAAACCGCACATGTGAAAAGACTGACTTTGAAGATGAATGATTGAACAAATCTAATCCAAGTTTAGAAATATATATAAAAAAAGACTGCTAAACTTGGCTCTTTTTTCTGATTCTGACACCTTCATTTTTTAATGAAACAAGGTCTAAATTGGACAGTCCGCTCATCGCCTTGGAAGTCATTTCCTTGCGAGGCCCAGCTCTATTTTTTTTTCAGTTAATGAATATTCTTATGACGGTATACTCTTTTTTCACTCTTCATCTTTGAAAAGTAATCTTTTAATGATTTCAGAAAGAAAAAAGATTTTTATACTCGAGGCTTATATATAATTTAGACATAAATAAAAATTAAAACCCTTTAAATATATAAAAATGAGTATTTATATTAAATATATACAATAACATAGATATTCATAATTCATTCATTCAAAAAAAATTCTCAAAGTGATGTCACTCTCTTATAATAGTTCCATTTACAATAACAATATATAAATGACAATATGAAAGAGCAGCACAGGGTTTTCTTATCTATATATAAATAAAATTCTTTAATTCTACATAAAAAAAATTAGTTTTATATTTTAGACCTCTGAGTAAGAATAGATGAATAATTGAGATTATTAGTAGTGAATGAGAAGATTTTTACGGAAAAAAAGAGGATAATTTTTGTCATCCATTTACTTTAATGGTCTAAAAAATTATAAAATTAAACGAATTTTATATGATGTAAGTGAATCGTAATTCATATATATGACTTTAGCTAGCAACTCAAAACAACTCGTAGGATATTTATAATAAACAACCTAGACATTTACTAAAAACAAAGCTAAATTCCTATAAAACATGGGAAAGGGTAAAGTTGTAGGAACATGGAGGTCAGTTAAGGTAAAACCTGCAACTCCAATTTAGCATCATATAGATCATAGGAATTGTATAGGCCAACTAATTGGGACTTTACTGTGCAGTGGGACCTTATCACATTCTTTAATTATTCAATATTCAAAGTTGTGGCTTTAGGTTTTTTTTTTTTATCTTATATTATTCACTTTGCACATGGAATTTGTCTAAATTCCCAAATCGGTCCCAGTTCGCTTGGTTTTCATCATGAGAATTCCAAGGTCTTTAAGGCTTCAATTATTTATAAAGTGCTCATGCATATCCAAAATCCAGCATTTGTCGTCTTAGTTGTTCAAAGACCATTTTCCATTATGTTGGCGTTCTAAGTTTTCATAAACATCATGCTTTTACTTTCAAAGCAAACAACCGACACATTTTAACAATAAAATAAAAATAAATAAAATAACAATCTGTCTAGTGCAACCATAACGGTCACAGCAGCTGTAATCTGCACAGATGTTCCAACAATGTAGTAGCCTTCCGCTTGGCCCTTTCCGTGCCGCTCTTTGTAAGCTCTGTCAAGGGTACGGCAGCCCCGAGCCTACTTATGCAGGAAAGACCCTCTGTATCTCTTTTACACAGAGCAAGCAATATGGCAGCTGCATTCTCTTTGTTGCGGGGCAAACCTGTTCTTAAAACATCGATTAAAACAGGTACGGTACCAGCCTTTACGATAGCAGCCTTAGCCTCATGGCTGCTGGCAAGAACCGACAGTATTATTAGAGCCATACCGACCATACAGTTACTTGAATCCGTAAGCATCTTCAGCAGGGCTGTTATAATTCCGGCTCTCACAGCCCTGCCTTTGTTACCCTGATATATACATAGGTTGAACAGAGCAGTCGGAGCATCTTTCTTCCCTCTAGTGTTCCCGTTTTGTAGCAAATCTACCAAAGCTTATATCGCCCCAGATGCACTGATTATTATTTTGTTCTCATCTGAGAGTGACAATCTAAAAAGGGTGAAGATATATATTTTGATGAAGAATATGATGGTGTGGAGTGAAAAAAAAAAAAAATTTTACTTCAACATCAGCAAACGCTAAAACCAAACTACCACGTTGTATGATTGTTAACGATTTAGTAAATAAATGACCAAATCGATATGTAAATTAAAGTCTTGTGTTAAAACTTAATAACCAAATTGATACGTAAATTAAATTTTAGTGACTAATGAAATAATTTACTCTTAAAATTATCGATTCACATAATCAATCATAATTGTTATCGTATGTAAATTATACACAAAATAAGAATGAGTCTAGAGCAAACCACTTGTATTTATATGTATCACTAATCATATGTACGATATGTACCATTAATTATTTTAATAAATTTTAAAATGATATGAACATAAAACGTGATTTATTCCTTTTTAAAAGTAAAATAGGTTGTAATATTTTTTGTCACTTTTTAGGGTGTGTTTCAGACCTTGCAAATAAAGCTGTTCAAATTCGAATCTTATAAAATAAATATCATCATCTTTTCTATTGAGACCACTCGTTAGGTTTGATATATATATGATACAATTGTAATAATAGTATATGTTAAGGTTCAAGTTGAGATGTACTAAATTACATGACGATTGTCGATTTCATGAACCGATTAAATTACACTTCGTTAGGGTTCTTATTATATTGTAAGCCATCCATTCATTGGGTCATCATTTTCGTTCGTTTTTCCATAATCAGATTCTGGAGAGCATGCGACTAGCTAAGATTTAGATAATGTATATCCAAGTCCAATCAGTATAACTGGCCTTGGTTTTCTATCACGTCCCTCTTAATTTTGACAAGCAAATTGGCTGGTGTGGAATATTATAGAGTTTTCCCCCCTCGTCATCGTCAAGTTCATCTCGCAGCTGAAACACTGATGGTGAGATCCAGGTTCAAATCAGGGAGCTGATTACTCTCGTCTAAGCAGCTTTCGGCATCGGAAACTCGATCGTTGTCACGTCGGAATTCATCTGGCGGATGAATATTAGCATCACCGGTAATCGAAACTTTTGGACCGGATAATATTCCAGTTGCACCAGCATCTCGAGGAAGCAGGTTGCGAGTCATTAACCTATGGTTATTCGGATCGATACCCATGTTTATAAGCTTCCTTCTTAAACGAGAGTTCCAATAATTCTTCACCTCATTGTCGGTTCTTCCGGGCAATCTTCCGGCTATCAACGACCACCTGAATTATTTCACGACCGTGAAAGGAATACCAAGTTATCAAAGTTTATGCAGATTAAAACATAGATACGCTGAGCACAAAAAAGGAAATCTTTTATTAAATGATAACAGTTAACACCGCCATTAATAAATACTTGTACAGTGTTAGAGAAATGGTAGTACCGGTTGCCTAAGAGTGCATGAAGCTTGATAATGAGATCCTCTTCATCTTCAGTGAAGTTGCCTCTTTTAAGGTCTGGCCTTAGATAATTTATCCATCTAAGCCTACAACTTTTCCCACATCGAAGGAGACCTAAACCAAATCATTACGGAAAAAAAAAAGTAAAAGAGAGGAGAATTAGCATCATTGATGTTGCTTTAAATCAAACACTCTTTGCCAGTGTTTTTTCTAGGTTGATTGATTAACCTGCAGCTTGAGGGAGAGTACGCCAGCAACCTTCACCATGAATTCGAATGTGATTTATGAGCTTCTCATCTTCTTGCTTAGACCAAGCCCCTTTATTCGTGTCTTGCTTATCACAGCAAGGCTTCCTCATTAAGGGAAAAGGAAAGTATATAGCCAAAGATCGTACAATGAAAAGAGGAGTATTGGAGGTTATATATATTAAGGGTTCCTTCTTGTTGCTGCTGCTGCTACATAAAATATTGAATTATGGGCATTTAATAGATGAAGGGAAATTGAGGAAGAGGGGTTGAGTTGACTGGTGGTTTTGGTCATGCACCATGTTTGCTGTGTTCGGGGTGGTCTTAAACAGGTACAATACGAGCAACTGCACAGGTTTCAGAAATAAAAGAGTTTCAAAATAAATTAAATTAAATTCTTATAAAGGGAAAATTGTAAACTAGTGGTATAGTATATGAGAAAAGTAAACTGTTGTTGCACTTTATAGATTTTAATTTATGTTATACTCGTTTGTCATTCAAAAATTAATCTACCGTGCACACAATAAATTAACAAACATTTTAGTTTTTTTTAGCCTGAGAGCATCATTTTAATAAATTGCACATAATCCCCTAAATCTTTGAGTCGACTATGCTTCTAATATATGTATTCATGCATGTATAAATACAAACTTGGTTGATTGGCCAATGATATATCAGTATCAGAAGAAGAAATGGGAGTTGGGACTTGGCACCGTCACATGTCGTTTAAGTTGACTGATAGTTTTTCTTTTCTCAACAACAATGGCGACATCTTAACAAACAGTCTCTCATTTCTCCTTACCATCATCATCTTCATCCATCTGTCTATGTTAGGAATGATGATGCAATTAGCAATATTAGAGCTAATGAAGTTGGTTAGGAACGGTTATGGTTGTATATATATGGACCGGTCTTTTATTGAAGATATTACGGTCATCATTAATAAAACAACAATGAGTGTACCGTCTTCTCTTTCCCTATTCCTATATTCTTGAATATATTTGTGTTTGGTTCATAGATTGTAACAGTCTATTTTAACGATTAGGATTTATTTGTGTATAGCACCGGAACTTAATTACTTTTATAAGCTCTGATATTGAACTCAAAGTCGTCGTCCTTCCTTCGTTCGCCGGCCATCGATAAATTTTCCTATTTAAAGAAGCTCGAGTCGAGAACAACTTGTGCCTATCACGTCCGTAGTGATTCGATTCTCTCGAGCCTATATTGAGTCTTGTGCACACATTTGATCAGATGAATTTAATGATGGTTGACTTCCAACATGTTTTTGGGATGGATTAGTTTGTCATTGGCAGATTCAACACACCGAATCGTGTATATCAATCTAGTGGTTCATGACTTTAGAAATAAAAGTTTATGAAATTTTGTTCATGACGATCGAATTCGTCTCGACATTATATTCAAGAATAAGATGTATTGGAATTTAAGGAGTGATTCCAGTAAAAAAGTAGATGTTGTTCATTATAGGAGATTCGGGTTCGAACACTTTATATTTATCTTGTCAAAAGATTAAAAAAATATGAACAACGAATACCATACAATCGCACTAGTATATTAAAAATATATATATATATATTATATTTAAGCCTTTTCAATATAGTAGGATTTTTCTCTTTCTATTGTAATAATTCTACAAATCAATGAACTTAAGGTATAATAAAAATATGGTTATATTTTGATACACAAGCTGTGTAAAAAAATTATACAACCCTTTATATTTAAGCTATAAAATCTAAAACCTAAATCCTTAACCCTATCACCCTAAAATCTAAACCTTAAACCCTTAATCCTAAACTATAATTATAACCATAAATCTTAAATTTTACACTCTACACATTAAACCTCTAAACCCTAATTAAAAATTTATGTATTAAAGTGTTTTCCATAAAAATATTAGTCCTCAATGTCTAATTAATTTTTTGAAAAATTGATGTCGCAGTATTGGGCCATTCAAAAATTGACATACACTTTTTTTTTTATAAAAAAAGACACTTCATTTACTTAGGAGTAATAAAAAAATTAGTCATCAATGTTTAATTAGATTGGAATGGTTATGCTTGTAACGAGCCTCTACAATAATTAATCTAAATTAGTCGACTAATGAACTTGTAGAGTGATCCAAGTGGTAAAAAGTGATATATTTTATTTAAGTGATTCGAGTTTGAGCACCATGTGTACACGGTGTGTATGCGTTATTAAAGAGCTAAAAAAATTAATCAGATATTATATTATTATCACACTAGCATATTCAAAAAAAAAAAAAACTTAGAACCCTTACGATCGACTATGAGCCTTTACTCCATAGTTTTTTTTCTAAAATTCGTGTGACCTTTAGTTGTAGAGAAGACTTTAGGTATGCTAAAATTTTGAATGGTAGTTTAAGAATTCCCTTGCAATAAAATTTGGGGTAAAGTACTTAAATCATTACTTAATTTTGTTCTATGACCTATTTTGGTCATTAAATTTTTAAAACGTTCAATTTACTTATTAAACTTTACTTTCTGACCTATTTTGATCATTATAAATTATTTTATTAATATTTTGGTATGACATGGCATATTTTATTATTATTGAATATAAAATTAATTTAAAATAAAAATAAATTATTGGTAAATTACAGAAATCATTATTGAAATTTACTCTCTGACCTATTTTTGTCACTGAACTTTCAAAACGATCAATTTAATCACTGAACTTTATACATTGACCTATTTTGGTCATTCTACCTTTAAATAATTAACAATATTATGACATGACACACAGAACCAAAAACGGCATTGTTTTATATCTCTATAAAAACTTTTTTTTAATTTTCTCTATAAAAATCATTTATTTCTCCCAAATAAAACCAAGTCGTCAGTCTTCTCAACGTCGCCGTCATCGTTTTAATATCCTTCTTCGTTTGTTGTCACTAAAAATTTGATGAAATGAAAGATTATATACACGATTCTGGACGAAAATATGTCTAATTTCACATCTGCATATGGCGAAACAAGTGTTTCTTCAAAGAACAGTGTCTGTGGCGCTACCAACCAACCACCTTAATCTTAACCGGTCAAAAGAAAGAGAAACCAACCAGACAATCCAGGTTTCTATCCAAACTTCAAAAACCATTATCTTAAAAAAATATTGTTCAGTAATGAGACATCGAAGATGAATATGCAGTAAGCTGTTTAAGGAGACTGTGAAATTTTGGAATGAGAGGGTGATGTCAGTGGAGTTTGGGTAGAATTTAAGAATATTATTTTTTATTTTAAATCCTACATGTCAACTAAATATTAATAAAAATCTATGTCACAAAAAATATTAATAAAATAAGCCACGTCATCGGGCTATTAATGAGAAAACGGAGGAGTGACCAAAATAGGCCAGTGTATAAAGTTCAATGAGTAAATTGATCATTTTGAAAGTTCAATGACAAAAATAGGTTAGAGAGCAAAGTTCAGTGATAATTTTTGTAATTTACCCAAATAACTTTATTAATTTTAAATTATTTTTATATTTAATAATAATAAAATATGCCACGTTATATTAAAATACTAATAAAATAATTTATAGTGATTAGAATAAGTCAAAAAATAAAGTTCAGTGACCAAAATAAATTAAAAAATAAAATTAAGTGATGATTTAAATATTTTACCCTAAAATTCGTATGGCATCGGACGGACTTTGGCTCTATATTTTTGCCTTGTAGTCCAATTTGTACCATTCGGCATCTTTATACAATGGTTACTGACAAAATTAAATATTCTACATCGGCATCGGCAAGGACCATTATTAACAAATATCACTAAAGTCTGACAATGATGTCCCAAAACTTTTAGCCTATGCCTAAACATCGGATCCGAACCACTTCAAACGGGGAATTTAAATCAATTACGTACATCTAATCAAATCTTTTTAAAAAATAGGTAACAACAAATGAAAATTCATTAACTAAAAATCGAAAGAAAAAAAAAACTCGTTTTTGAATCTTTCTTTTTGGCATCATTTGAGCTTTTTATTTAAATCAATATTAGGCTTGACTTTTTTATATATATATAAATATATATTATGGTATTTGAATTAGACTTCGAAAGATAATTTGTTACCTAAGTCCAATTAGGTACTTAGAGTTTATCTCAATTAGAACTTAAATATTTTGGTCTGATTACTTAATTATGTATTGAAACTTGACTTCTTAGTTCAATTTGATATTTGGACTTGACTTCATGGTTTAGATTAGTTTCAATAAATCATTTATCACAAATACTAATTTGGATCATAAAGTTAAGTTTATGTATCAATTTGAAACGTAAGATATAATTTTTTAGTGTTTTTCATTTAAGACGTAAAACCGAGTTGTAAGCCTAATAAAAACTATAGTTATGCCATATTCATTAATTAACCGAGTGATCAAGGATGTTAACATTGTCTCATCTTGTATGAGTTCGAATATCAGTATTTGTCACTCTCTTCTTAATAATAAAAAAACTATAGTTATTGCTTTTGTCTACATTTCCAGAGATGGGTTATGTGTATTCAAGCAGATGCATGATGAAAAACACAAGTTTGGTTAATATGAAGCGAACTAACTAGTTGAGATTTCATATAATAGAGGTTTGGTCTTGTATTTCCCCTCAAGTAAGTAGAATGATGAGATTCATGTTTAGCATTGGACTTGATTTATTGCAACAAAATACTTATAGGTTCTTAATTCGTATCCAATATGTACTTAGTACGGAAAAATATCGAGTACGTAATACGACTTTAGATTAAGTATCCGTGCTTTATAGACTTTTACTCCCTTAAACATGTTCAATGTTTAAATTCATTAAACGGGTTAAATTTTTGACTTGAGCCAACGACCTGAATCATATCAGATTTGACATAAAAATGGTCATCCAAATTAATGAGTTACTTGAATTAAGTGCACGAGGTGGCGTTAGCCGTTTCATGGACTTCGTAGAGATCGATATACGTTATTGTTAAACATGTTGGAGAAGAAAGAACAGAAAGAGACGATAATGGAGAAGACGTTGGTGAGTAAATTGCAGGAATGAATAAATATCAAAAAATGGGAAATGGATTTTGGTATTTTTAATTTTATTCAGGGTCAAAGTGATAATTTACCTAAAGTTTAGGGCTTAAAATGATATTTCATCTAAACTTCATGGGTCAAATTAGTGTTTCATCTAAATTTCAGGGGTCAAATTAAAAATAAACCTCTTTTACTAACATGTCACATCATCAAACTAACAACATTTAACGTCTCAATAATCAAAACTTTAAAAATAGATAATGTAAGTGTATAAAGTTTGAGTTAAAAAATAGAACTCTTCAAGTCAACAAACTTATTTTTTTATTCAACTCGATCAAATACTTACTCTTAATTTTAGTGGTCTTTAACCAATGTTTCCTGGATTGAATCTCAGGTTGATATCTTGATATTTTACTTCATTTCTTATTGATTTTTTTATTTTAAGAAAGTATCTGGGGAAATTCTTCTCAAACCACTACAGTAAAACAGGTTTTTAGCAACGTATTTTTAGCCCTATAATAGCGTTTTTTAGCACTGCTAAAAAAATTTTCTGACGCTAAAAAAAGTGCCTAGCACCGCAAATGTTCGCGACGTTTGTGTGAAAAAAATGCCGCAACATATATGTTCTATAGCGGTCTTTGATATTCAAAATGCCACCAATATGTTCTCTTTAACGATGTTTGTCCTCCAAACGCCACAAGAAGTACCATGTATATAGTGGCGTTTTCCATAGCAAACGCCGCAAAAGTGTAGCCATTAGTGGCGTTTTTTATAGCAAACGCCGCAAAAGTGTGACCACTAGTGGCGTTTTTCACAACAAACGCCGCAAATGTGTAACCATTAGAGGGCGTTTCCAACCCTAAACGCCAAAAAAGAGTATTTTTGTTTTCAATTTGATTTTGCTTAAACCAAATGCGCTCAAATTCACAAGAAAAATCTTTGAGGCCATCAAAGTATCTAGCACCACATAAACTCCAATGCTCAGAAATTTTCATATATGGAAACAACAAATTACAAACATAATAAGATTCTTATTCTACGCTGCTCTAATTCATTTCTCCAAATCTTAAAGAACAAACAACTATCATCGGCGTCTAACTATGTACAACCACTTGCAAGGCATGTGATCGCAGGTTCAAACCCTTCCACCTTCACCATGGACCAGTCTGAGTTCTACGTAAGCATCGTTTCTTAGCTCCTTGTGGCGTGTTCATCATTTCAGAGTAAATTGATCAACTGCAGTAGAAGAAGTTGTGCCAACCTGAAAATATAAGCACCATTCAGTGATCAAAATTTTGAACTATATATATGAAAAATAAGAAATCAATCAAATGCTGACTTATTAATATGGATCATAAACTTTACAGATAGGATATTGTCCTAATAGTCTTCAATCAAATGCTGACTTATTAATATGGATCATAAACTTTACAGATAAGACATTGTCCTAATAGTCTTCTATGCTTGATAAAGTAAAGAAAATACCCTACAAAGACAATCATCACATAACGTCTCTACCCAGATGTTGTTTCGGGCAAGTGAAGAGGAAAAGTATGCAAATTCCAAGTCTTTGCCTGCTGAAAGAAAATCTTTGGGTAGCTTTAGCATATTAGCAAACCAATCTAAAATAATAATTTCAAGCTCTGTTGCAGCAGGATATGTAATCCATCTCCAAATCTAGAAGCAAAACTAAAAAGCACAGATGTCGGTAACAAGTCTATTTTAGCAGAATTTCACTCCAAAACTCCTAAAGCACGAGGAAGCCATCTCTGTTTTATTCTTGCATTAGAAAAATTGTCTATTTCATTTATAGCTTTGGATCCCAAGAAAGATCCCCTCTGCTTAACTATGTCCTATAGAGATTTTATGAAAGGTTCATCAACTCAAGAGGCCTCATAATATCATTTATTTCAACTAATACAGATTTCTATTCAAATGTGAAAATTAATCTAAAACTAACTCAAGTAAAGATGGAGACAAACTTTTTTAGCATGCTTACATAACTTATACAAATAATTCTCCAAATAGCAAATGTCTCATGTAAAATGGTTTTCTTCTTGTAATTTAACATTGACAACTATTATAGGTAGATACTGTGATTGGTAAAGGAAAATATAAAATTTTATTATTTCTGTATTTTTGGGTTATTGTTCAGGAAGTAACCTGTTTTATCTTCTTTAACACTGCTTGAACTTTTGTGCGATTGGGAGCAACTCTCTTCTCTTCAGTCTTTTCACTATTTATTGCCAAAACAGGAGTTAGTGGTGATGTAATTGGTGTCTCTTCGGATGAACCGCTTGTAACATTGTTGAAAATTTGTTTTTTACATCAGCTAAAAGCATATTGATCTTCAATAAATTGACACAACCTCAAATCAAGGGAATTGTCAAATTCTTGTCATTTTACAACAATAAACATATAAAAAAAACTCTAATATTCAGCAGAAAGTTGCCATTGACAATCAAAATAATAACAAAGCAAAAATAACAAGTTGACATTACCAATGGTTGAAAATACATACAAAGGCGTTGAGATACTTGCAGAAGGTGATCTCCACGATCTCTGATAACTAGACAGTTCACCTGTGTAAATATTTCAAGTACTTTTTTCACTCCTACTCACAAACAGAAGCACAAAAAGGGAAGTATTAAAAATGGTTGCTTTTGCAATCATAACTTCAAATTGAGTTTCAACTTCACAAAAAGGACTAATGAAAAAATTAACTAAATATAAGAGAGGATCCTAGAGCATGAAACAATAATAGATGAAGTATCAACAGTCAAGTGAAATAAAATTCAGCTTTTTTACATAAAACGAAAAATACCCAAGTTTTTTTTCTCAGTTTCAATTCCAAATTAACCTCAAGATCACCTAGCAAAAAAAAAGAAAAGAAGGAAAAAAATTAACCAGGTAAAGTAGAGAAGTTTAAGCGAGAAACAGAAGTAGAATAGTTGGCAGAGTGGGTGTAATTATCTTCTTTCTCACACTTCCTCGACTAGTGTACGCTGCCTGAGGGACAACTAATACGACCGCCAGCGAGGAGAGAGTGGCGACAGAGAGAGTGTCGAGAGAGAAACAAAGATTTAAGGATTTGGTATTTGGGGATGTGCCTGAGGAAGAGTAATAGGCAAATCAAAACGCGAGTTTAACTATTGCCGCATTTGTTAAGTCAAACGCTACTAAAGCATTAGCAATTGCGGCGTTTAACAAAACAAACGCCACTAAAGCACAATCTTTACCGGCGTTTTCACATAAACGCCACCTTATATCAGTTTATAGCAACGTTTTTGCTGTAAACGCCACAAAGTTTGTTATTTTGTGGCGTTTTAACCGTAAACGCACGCGATATGTATAAAATTAGCGGTGTTTGCTCTAAAAACGCTGCAAAAATACCGCTATATACTAAATTTGGTGTAGTAAACATATTCTCAAATTGATTTTTCATATATTAGTAAGAGACCCTAATAAGTTTATATATAGTACTTTGGGAGCAAATTTAGACGGTTTCAAGTTTTTTTTTTTGGATTTTTAAGTTTTAGTATTGATAGTCAATGAATGAGTATCAATATAATATAAACATTCTTAAAATATGAGTTTTTCAAGGATGCATATCGATACTAGTTCATGTGGTATCTATGATTATGTGATTCATTAGATGATTATGTGATAGTTGTGTCACAAAATATGAATGTAAATAATTGTATGTGATTCATTACCTAAGTTCATTGCTTCATATATTTTGATTAACATACTTATGTCTAGGATTAGGATTTATCTAACTCATGTAGTATAGTAGGAAGGTTTATGGATTAGGATTTAGAATTTAAAAATTAAAATTTAGGTTTTTTTAATGTTAAAGCATAAATAAATAAATATACTAAAAAGAGAAGAAAAAAAAATCATTTATAAGGTATGTCTTAAAAAAGATTGTAGAAGTTATAAAAATAATTATGTATATCGTATTAAATAACTCTTTTTAAGAAAGGAAGAAATAATCCCAATAAAATTCCATAATGTAGAGCCACACTTAACAACATTACACTTCCAGTTCGTAAAGATACATCCACTTAATTTTTTTAACCAATATTTCTACACTTTTAACATTCAGGTTCTTTTATAAAATTCCCTCTCCTTGTACTACTAATTAGTGATAAACAACTCAAGTTTGGCAACTTTACAGCATACTCTTCTCATTTCATCAATATAAGTGGCCTCATCATCGCATTATCTTCGTGGTCCAATATCTGCATTTCCAAATCATATTCGATATTTTATATTCAAATATGTGTCGAATACAAATATTTTGAAAAAATAAAATGAAAATAGATACTTACGTGACAATGATACACGTAGCCAGGCATCCCAGTTGGATCAAATGTGTATGAAGTGTTGGAATGTATGTAAGAAAACCTAACCAATATCCTTGTCACGTATCCAGGTGTCATCTTGTACACATTCTTCCACCCTTTCTCATGTGCCGCCACCCGTACCTTTCTGCCACGTGCGTACTTGCTTATTTGGCACTTCACGGCGTCGTTCTTTTTCGACATGCATTCCTTGAACTCCTCTAGCTTCACTAGCTCCGTTTGATCCAACACCGTGAACAGTCCCAGATGAATGTGCATCGGATGATTATCCTCCGTCAAATTAATCACGTTCCAGATCTCGCTCGTCCCCGCTTTTGGTGTCTCCGTCGCCGGCGCTTCGTATGGCTTTGCGTTGATGTAAAGGTGTGTAGGCTCATCGGTGGGACTCGCGTATTCGTACATCGCAATGTATCGTGTATGCGTCGCGCTGGATGAATCCGGAGACGGATATTTGATTAATTTTTCAGGCACTCGCCATGTGTCGAGTTCCCGCCTTTTCTTGATGAAAAATTTCATGATCTTACCGTTGGATTCATTGACTGGATCACCAGACGGGTAAGGGTAGGGTGCATCGTTGGCTAGAACGGCTTCATCAGTCTTCGACTTTGAAAAATCAACGACCACGTCAGTAATCTCAGACGGGGCCAGCAGGGTTTGATTGGTCGTCACGGGTTCTCCAAGATAAGTCGAGTCAGATGCCACGTGGACGAGTTCCAAGCCATTGGTGAAAAAGAATCTGAAAAACCTCGCATTACTGGCATTGATTATACGAAATCTGTATTTACGACGTAGTACCGTCATCTTCGGCCATGCTTTCCCGTTCACTATGATAACATCGCCGAAATACTCCGGCTGCCACTGCGGATGTATAGAGGGATTGTTTCCGGTTGAGTTCATGTATATGGACCCATCCTTTCGAAAACCACGATCGAAGACGATTAAATTTCGATCAAACTCGGCGCCGGCGGGAAGTTTAAGCGGGCCCTCGACCTTAGGGTGGCGAATAACATAGGCCCCAATCAGACCGGCCAATAGGTTGACTCGGGTCAGCCCCATGGCATGATCATGGTACCATAGATTTCCAGGCTGCTGATTATTGTTGTAGTGGTATGTTGTCTTGTTCCAGGCGGGACCCTTCACTTTGAATCCGGCAGTGAACCACGCGTTCGAGTTTCCATCACTGGCGGGTTCATGAATACCGCCATGGAGGTGCACCACGGTAGGGATTCCCATCTTGCCGGCAGGTTTGGCAGTGGGGATTGTCGGATCCCATGGCAATATGTGCTTCGGAGGGAGATAGTTCCTCCACGTCACGTAAGTGGCGACGCCGTGAAGTGCCTCGATAGTCGGACCCGGGACCGTCGCAGTGCGCCATGAAGCACCATAGGCGTACACTGGCGTCGGAGGCAAGTCCCTGTGGAATCTCTGAAATCTCGAAAACAGACAAACAAAGACAAAGCAGATCGATTACTATGATGTTGAAAAAACATTATTCCTCGATTTTACCAACATCATTTAATTAAAATTTAGAAAGAATCTGAAACCGAAAACTAAGAGGATTGAAAAAAGCTGCCAAAGCGCACGGGACTAGAATTTAGTAAAAATCTAATTAATCAAACTACAAGATGATGAACGACTACAGCTCATAGCTTACTTCAATTACATCATTCAGTTCGCCGAATTCGCAAAAGTTTCTTTATACTTTTCTAACCCAGATTCCTAGTTTTAAATCCAGACCGAATTGAAAAGAAAAGGGATTGTTGTTGCTAGAACAATACTACATATATACGAAAGAAAGCAATTTTTCTTACCCATTTCTTCTTGAACATGCCAATGGAGAGTAACTTGGGTTTGGGGGAAGCATTCACCATACGAAAACCTGGTATTTTAGGCATATCCGGAAGCTCATCGACGAACATCCTTAACCGTGATGGATTCAGAAGCCCATCTTCTTCAGCGCTGAGCTTTCCCACCAGAACTAAAACCAGGAGATGAAACAGCAGATTCGTCCTCATGGGAACCGAAAACAGAGGAAAACAGAGACAGAGATAATGCTTTCGGAAGCGATGACCACTCAGTGGTTTATCTCACTCACGAGTTAACCTCTTATAGATTCTTTCAGTTTATATAGTTTTCAAATTAATATTTTCTATATGCTGTGTATTTTTACGTTGTCGTTTTACGACCTACCTAACTAAAAAAACCCCATAAATTTATACAGAAAACCTTAAAAAGGAAAAACTCACGGCCAGAAATTTACTATAAATTGAAATTACGCGGCGGCGACTAAATCACTTAATCAATACTTAATCATAAAATCTATATCGCTTTATCTATGTATAGAGTCTAATATGCAATAAGAAATAAATAAGATTGAATAAAAAGTATTTCTCAATACAAATTTCTACTTTTATTCAAAGTCTAATTCACGGATTAATCAAATATAAATTTTAATAATAATAGTAATAATTATGCCATTATTTTTTGACATTATGTTAAATAATCACAGGGTGCCGTAAGTAGATTCCATGTACAAGATAATGGAATAAGGTAATAGCTAAAAAAATCTTTTATTATTAGGCAGATAAGTTTCTAAATCCACCTTGCCAGCTCCGACACTAGAGTTTGTAATAAACAGAGATGACTTAGAAAGCGGCTGAAAGGACCGTCACCTTTTTAAAAATTTAAAATTCAAATATAACTTTAAAAAATTTAAATTTTTGTATGTATTTCTTACTGAAAATCTATTTTCGCACCCTTAAAATTTTATAAATTCATCCCTTTAACATAAAATTTTATGTTTGTCCTTATTTACGGATATCACCGTCAGGAATTTGAATTTTAGGTCTTCTATTCTTCTCAATCAATTTTACCGTTCATTCAATTAGATTAATAAGTAAATTACTGTACTAATATTTTCGTTTTATAAACGCTTATTTTTGTTTAACAAATTTAAAAAAGTAAATATTTAGTTATTTGTGTTATTATTTTATAATATTTTGGTTACTGTGATGTTAAACGCCCTTAGTTTATAATGTAATACGTTAGTAAAAAGAGATCATTTTTTTAATTAGATTATAATTTTGAGATAAAATACCAGTTTAACTCATAAAATTTAAATAAAAATATAAATTCAATCCTTAAATCTGATCAAGTTATCGGACAAAGTAGGAGAATATTGCCCATTAGAATTAAATTAAAGAAAATGAAGGTCTTTAAGTTTTATTTTAGAAACTACGGCAAATTGAACAGTAGAGGTGGAAGACACCACCTGCAAGTGGCGTTCTGGATTTGTTTAATATTTTTTAATGTAAGTGGAGGTGGAACGCAACCTGTAGGTGGTGTCCTGAGTTTGTTTAATATTTTTATAACATAAAATATTCAGTGCATGGCACTGGCAGCTTTGGAAAAAATAATTAAAAATATCAGGTCGCAGTCTGCAGGTGGCGTCTTGGACTTGCACTATAGAACTTGTCATAAATTCTTATATATATTTTAATGTCTTCTAGTTTCTTAAAATTTAATCCCTAAACACCAAAAAAACCTCAAATTCTCCTGCCATTGATCGTTGCTCACACTATCATCTTTCACTATTGACTACTGTGGCTAACAGGGATGGACCCAGGGGTGCTGGGGGGCAGCCGCACCCCCTAAAATTTTAAGTTCCCCTATATTTTATATATATATATTTTTTGTATTTTCTATTGATAATCAAATTCTGCACCCTTAAAATCTTATAATTTTGTACCCCTACATTTCTAGTATAACTTCTTGATAATTCGCACCTCCTTATACAAAATTTTGCGTCCGTCCCTGGTGGCTAATGTATATGGCAACTGAGAATAGAGTTGCAAAATACAAGAATTTTCCTTTCTCTAAATTATGATTTTGAGTGATATAATAATATAATACAAAAAAAGTTCTAAAACAAAACTGTTTGAAAATTTACAAATAATTTTCTACTTTTTTCACAATAGAGCATATATATATATATATATATATATATTCTTAAAGCAAATATCAAAATTGAAATTCACACAAAGTAAAAAACAAATGAGGATTTTTGATCAATTTACCAATTAAAAGATATCTTTTAAAATTTCTTTTATAACATCTCTTTGTCATGTTTATATCCATTGCGCTTGTATATTTTGAATATGGAATGATCTATATTAAAATCATCTTAAAATTTATATTTTTATACACCAATAAAATTAAGTCGCATCATTAATTTTGAAAGGTATTAAAATTTTCAACTATTTGTTTTTAAAAATAATTTAAGTAATATTGTCAACAATCTCTAGAGCAGGTGGTTAAAGTTCTCAATTGACATCTTTTCTTTCCTCTAAATTGTGGGTTAAAGATCCAGTATGAGTAGAAATTGTTAAAAAAGTTTGAAGTAATATTAAATTGAAGTTAGACGTAATATTAGATACAAATCAGCGTTCAATAATTTATTGACATCTTTAAAAATAAATGGCGTGGTATTATTTTGTTGGTGCTTGAAATAAGATTTTTAAAATAACACTGATATAAATTATTTCCTTTTGGAATATTATAAATATATTTAAGATATTTATATTTATATAAATTTTAATATAAGTTTACTATTAGTTGGTTGACAAAAAGTATGCATTAGTTAGAGTACAACAAATTGCTTAACAGAATCCTCGATGAGGATTTTCTTTTCATGAAGACAAAATTAAATTTAACATTTTTTTTGTACTTGTGTAATGTATTTTCAAGAGCAATATGTGTATATTTTTCTAAAATTTTATAGATTTATTGTTATGGTTAATTTTAAAGGAATACCAACGGCTTTAGGTTAGATAAAATTATACGTACCTCCCTTATTAAAGATAATATTTTACTAATAATTTTTGGGTGCATTGGTAAGAACGTTGTACTTTCAATGAGAGGTTGTGAGTTCAAATTTTAAAAGCGACATTGTTGAAAGAGATAGTCTCGCACCACGAATATAGACAGTAAGTCGGACATGCATATTATAAAAAAACAATTTTTTGAACATATATTAAAGACAATATTAGGGCATTACCATTATACTTCTTTTCCGTGAAATGTTTGGCCGATTCTTAGTTGAAGTTGATGTCGTTTCTTATTACAAATTATTAACAATTAAAAAACAGTACATTCGCCGACCAAAATTGTGGTACAATAATAAAAGAAATTCTATTGAAACAAACTTTGGTCAACATTAAATTTCAAGTACAATAATAAAATTATACGTACGTCCCTTATTAAAGACAGTTTTTTCACCAATAATTTTTGAGTGCGTTGGTAAAAACGTTGCACTCTCAATGAGAGAACGTGAGTTCAAATTTTAAAAACGACATTATTGAGAGAGATTGTTTCGCACCCCGAATATTGACTGTAAGCCGGACATACATATTATAGAAAAACAATTTTTTTGAACACATATTAAAGACAATATTAGGACATTACCATTATACTTCTTTTCCATGAAATGTTTGGCCGATACTTGGTTGAAGTTGATGTCGTTTCTTATTATTAACGTACAATAATAAAAGAATTTCTATTGAAACAAACTTCGGGTTAACATTAAATTTTAAGTTAAATTTAAACTTCTCTTTATAAAAAATATACTAAGTATAAAATTACATTAAATAAAATAAAAATGAAGTTTTTGTTATGAATATCTTTATTTATGGTGGATATCCATATATTAAATGAGACTTTAATGTACTTTATTGTTAGGGTTTAGTACCCATTGAAATTAAGATTTTAATCTTATGCCTATAAATATAGAGTTTGGAAAAAATATTGTATACAACCTTACTTTGAGAATATAATACAAGACTCTCTCTTTGTCTCTCATCTTGTTTTTGTTCATCTATTTTATTCTTGCTCTTTACTTTATTCACAATACGTTATCAACACGATCTCACTCAATTATCGTGGTTCTTATTGACAATTCCCGAAAAAGATTTCAACATGATATTGGTGACTATATCTACCGTATATTCAACTTAACTTAAAAAGTCTGATATGTTTTTTTTTCTTATTTATGCATTAATACAGTGGTTAGTTAATCACTCTTAAATTAAGGTCAGTATTTGATATATTGTTTGGTTATTATAATTATTATTTGGTTCTAATATTCCTTGACTTAATGTTTAATACTTCTTGATATACGACTATATTTTGAGTGTATTCGGAGTAATTGCAGTTTCGATGCCAAATTTAATTAGGATTGTCATGGCAGAAAAATATACCATAATTGAGGATAATAGAGTTTCCAATTGAAATCAAGAGATGTTGCAGCCTCCAACTGCAATTAAAAGCCCTATTGCGCACAACTAATTCCCAACTCCAAAAAGGCTTTATATTGCGTAAATTGTGCACATAAAAGAGAAAAGGTACAATTTCATATCAGATTCTCTATAGTTTTTTTTATCTATTTACTTTATTCACTACATGTTTTCTTTAATCCTATTTTATTCCAAATAGTTTATTATTGATGTTATTCTATTAATGAATATTGATATTTTAATCATGTTTTGAGATTTACATGAAATGTTTGAATGACTTGAGAAGATACATGAGATAAAGAGGTTATGAGAAGTTGTTTTAGTCATTTGCTATGTCTCTATTGCCATCGAGAGGAATATCGTTATCGGTAAACTTTGTTTTTATTTTTATTCTTTAAATTGCGATTTTAAAGTGCAATAAATTATGGTGATTTATGATCTACAAGAAGACTGTTATAAATTATGGTGATTTATATTCTTTGTTCTGTTAGTTTAATCCGAATATATTGGCTGGAAATCCCGTTCTGTGAGACTATTGGTCTCAAAGAAGGTTTCTAAAGGACCTTGTGAACTGGTTTAACAATGCCGCGTACGAGGATTAAATCTTTGAAATAATCTGCTTAAAATAAGGTCAGAGCCATTGTACTTCTTCGCCGTCACCTCCATGAAGGGTTGAAATCTAAATATTTAACGGTTAAAGATCCTCTTATTCTTTGGAATAATCTAAAGAAATGCTATGACCATTAGAAAACTGTTATTCTACCTAAAGCTCAATATGGTTGGTTGCATCTGAGATTGCAAGATTTTAAATCAATAAGCGAGTATAACTTTGCTATGTTTCGAATTACTTCACAATTGAAGTTATGTGGTCAAAATATTACTGATGAGGATATGTTAGAAAAAAACATACTCTACTTTTCATGCAAATATTGTTGTCCGCAGACACAATATTGTGAATGTTTTAAAGGCCCACTGGCTCCACTCTATTCCCTGAAGTGAATGTGAGATTTTATAACGAAAAAATAAATGCTACATTAGTAGTTGTGGTCATGGTCAAGGCTATGAACATAGACATTATGGTCATTTTAAGAATACTTATACCCACCAGAAATGGGATTATAAGGATGACAAGAATGATAGAGATCATATTAAAATTTTTATGTTATCAATGCGATGGTACAAACCATTGATCTGTACTTGTCAAACGCCGAAGCATTATAGACCTTTATCCATAATTATGAAGGATAAAGGAAAGAAAATATAAACAAATTTTGTTTACGAAAATGGCGAAAATAATTATGGCGTTGTTGGTCCAACTCAATTGGATGTTGTTGATTTCTTTATAACCATTGAAGGAAATAATTGATCGTTTACTTTATTTTGCTTTATGTTAATGTGCTTTACATGTTATTTATTTTTGTTTTATATTATATATTTAAATATTTTAAACATCTATTTATTATCCTTTGAAGAAATATAATTACTTCCGTAATAAAATATGCAATGAATTGTGGCGATTTATGCTTAGCAAACAGTGTAAGTACTCATACTATACTTAAGCATAAGAACTATTTTTCCTATTTAAATGCAAGGGGAAATGTAAGTACTATATCTCAAAGTACTAAAATATCAATGCTCCGGAAGAGTAATAAGTTCTTCTGACATTATCTTTGATAGATAATTGCTTTGTATGTGCTATATTTAATATTTTTCATCCCCGAAGTGAATGAAACAAAGCACATATTGAAAGGTGCATAATTATGCATATTTTCTCATTCAAAATCCAAGGGAATAATGCGAGTACTATATTCAAAAGTACAAGGCTCCGAAAAAGCAAATATGTTATTGTCAAATGGAACTCTATTCCATATTCACAATGCGTTATACTCGCCAAAGTCGTCAAAAGACTTATTAAATTTTAAAGATAATCACAGAAATGAATATCGTTTTGTGACTATTAGTCAAGGGGATGCTGACTATCTCCATATTACGAGTATAACCCAAGGCAATAAGAAAATCTTGACAAAATTACGTGCACTGTCATCCGGATTGCACTACACAAGAACTAGGACAAATTGCAGCTCATGCTATTGTAAACCAAAAGTTTACTAATAACTTTATTATTTGGCATGACTAGTTAGGCCATCCCGGTTCAATTATAATGCGAAAGGCTATTGATACTTCATTTGGTTATTCATTGAAGAACTGATAGATTCTTCAAAGTGATGTTTTTCAAAGTGATGCTTGCTCTCAAAGCAAATTGATTATTCAACCATCACCAGCTAAGATAGATTAAGAATCTATTAATTTTCTAGAACGGATACAAGGTGATATATGTGGGCCCATACACCTTTCTTATAGATCATCTAGATATTTTACAGTTTTAATTGATGCATCGACTAGATGGTCATATCTATCCTTGTTATCAACCCCCAACTTGGCGTTTGTGAGGTTACATGCTCAGTTGATAAAATTACGAGCACATTTTCCAGATTACCCTATAAAGACAATTCGTCTTGATAATGCTGGTGATATGCCATTTTATATGTAGCATCACTAATTCGCATCAAGCCAACAATTTATCATAAGTTATCCCCGGTCAAGAACCAAATATTTCTCTTCTTAGAATTTTTGGGCGTGCGGTATATGTTCTAATTGCTCCACCACAAAGCACAAAGATGAGTCTTCAAAGGAGGTTGGGAATATATGTCATATTTGAATCTGTTGGATTCGATATCCTTAATTGTTTGTGCTTGTCAAGTGGTGGAGAAGATGTATTTTGGGTGTTTGATGTGGAAGCAAAAAGATAGAAAAATATGGAAAATGATTTAGAGTGGTTCGGCTTTCTAACAAAAGCCTACATCCACTACTTTAGCTTCCTACTAAGGATTTCACCAATTCACTAAGAATTCTTCCCCTTTTCTTGGCTTAAGAGGCAACCTTTTACAACCTAGACTCACAACCCAAGTCCAGCATCCAAAGCTCACAAACTGAGCTTTGGGAACTCTTTCAAACAAGAGAAAACTTAGCATACTGAAATCCATCTCTAAAGGTTGATGTTTGCACACTAAAACACTCACCCAAATCCTAGAACACTTGAGCATACGTTGACAATTTGAGCTCACAAGTGTTTGTCTATACAAGGAATGGAAATTTAAGCACAAAGAAAAATTTTGCATCATAATGTTGTTGACCTGAGGATCATTAGTCTTCCATATATGCTTGGAGGTCCCTTTAATACTCTCAAATGAGTTCATAGCTGTTGGAGACCGTTGAGGATGAATTGGAGCCTTTAGGGCTTTTATTTCTTATAATAAGTGCAATTTTGGTGGCCGTATCGATACGCGGGTAGCCGTATCGGTCGTGTTCTTCAAAAATTAGTCTTTGAGCTCTTTTTAGCTTGTGCGTATTGATACACTCACTTAGGAGTGTATCGGTACGGCTTTCAATTTAAAAGACAGTTGGGAAAGTAACCGCTGGAGGGTTTTTGGCCACGTAGGTGTATCAAAACGCTAAGAGGCGTATCGAAACGACCCATCTCCGTATCGATACAGGCAAGCCCAGTATCGGTACGGGTTTTGACAGTTTCAAATAGGCTGTAGCTAAAACCCTAACACGTATCGAAACGGGATATACTATACCAATACAGTTACTTAAAAAACTTAGGTTTGACTACTTTAAAGACATTTTAAATCATTCCAAAACCTTATAAAATCCATCAAACATATTTTCAAGTTGTTTGGACTTAGAATCATTTTTGAAATATTTTCAATTTAGTCTAAAACTATTTTTCAATTTATTATATCAAAACAAAAAACTCAACAGAATCCCCATCGATAATTAAATATATGAGCTTTTGATGGGCAATTCATTTACAGTTCGATTTGCTGACTATCATTTTAATGAGTCAGTTTTCCCAACATTAGGGGGAGAAAAGTAAGATAGCTAGAAAAAGAAATAAATTGGAATAAATTATCATTGTCTCAGTTTGATCTACGTATTCAACAATGTGAACTATAAGTTTAAAGGATAATTCATTTAGTAAATCAATTGCCAGATGATTTTGTTGACCCTAAAAGAGTACTAAGTTACATAGACCAGCTATGAATGCTTCGATTAAATTTGATGTCCAGAAGGACAAACTCTAGTTGCTAATGAGTCTAACTTATACCTGTAACATGATAGACAAGTAGGTTCCAAAGATAAAATTCCTCGAAAAAAAATATGAGCTATATCTTGTGATGGTCCGATTGAAAAATCAACGAATTATGAAATATCTTGATAAGAGATTAAAAGGTCTCTAAAAGAGACAATAGACATGACTCAGGTACCTAATAATGATGAGATCTCAATAAACTATGTCATGTCTGGTAACAAGTAGAACCAAAATTAAATCGACGTCGATAATACATTTGCATGCAATATACCACTAGAGATTTTGATGTGGATCATGAACCATTGTCAATTGGACAATGTAAACAAAGAAATGATTAGCCAAAATAGAAAGAGGCAATTGAGGTGAAACTAAAATATCTTTCAAGTGAGAAGTATTTGTGATATATAAATGGGTCTTTATGAGAAAGAGAAATCAAAAGGGGGAAATCACGAGATATAAGCTTGTTTGGTTGCACAAGGATTCTCACAAAGACATGAAATAGATTATAAGGAAACATATTCCTCGGTGGTGGATGCAACTAGTTTTAAATTTTGATTAGTTTGGCAATAAATAAAATGACTTAGTTTCTACCTAATAGATGTTGTTACATCATATTTGTATGAGCCTCTTGATAATAAACATTTACATGAAACTTCCTAAGGATTTAGACTACGTAAGCAGTTAATTCAAGTTCTCGAGAACACTATTCAATCAAATTGAACTTATCTATTTATGGATTAAACAAATTGTGCACATATTGTATAATCGCCTCAATGAATACTTATTACCGGAAGGCTATAAGAATTATTCAATTTCCCGAGCATTTTTATTAAGAGGTTTAGCTCTAGATTTATTTTTGTTGTTGTTGTTGTTATGTATGTAGATGATTTGAATATCGTTAAGACTCGTGAAGAGATCTTCTTAACAATGAAATCCTTATGCATCAATCGACACAAAAATATTTAAAGAGACTTTACATGCATAACGTATATTCATTGATCACCCTTATAGTTTCTAGGTCTCTTAATGTAAACAAAGATCCATTCCGCCCTCGATAAAAGGGTGATGATATTATTGGTCCAAAAGCACTGTATATATATAATTGATCTGGAAGCATCATATTTTAGTTGGTCCGAAATACTATCTAAGTGCTACGAGACCATTACCTTTAGATCTTTCAAAACTCGATGTCTCTCCAGATCCTGTAAATAATTGCTATGCACGAGGCAAAGCCGAAATATATGTTTGGCTAAATATATCCAGAAGATATGTGAGTTGCTTTCACAAGATAAGATGTAAGTTATCTTGTGTAGAGATAATGCAAAATTTATATCTCAAGGTGGATACATCAAACGTGACAATACGAATCATATTTCTTCAAAGTTTTGTCCTCGTGATCTTTAGAAGAATAGTATTCGATGAATCCTTTCAAGCGGTAATTTGAAAGATCATTTCACTAGTGCATATTCTACTTCAACATTTGAAAATTATATTGAAGATTGAATTATAAAGATTCAAAGATCTTATGTGATATTTTTATGAAGGGGAGTAAATGCGTGTTGCTCTCTTTTTCTCTTAACTGAGGTTTTGTCCCAATGGGTTTTCCTGGTAAGATTTTTAATGAGGCAATACGTTATGCGTATCAAAGATGTGTGTACTCTTTTTCCTTCACTAAGAATTTTTTTCCCATAGAATTTTTACTTTAGTAAGGTTTTAACGAGACACGTTATCTTCATAGATATCCAAGGGGAAGTGTTATGAATATCTTTATTTATGGTGGATATCCATATATTAAATAAGACTTTAATGTACTTTATTGTTAGGGTTTAATATCGATTGAAATTGGGGTTTTCATCTTATACCTATAAATATAGAGTTTGGAGAAAGCATTGTATGCAACCATACTTTGAGAATATAATACAAGTCTTTCTCTCTCTGTCTGTCATCTTATTCTTGTTCATCTATTTTATTGTTGTTCTTTACTTTATTCGCTTATAATTCTGAATCTGATTAGTACTTATTAAATAGTAAAATTCTAGCCTAATTCTAATGAAATACTTAATTAACACATGTGTCTATCATCCATAATTTATAATATATATATATATATTCCAAATTGATTATTTATATATAAAGGTATAATCAAACCATTTTTTTATTGTTGCAATTGAATTTTTTTATTATATTGAGAATGGTAAAAAAATATGTTTATTAAACTAAATTTACCCTTTATATCCATATTAAATAACACTTTCACTATGACTTAAAATATTTAATTTTAAATTATACTGTTTTAAATAATATATCACAAACTATTTCAGAAAATTTATTAAAAGATATACCATTATTTAATGAATTAAAAATAAACATGTAAAATCATATGCACGCCATGTGAATTAAAATTTAGTAATTCTTTTAATAGTATTAAGGTGATTACAAGATAGTATTTGTTCATATTTTTTTCTTAATTCATTGTTAATACATACACCTAGCAGACAAAGTTGCTTAAATTTATGTCTCATAAGTCATAAGATGAATATCATTCTATTCTCCACTGAAACTACTCGTTAAGTTCTAAAATCTAATAATATGAACATACTTTTTATTGTTTATTTATATAATTTAAAATTTAAAATTAAATGTATTTATTAAAGATGAAATTACACTTTAGAATAAATGCATTAATGATAAGTAAGCATTCTGATTTAATTGAATCCATCAATTGGTCCTAGTGAAAAAGAGATGGTTGTTATACTTAGAATAATCGAGTTTGAAAAATTTGTCTGTAGAGTATATCTGCATTACTAAAAGGCTAAGATTTTTAAACATAAAATGTCTTATAATTTTTTTTGATCCCATTTTATATGTAGCATCACTAATTCGCATCAAGCCAACAATTTATCATAAGTTATCCCGGTCAAGAACCAAATATTTCTCTTCTTAGAATTTTTTAGGCGTGCGGTATATGTTCTAATTGCTCCACCACAAAGCACAAAGATGAGTCTTCAAAGGAGGTTGGGAATATATGTCATATTTGAATCTGTTGGATTCGATATCCTTAATTGTTTGTGCTTGTCAAGTGGTGGAGAAGATGTATTTTGGGTGTTTGATGTGGAAGCAAAAAGATAGAAAAATATGGAAAATGATTTAGAGTGGTTCGGCTTTCTAACAAAAGCCTACATCCACTACTTTAGCTTCCTACTAAGGATTTCACCAATTCACTAAGAATTCTTCCCCTTTTCTTGGCTTAAGAGGCAACCTTTTACAACCTAGACTCACAACCCAAGTCCAGCATCCAAAGCTCACAAACTGAGCTTTGGGAACTCTTTCAAACAAGAGAAAACTTAGCATACTGAAATCCATCTCTAAAGGTTGATGTTTGCACACTAAAACACTCACCCAAATCCTAGAACACTTGAGCATACGTTGACAATTTGAGCTCACAAGTGTTTGTCTATACAAGGAATGGAAATTTAAGCACAAAGAAAAATTTTGCATCATAATGTTGTTGACCTGAGGATCATTAGTCTTCCATATATGCTTGGAGGTCCCTTTAATACTCTCAAATGAGTTCATAGCTGTTGGAGACCGTTGAGGATGAATTGGAGCCTTTAGGGCTTTTATTTCTTATAATAAGTGCAATTTTGTAGCTGACCGTATCGATACGCGGGTAGCCGTATCGGTACGTGTTCTTCAGAAATTAGTCTTTGAGCTCTTTTTAGCTTGTGCGTATTGATACACTCACTTAGGAGTGTATCGGTACGGCTTTCAATTTAAAAGACAGTTGGGAAAGTAACCGCTGGAGGGTTTTTGGCCACGTAGGTGTATCAAAACGCTAAGAGGCGTATCGAAACGACCCATCTCCGTATCGATACAGGCAAGCCCAGTATCGGTACGGGTTTTGACAGTTTCAAATAGGCTGTAGCTAAAACCCTAACACGTATCGAAACGGGATATACTATACCAATACAGTTACTTAAAAAACTTAGGTTTGACTACTTTAAAGACATTTTAAATCATTCCAAAACCTTATAAAATCCATCAAACATATTTTCAAGTTGTTTGGACTTAGAATCATTTTTGAAATATTTTCAATTTAGTCTAAAACTATTTTTCAATTTATTATATCAAAACAAAAAACTCAACAGAATCCCCATCGATAATTAAATATATGAGCTTTTGATGGGCAATTCATTTACAGTTCGATTTGCTGACTATCATTTTAATGAGTCAGTTTTCCCAACATTAGGGGAGAAAAGTAAGATAGCTAGAAAAAAATAAATTGGAATAAATTATCATTGTCTCAGTTTGATCTACGTATTCAACAATGTGAACTATAAGTTTAAAGGATAATTCATTTAGTAAATCAATTGCCAGATGATTTTGTTGACCCTAAAAGAGTACTAAGTTACATAGACCAGCTATGAATGCTTCGATTAAATTTGATGTCCGAAGAAGACAAACTCTAGTTGCTAATGAGTCTAACTTATACCTGTAACATGATAGACAAGTAGGTTCCAAAGATAAAATTCCTCGAAAAAAAATATGAGCTATATCTTGTGATGGTCCGATTGAAAAATCAACGAATTATGAAATATCTTGATAAGAGATTAAAAGGTCTCTAAAAGAGACAATAGACATGACTCAGGTACCTAATAATGATGAGATCTCAATAAACTATGTCATGTCTGGTAACAAGTAGAACCAAAATTAAATCGACGTCGATAATACATTTGCATGCAATATACCACTAGAGATTTTGATGTGGATCATGAACCATTGTCAATTGGACAATGTAAACAAAGAAATGATTAGCCAAAATAGAAAGAGGCAATTGAGGTGAAACTAAAATATCTTTCAAGTGAGAAGTATTTGTGATATATAAATGGGTCTTTATGAGAAAGAGAAATCAAAAGGGGGAAATCACGAGATATAAGCTTGTTTGGTTGCACAAGGATTCTCACAAAGACATGAAATAGATTATAAGGAAACATATTCCTCGGTGGTGGATGCAACTAGTTTTAAATTTTGATTAGTTTGGCAATAAATAAAATGACTTAGTTTCTACCTAATAGATGTTGTTACATCATATTTGTATGAGCCTCTTGATAATAACATTTACATGAAACTTCCGGAAGGATTTAGACTACAGAAGCAGTTAATTCAAGTTCTCGAGAACACTATTCAATCAAATTGAACTTATCTATTTATGGATTAAACAAATTGTGCACATATTGTATAATCGCCTCAATGAATACTTATTACCGGAAGGCTATAAGAATTATTCAATTTCCCCGAGCATTTTTATTAAGAGGTTTAGCTCTAGATTTATTTTTGTTGTTGTTGTTGTTATGTATGTAGATGATTTGAATATCGTTAAGACTCGTGAAGAGATCTTCTTAACAATGAAATCCTTATGCATCAATCGACACAAAAATATTTAAAGAGACTTTACATGCATAACGTATATTCATTGATCACCCTTATAGTTTCTAGGTCTCTTAATGTAAACAAAGATCCATTCCGCCCTCGATAAAAGGGTGATGATATTATTGGTCCAAAAGCACTGTATATATATTAATTGATCTGGAAGCATCATATTTTAGTTGGTCCAGAAATACTATCTAAGTGCTACGAGACCATTACCTTTAGATCTTTCAAAACTCGATGTCTCTCCAGATCCTGTAAATAATTGCTATGCACGAGGCAAAGCCGAAATATATGTTTGGCTAAATATATCCAGAAGATATGTGAGTTGCTTTCACAAGATAAGATGTAAGTTATCTTGTGTAGAGATAATGCAAAATTTATATCTCAAGGTGGATACATCAAACGTGACAATACGAATCATATTTCTTCAAAGTTTTGTCCTCGTGATCTTTAGAAGAATAGTATTCGATGAATCCTTTCAAGCGGTAATTTGAAAGATCATTTCACTAGTGCATATTCTACTTCAACATTTGAAAATTATATTGAAGATTGAATTATAAAGATTCAAAGATCTTATGTGATATTTTTATGAAGGGGAGTAAATGCGTGTTGCTCTCTTTTTCTCTTAACTGAGGTTTTGTCCCAATGGGTTTTCCTGGTAAGATTTTTAATGAGGCAATACGTTATGCGTATCAAAGATGTGTGTACTCTTTTTCCTTCACTAAGAATTTTTTTCCCATAGAATTTTTACTTTAGTAAGGTTTTAACGAGACACGTTATCTTCATAGATATCCAAGGGGAAGTGTTATGAATATCTTTATTTATGGTGGATATCCATATATTAAATAAGACTTTAATGTACTTTATTGTTAGGGTTTAATATCGATTGAAATTGGGGTTTTCATCTTATACCTATAAATATAGAGTTTGGAGAAAGCATTGTATGCAACCATACTTTGAGAATATAATACAAGTCTTTCTCTCTCTGTCTGTCATCTTATTCTTGTTCATCTATTTTATTGTTGTTCTTTACTTTATTCAAACATATAATTCTTAATCTTACTTAGATTAGTACTTATTAAATAGTAAAATTCTAGCCTATTTCTAATGAAATACTTAATTAACACATGTGTCTACCATCCATAAATTATATATATATATATATATTCCAAATTAATTATTTATATATAAAGGTATAATCAAACCAAGTTGTTATTATTGCAATTGAATATTTTTTCTATTATATTGAGAATGGTAAAAAAATATTTTTATTAAACTAAATTTACACTTTGTATCCATATTAAATAACACTTTCACTATGACTTAAAATATTTAATTTTAAATTATACTGTTTTAAATAATATAACACAAACTGTTTCAGAAAATTTATTAAAAGATATACTATTATTTTATGAATTAAAAATAAACATGTAAAATCTTATGCATGGCATGTAAATTGAAATCTAGTAATATTTTTTTAGTAGTTTTAAGGTGATTACAAGATAATATATATTAATGTTTTTTTCTTTAATTCATTGTTAATACAAACTTAACAGACAAAGTTGCTTAAATTCGGGTTTCATAAGTCATACGATAGATATCATTCTCTTTTATACTATAACTACTCGTTGAGCTCTAAAATCTAATAACATACTTTTTATTGTTTATTTATATATAGAAAACAGAATAGTTTATTTTTATTATTAAAATTTTAAAATTGAATGTATTTTTATTAAAGAAGAAATTACACTTTAGAATAAATGCATTAATGATAAGCATCTAAGCATTCTGATTTAATTGAATCCATCATCTGGTTATAGTGAAAAAGGAATGTTGTTACATTTAGAAGATTTGAATTCGAATAGTTTGTCTGTTTAATATATATACATTATTAAAAAACTAAAATTAATAAACATATAATATCTTATAATTACACAAAAGTATTAAGAAGGTACTATTTCGATTAGTAGTTAAAGAAATAAAAGAGTAGCTTTTATTATCATTTTCATTTAAAGTCTGAAGATTTTTATATAAGTATACATTTTAATGTTTTTTACTCCAAAAGTGTTTTTTATTTTTTTTAAGAGTGTCGCATACTAACTGTTGCGTTTGTTTGTTTATCTCTATAGCACGGTTTTTGTCTACTTTTTATAACATAAAAAGCACTAATTTGTGCTTTAAATTTATATAAAAATTTAATAAATTCATCTCAAAAGTTCATATGTACTTGAATTAAATATAAGTTTAAAAGGCTTAACTCTACTTGAAGCTTAACATAATTTAATTAGAATTCAACTTTGTAGTTTTTAATACAATTTCAACTTACTTAAATTTTCATTATTTTGTAACTAAAAATAGAAAAATAAAAATATATAGATAAATAATGAGCGTATATTTGTCTTTGTATTTAAGTAGTGTATCTTTCATTGAGCTTTAAGCACTAATTGCGTGCTTTAAAAATTATAATAGTAAGTGAAATTTCCATCAAACCTGTTCATGAATTTGAGAAATTTTCCATGAGAATTTTCTTTGAGGATATAAGAAATTTTATTCTTGGAATTTAAATATTTTATTCTAATTTAATCATTTTTTATTAAAAATAATCAAATAATTATCAACCATATATTTTATTCTTACGCAAAGGAATGAGCAAAGGAATTTATTTCAAACCAATGACATTGCCGTCTTCTAGTTTTCTTCTCATAGAGATTAGTGTAAAAAAAAATTCATTACTTTCTCTTTAAAAATTCTCTCTTTAATAGAGGTGTGGAATTGAAGGTGCCAGATTCTTTTGGTTGACTAAGACAAATGTTTAGAAATTGACGCAAATTTTTAAATTAAGTGATGAATTTATAAAATTTTAGATAGTAAATTTATAAATTTTAAAAAAATAAAAATAATTTTTTAATAAAAAAATATATAACATTTTAAAAGAAATTAAAATATAAATAATTTTAAATGTTTAAGGACGACCGCCCCTCTAACCAGTCCATCCCTGTATGTAGTGTCAACTGAATGGGACCCTACGTTGGCCAAAACTATCCATCTTTATACAGGTCCTGTGTTCCCTTTGAAACCTGACCTTTATTTCTCTCTGATGGATCAACTGTTAACATCAACCCCCAAAAGTCTTTCCCACAGCCATTAATGTTTTTACATATTTTTTAGATTTAATGACCAAATAACATTTCAGAATAAACAGGTTTTATGTTGGAAAAATTTTTGATACATAAATTGTTGTAAATTTTAATTTATATAAGCTTAGTAGTTTTAGGGTATTAGATTTAACTCTTTTAGTTATTGGTAATATTTTCATACACAGGCTAAACTTAAAACCTAAAATTATAAACTATAACCCTTATGACTTGAATTAATACCTTAAAACTTAAAATTAATAAAATTATGTAAATTATAGTTTACACTATTATTTTTTTTCTTTTTTTTTTTTTGCTGAAGTAACTAGAAGCCATAAATTTAAAATATTAAACAACCATTCTTTAAAATTTAAATTCCTAAACCCAAACCTTAAACTCTAAACTTAATCTATAATCTCTAAACTCTAATCCTAAATTCTAAATTCTAAATCTTACATCATAAACACCTAAACCCTAAACTAACATCATAAACTCTAAAATTAAAAGTTTACATAGATTGTATATCAAAGTTTTTTTCCTTTATTTTTTGTTGTTGATGTAACCATAAGCCCTAAACCTAAAAAATTACACAACTATTCTTTTAAATCTAAACTCTAAATTTCTAACCCTAAAACTTAAACTCTAAACCTAAGATCTAAGTCTTAAATTCTAAACTCTAAAATTAAACCCTAAACTCTAAAATTAATAAATTTGTATAAGCTAAAGTTTATACAAATTATTTATTAAAGTTCTCCTTTATTTTTTTTGCTGAGGTGACCAGAAGAATGTGCTCATTTTGAATTTGATTTTAATAACGAGCATGAAGAGTAATTCGTTTGAACCTTTTTGGAACAAAGCAATGGAGCTTTCTACATAAACCTTAAAGTTGATCATTATTTGTTTATTTTCATGTGGATGTCCAAAGTGGAGAGCAATCGGGCACAAAACTGATGAGTTGGTGAACTGAACACCACTTGTTTGTGCGAATATGGTGCCTACCTACCATTGGAAAATGTTAGTGGCCCTGCTGGGGTAATATCAAATATGAATTGGGATTAGTGTAAAGTTTCACTTTGATTCAATTGATGAAATTATTTTGATTTATTGTTATGAATATCTTTATTTATGGCGGATATTTATTTATTAAATGAGATTTTAATATACTTTATTATTAGAGTTTAATACTTATTGAAATTAGGGTTTTCATCTTATGCATATAAATATAGAGTTTGAAGAAAGTATTGTACACAACCCTATTTTGAAAATATAATACAAGTCTCTCTCTTTATCTCTCATCTTGTTCTTGTTCTTATTCATTTATTTTATTCTTGCTCTTTACTTTATTCACAACATTTATTAAATTCTTCATTGTAGGTCAGATAGATTTTTTATAGCCACTTATTGGGATTGAGTTTGCAAATTATGAAAAGTCCACCTCTCAAATTAAATTACAAATTTAAACTCTAATTTTTGAAATTCAGATTAGAAAAAAAGTGTTTTTTTTTCAAAAAAATTGAATTCAAACAGTTTAGGGTAAAGTATACAAATGGTCATTAAATTATCCCAAAAAATACAAAATGGTCACCAAACTTTTAAAAGTTACATAATAAGCATTAAATTTTAGTTTTTGTTATAAAATGGTCACTAAACCATTAATTGTTGTTAACTGTGTGACATGACAGTTATGAAAGTTTGTATAACAGCACATTTAATCCTCAATATTTATACATGCAATCAATTTAAACATCAAAATGAGGATTAAATTAGGACTAAATTAATTGAATGTGTAAATATGGAGAATTAAATGTGTTATTATTCAATTTTTTGTCACCGTCACGTCATTCAATGAACCATAGTTAATGGCTCAGTGACTATTTATAGCAAAAACTAAATTTAAATGCCCATTATATAACTTTTGAAAGTTTGATGACCATTTTATATTTTTTGAAATAGTTTAGTGACTATTGTGTACTTTACCCTAAATTTTATCAAAGAAAGATAAATCTAACTCAAGCTATGGTTCCAAGTCAAGCTCCAAAGTAGAATCTGTCCGCTTAGAGTCCGAGTTCATAAGCCCAATGAAGATTTTAAGATTCTTAGAAAAAAAAATACTAACAAATTAATTAGTGTAAATAAAATTGTATTTGCTATATTATTTCGAAAATGGGCTTATTGGAAACTTTGGGTTTAATTCAAGTTATTTGAATTAAGAGTTCTTCACAAAATGATTTTTTTAAAAAAAAATTAATTAATTCATGAAATATGATTTAAAATAGATCCAAAAGAGTTAAAGATAGTGTTCGAGTGAAGTTTGTGGTGATTCTTAGCGATCCGATCCATATCCAAGGATGTTCAAGACCTAAAACATGCTTCAGATGAACTTCGTAACATATTTACATTTTTTTTCTTTTTCTAGGATGAAATTATAAGAATCTTGTTTGAATATTTTATTCGTTTCATTATTCATGTTCTGTATGATAGATGAATAATTAAAAAATAAATAGAGCATCTCATTTAAACTAAGATCAAGAGTTTTAACCAGAAAAATGTGTTCGCCTGCTTATAACTACGGTTCATAGTACACAGTTTTGAATGTACCGACAAACTAGCTCTTGTATAGAGCACAAAAACGCCATATTCTTAATGGTGCTCCTGCTGATCAATTCCAAGCTAATTTTCCTTTGGGGAATGTGTTTGAACTGCTGTATAACACAAGATCAAACCCCCAGATTTTTTACCAACAAGCAAAAGTTTGTATTTTTATTGGTTACCCTCTGCACAAATTTGTATGCATTACACCAAGTTCACCTTCCATGAGGAACTGCTTATGTCAATTATGCAGGCATTAAGGCATAAGGCCAAAATTAGGATCTTAGTAACCTAATATGTCAACGCACCATCCGGAATCCTAAATTCTCAAAAGTAGGTCATTTACACTGAACTCGTCGCAGTAAAATTATATATTTTTTATTTAAAATCGCCTTGAACATATGGCGAGTTTCATTTTTTAATTTACGGTTTAAACATTAATCACGAGATTAATCTAATCCTCTGGCTTAACGGCCATTACACATATTACGGGGGGAAATTACGGGATTTTTTAGGGTTTTTGCATATTAGGGTTTTTTACCTTATAAATAGATAGTTTTGGTTAGGGTTTTGTCGCGACCATTTTTTGACCGTGGTGTGAAAATAGCCTGGCGAATTATTTTGCAGAATAGGGTTTTGACCCTTTTTAATTCGTTTTATCTTGAAAATTTAATTTCTTATTAAATCGGATTTTTTATTTAATTAACCATGAAAATTTAATTTTCCTTTCATTTAACCATTAAAAACATTTGGAGTGCCACCGATCACTTTGGTAGACCAGACGGACACCATAAAAACAACCAGAGATTCATTTATTTAAGATTTGGGTTTGGGAGTCGGTTACGTGTGGGGAAGGATTAGCACCCCACAAACGCCTGTTGCCGATACTTTTTAGTTTTACGTGACATTTTGGCATTTCAGATAATAATTTAAATTTAATTTAACTACAATTGTTGAATGGATTTTAATTTCAAATGGATATATCCTTTTATAAGGAAATATATTTTTGGAACGAATGTGAAATTAGAAGCACCCAGTTACTTTAGGGCACCTCGATTCATATTCATAAATATATCCCAATATAAAAGGTTTGAATGCATGTCCAGTTATTGTTTTGTCGGTTTTAAGTTCTAACTTAAAGGGCTTCAATTAATTGAATTGTTTTAAAACTATTAATATTATTAAACTTATGATATTTATGAAATAACACTCAGTTGCATGAGCACTACTCATATTAAAACTGTAAATTGAACAATATTCCTAATTTAATTGGTGAATCTAATTATTTAAGTTTTAACCCTAATTAAGGCTCTAATTTAATTAACTAAGTTAGTTTCATGTTCTAAATTAAAAATGAGTATCAAATATTCTACTTAAAAGCCCCTTGAATAACATCTCATTACAATGAGACACTATTCAAATTAGAACTTAAAAGCTTCCCTTTTAATACTCATTTATTTACTATAATGATCTCACCTATTTAATTATTTAACTCCTAATTAAAGGACTTAGTATCTAAGACTCTATCAATTGTATCTAAATGAATTTAATTACTTAACAATATACTATATGCAATCTTCAAAAGTATGCATTAATCAAACATTAATCAAAATATTAACAAAGTAAATTTAGGACCAAGTTGAATTATTATCAGAATTGAAGAACCAAATTACAAGGAATTAGTGACTAAATTGAAACATATCGAAAATGAAGTGCTAGATTACAAAACTGAAGGAAGAGGGACGTGGGCTACGTCTGGGATGCGTGGGGGTTCGCAAGCCTACATGCCCGAATCCTGTGCATATATAAACGCATTATCAGATTACCTATTTTCTTTTTTCCATTTTTTTGGATTTTGCTCTCTCTCTACCGGTCTCTTTCTCTCTAAAACCTCTCTCCATAAACACATTTTACCCAAAAAATAAACCTAAATCGGATCAAAATCCCACTTTTCCTTTGAATGTTCAAGTGTATTCATCCACCATTAGATGAACACGATGAACTTTGGTACCAAACCGCCACAAGCCCCATAGTACAATCTTAAGTCGCCGCCTACCGATCACCTTCGGCTATTCATCTACGACCGGGATTCAAATCTCGGTCGTCGTACCTCTGTCGAACCAAATTCTTATTTTTTCCAGAAAAATCTGATTTTAAGCCCTAAAACCTAATCTAACCCTAATCTGACAAGATTCTCAACTTCTCTAGCCTACATCTACCCAAACCGCACTTCTTTTCGACTTCGAAAGTCTCTAACTCTCTCCAGCCACCATAGATAACCACCAATATAAAGAAAACCAACTTCTCTTTACATTTTCAGTTTATATTTCAACTCGTATGCATGTACATAACTGATTTTCTAGTTTGTTTGTAGGAATTAAAAAGATGAAGAAAATCACCTTTCATGGTAGTTCGAATTATTCTGACAACAATCTACACGTTCTGATGTGGTTTTCGATGATTCTTCAGCTTCCGGCGTAGTTCAGTCTTCTCTGGTGTCTCCTTGTCTGTTCTAAAGGTCTCTTTAGTTCCCCCGAGGTAAGCCCATTTCTCTCTCTTCTTTTTTTATATTATTATTATTAGTTATTTATTATTATTATGATGATTAATGGTCCCCCATCTGACACTCTCTCTCCTCTTTATATAGGTAAATAGAAAATGACGTCAGCGGAGAAGAAAACCAAGATCCGTGACTAAGGGTTTGGACCAATGGCATGCTGCCACGTGAACAAAAAAGGTGGAAAAATGGGATTTTATGTTTGTTGGGTTGGTTTTATCCAATTTGGGAGGGAAATAAGTTGGCAGATTGTAAAAATAAAAACTTGGGCCTTGTGATTTTTATCATGTAAAAGGGCTTGTAAAAGAGACACTTGGAGTTGTAAAATGGACATTTGAATGAGCTGTTTATTATATTTTTGGGTTTTATATTATTTACTTATTTAGTATTTCTTTTAGTTTTATTTATAAGGAAATATAATATATATATATATATATATATATATATATATACCCCAGACAAAATACAGGTATTACAGTTGCCATTCTTTGTTCATTGATGCGGAGCAAGAATAGGGCAAAGACTGAAAAAACACGAATTTTGTTTGTACTTGCCGGCTGTTGCTCTGAGCTGCAAGGTCCTCTTTACGAACTTTCACTCATTTCCCCTTTCTAGAAATCTGGAACAAGTTCTTATTATGAACTTCCAAATCTTTCTATCAAGGGTAACCACAAGGTCTGAATTAGCTCTTCTCATTAGGAACTCATTCATTCCTCTTGGTCATTTTAATCTAACTCTCTGTAAAGGTGTCGAACAAGTGAGCTCTTCTCATTAGGAACTCCTCATTCTTCTTGAAAATATTGATATGCATTTTTGTAAAGGCGTTGAGAAAGCTTTTCTCATTAGGAACTCCTCATTCTTCTTAAGGCGAACTCTTCTTATTAGGAGCTCTTCATTCTTTGTTGGGCGAGTTCTTATCATTAGTAATTTTGGGGCGAACTCTTCTCATTAGGAGATCTTCATTCTTCATTTGGCGAGTTTTTCTCATTAGGAACTCTGGGGTAAACTCTTCTCATTAGGAGCTCTTCATTCTTTATTTGGCAAGTTTTTGTCATTAGAAACTCTAGGGTGAGCTCTTCTCATTATGAGCTCTTCATTATTTATTTGGAGAGTTCTTCTTATTAGGAACTCTCGGGCGAACTCTTCTCATTATAAGCTCTTCATTGGCGAGTTTTTTTCATTGGGAACTCTAGGGAAAACTTTTCTCATTAGGAGCTCTTTAGTCTTCATTTGGCGAGTTCTTCTCATCAGGAACTTTAGGGTGAACTCTTCTCATTATGAGCTTTGTCTTTGTTGGGGATGAACTCTTCTCATTATGAGTTCTATCTTTACTAAGAATGCGGGTTCACCTCATTATTTGGGGAAAACTGAACCTACAAGAAATAAATATCTTTTGTTAATAAAGATTCTTCTTGGAGTAATACGCAATCCCTTAATTTCTGCTTGAAGCCATGGGATCTTTAGAGTCACTGCCTTTTCTGCCTAAAGCGTCTTGATCTTTCAATCCGAGTCTTGCACGAACTCTTTTGTTCCCCTTCCTCTTCTATTGATCAACCTCTTTCCGTGTTTGCAATAACCATCTTCTTTTTGTCCTATGCAAACAATCAGAAAATCTTTGTTGAGATCCGCTTCTCCAAACGAAGTGAAATCTTTGTTGAGATCCGCCTCTTTAAATAGATTGAAATCTTTATTGAGATGCGCTTCTTCAAACGGATTGAAATCACTGCTAGTCTTTACTAGATCTTCTTCTTCAATCTCAAAGTTGTAAATTGAAATCTTGCTTGTTCCTCGTCGATTCTTGTAAATTCCACTTGGATAGGCTCTGATCTTTGTTGTTTCTTTATTAAGCTCTCTGCTTATGTCACAATATTACCTCACCTCTTAAGATTTTTCTTACCAAATCTAGCTTTTATCTTCTTAAGTTTAGTCTGAAACTCATGTTGTTTTCATGCCTCGAAAAATTTTTCCCCAAAATCTTGTTATTGAGCTATTATTCCTGTAGAGCAAATCTTGACTTTTTCATTGATCAAATGCTTTTTAAGCTCTGCATGCTTCCTGTTAAGTGTTCAAAAGTACTGTTTTTATTACCTTTTTTACTCATATTATTGTTAGACTTAGGCTCATATTAGTCGCATAATTAGTCATTCATGCATTAATTCATGTTTCTTTTCACCTTGAAGCTTGATTACATAGCTTGGTGATTTTTGTGGAAAAAGATACTGCTTTGGTGTGCTTTTGTGCGCAGGAACTAATTGCCCAAGCAAGGCTAGAACCAGTTGCCAGAGCAATGCATGAAGGATATGCCGAACCGATTGCCGGAGCAATGCAAGAAGGATATGCCGAACCAGGTGCCAGGGTAATTGTCGACAAGAAAGGATAAGCTGCTGTGGTAGCCGAAATTAATGGGAAGATAAACCCAAGATGACGTGGAGAAAAGCTTAATCCTAAAGGAGTTGAATTTCCATGAAAAGGTCAAAGAGATATTAAATCCCAAGAAGATATGAGAAGATCTAGAAGGAATTTAAATATAATAAAGAATTATATTCTTTAAAAGTATTTAATTCCAACTTAACTTCCTCCTCAAGAAAGACTTTGACCTAGCCCTATAAATAGAGGACCAAGCCGCAAGCCTCAAAATGTTCAATTGATGAGAGGATTTGACTATGGGCTGCACCAACATCTTCATCTTTTTCCTCTTGTTTGATTAGATTCATTCTAGGGAGATTATTCTTTGTATATCTTTCGAACCCAACCATGAACTAATCTTATTTGGCTTAGGTTATTGTGTTTTTGTGGTTGTGAGAACGATTGGATTTGTTTAGGTATTTGAGTTTGCAATCTTAATTCAAGGTTTGCTTATTCTTGGTTCTCAATCTTGTTTGCGAGTGAATTAGGAGAAGATCTCGTGAATCCATCTATTTATCTAATATCGAGAGAGTTAGATTCAAGAAACGAATGAGCATAGTCTTTATTCAATCAATTGATGGTGAAGACTAATTCGGCTTAGGGATAAGTTGCGAATTTCAACGGCTAAAAAAGCGTAAGATCGGTTGTTGTCCACCCTTGGTTCACGCAGGGATGTATTATCAAGGCATGTACAATTAACTAGTGTTTTGACTTAGGGATAAGAAAAAACCATTGAAGAACGCTTTGTCGAACCTTGAAGGTTGTCATCAGTTGCCCAGGCAATCGCTCCATTCCTACATTGCCCAGGCAATCGCTTCACGCATTGCCCAGGCAATCGCTCTGTTCCTTCATTGCCCAGGCAACCGCTTCACTCATTTCCCAGGCAATACGGCTGCTGTCAATTGTCAAGGCAATCGAGTCACTCTTGCACTCAATTACCAAGACAATCCTTTTGGCTATCACTCCTCAACTCACGATAACCCGGCCTACTCTCTCACATTTGTTTACATATTTATTTTATTTACTTGTTCTTTTACTTTAATCGTTAGTTAGAACTCCTACTATCAATTGTGTTTTTATTTTTACAGTGCAGTAACTTAAGCAAAGTGGCCCAAACCAATCCCTGTGGAGACGATACTCGATACTTATCATATCACTTTATTACTTGCGACGTGTATACTTGCACCGTTTGCGTAGCACTCAATACGCGCAACAAGATTTTGGCGCCGTTGCCGGGGATTGGCAATTGGTGTTAGTTGTTTTTGTTATTGCATTTTTCTTATTAGTTTTACTAACTTTCTTTTTGTTTGTTTTATCAAAAAAATTTAGGTGTGTTACAAGTTAAGGGACATCAACATGTGGGAAAATAAAAGAAAAACTATTCGAGAGTTGATGTTGGAAGATAGGAATCAATCCACTCAAGAATTTCTTACACCACTCGATGATTACCTATACCAACCGAGAAAAGCCCAAAGAGCCTATACCATGGAAAACTCTTGTGCTTGTTGTGGAGAACATCATGTGTTTGAAAATTACCCTCACATTTTCGGTGCATATGACTACATGGAGGACCATAGAGGGAACCAACAACAAAATTCTTCATGGTATGATCAAAAAGCTCAATTTTTTACCATAACAATTTTGCTGCAGCAACAGACATACATTGGCAATGTAGTCCTTATCAGCAGCCAAGTGCCACGGAAACAGATATGCCATAGTAATATAGTCCTCGCCAAGAGCTATTAAATTCCATGGATGCGAGTATAGCCAGGATGAATGTACTATTGAGAGAAGCAGAAGATCGATCGAGGAGATTAACATATGTCAAACTGTTCATCTCGAACATAAATATGTTGTTTTATTTTTATTAAGTAGCCATGTTTTAACATAAATATTAGTATGAAACTTCACTAGAATTCATTTCGATCTAACTTTTCACCACTGCATAGTTCACCTAAAGGGTTGTAATTTTAAAATTAAAAAATTCATTTCAACTTCTACATTATCTTTAAAACATTCTACAACCTATTAATTATACTATTTGTGCATTAAAATAAAATTACAAAATGTTAGATAATTTACAACTTAAATGAGCATTTTTAGACAAAATAATCAAGTCAAACTTACCGTGTATACACGACGAGTTCAATTATTTCAAATACCGTATGCTTAGACACAAAACAGTCGTTAAGCCAGAAAGAACTCGCCCTGTTCCTACGGCTAATTTCGTTTAAGATTAAATTAATCTCATGATTAATATTTAAACCGAAAATTAAAAAAATAAAACTCGCAGTATGTTCAAATATAATTTTAGAACTCGTTGTAGTAGTACGACAAATTTACTGTTAGGGTCATATTTTTAAGAATTTAAAATTCCGGATACTAATTTTGTCCTTATGCCAGACATTAATGGGATTCTGCAAAAGAGGCTCCATTAATATTTTTGGCATGATTACGACTTCCTACTCATTTATTAAAAGCCAACACTCAAACTCAATACTACCTGCTTTTCCATCTCTCTTCTTCCTTTCACTTTCATGCAATTATTAAATGCCATCTTTAAATTCTTCTCAGAGTATCTTAGACATCACCATTTCAACGGCTATCATGTTTATATCCTACTGATGGAGAGAGATTCTTTGTGGGAATTAAAACTGCACCAACTTCATGTCAACTAATGGAAGAGAATTCAAACCATCATCACATGGGATCCATTAGTGTCATCTTCTCTCTGCAAAGCTTTGCTTATATTGCAGTGGAACAAAGATTGTGATGTTGGTATAAGGTGGTCCCCGTACATTTTCCTATTGGCCGGAGCTGCCTGACACCGTCACTCGGCCAATGGCAGCCACACGCTAGTGGCGCGTGTACCCCATCTACCTAACCTAACCTACTTTGCAGCACTAACGTGACACATAGTGTCAACCCAGCTTGGTCCTACCATCTCTGCCAGTGTGTCATTATTCTCTGTGAAGTTGCAGTAACCGATGTCACCTTGTATCCTATCGGAATAAAATAAGATCCCACTCTTAATTTGACCGTAATTCTAAAACATGCAAAGCTGAAGTTCAAATCCTTACTTAACAAATACACTATACACAGATAAGATTCTGACCAGAACATGTGCCATTCCAGCATCTTTGGCTAACCCTCTACAGTACACAGTAGAATTACTAACATTCATTCTCCTTACATTATTGAACAGATGATGCTAACGTTGTCATCACAGAACATATGAGCTGGTGCTGCAGTAGATTGATGATCGGCATTGTAATTGGGGACTTCAGGGAATGAGTATGGTGGAGGGCTCTAATTGTAGTAATAGCCTGTGCTAGGGGGGATTAAAGGGGATCTATGATACATCATCTGAGGTTGTTGCTGCACTGCATGCCTGTTCTGCAGGTTCATCATCGATGACGGCGGATAGTTATAGCCGTTGCTGTTCATGAGCATCGGTGATGGATATTGACCGGAGGTGAATCCACCGTTCGGGAAGCTCGTTGCAGATAGCCCCTGCAAGCAATTGTTGGATGGAACTTGATGGTATCCTGCAACACCATTGGGATTGGCTCCTATAACAGAAGCCTTAGGAACAACATTTGCACCGTCCCCATGAAAACCCGAAAGACCGGGGATGGAGTTCATGTCATTTCCCCTCTTGGCCTCGGCTCCAGCATTTAAGTTTAAACCACCTAACTGAGCATTATTCATCTTCAGAGCTGCCAACGTTTTCTGATCAAGCAAACCAGGGTTGACCTTCATTCCCACATTCTGGTTGGGGTTCCCTTTCTTTCCAGCATTCCCACTCATCATATTGTTGTTATTGCTGGAACCTGCAGAAATGTTCCCAACACCTCTTTTAGTATTGTTTGCAGCATCAAGAGCTTGTTGTCTAAGCAAACCACCAAGCTGACCCAACTGACCGAGCTGATTCGGTTTGAGAAACAGCATCTCATCCTCTTCGTCCTCTTCGTCGTAATCATCCATATAATCATCTTCCTCAGGAATGGAACTGGGAAACTTCTGCTGATGCTGATTCTTGAATGCTTCAACCCCTTTGAGTATGCCTTGCTTTTGGCCTTTGTTGTTGCTGCTCTTGTTGTCAATGATGCAGGTGTTCTTTTGCTTGTGGTTTTGATTCTGGTTCTGGATGGACTTTTGGGGCCAAACCTCAGCATATTTATCAGCTCTGACCAATTTTTTGATCAAAGTTGCAGAATCAACACTACCTAAGACTGTAACTTTCTGCTGCTCTGCATCTATGCTTACTTGGTAAACACCTGGGGAACAAAGAACAAATCAACAAATACAAAATTACATGAAAAAGATTAGCCAAAGCATGTAACACCAATTATGAGGACCAATGAGTTGGAAATTTTCCATCAGTGTGCCCCAGACAACTGGAAACAGTCCAAATATCTTAAGTTAACTAAGTCAAGAATGTTCATGTTGAGTAATCATTACAACTGAAAAATCTCAAAGCTTCAATATTACGTATTGTTGAGATCAATGTTTTAAACTACAAGCATAAATAAGTCTAATGATTCTTTTGGTCTAATTTCCTAATTTTCTCAGCAGCCAAGCAGCAAAACAGTTTCTAGGAAGTAAAAACATGTTAACATACAAGAATGACAACAGGAGAGAGAGGGAAAAAAAGCAGTCCACAGTCGGACACTAGAAAAGAACAAATATGCAAATGATGAGCACCTTCGATTCTCTGAAGGAGTTTCTTCACCTTCTGTGTGCAACCATCACAATGTATGTTCACTTTGAGAACACAAGTCTGGATAAGAAACAAAACAAGAGAAAAAAGAAAGATTCTTCAGAACAAAAGAGCAGCAGCACCTACATATGGTGTGGGTATATACATTTCAAAAGATAATAATAAACAAATAAAAATGATGGGAAACAAAAGAAAGACCTGAATCTTGAGCAGCTTAAAGTCTTCCTCTTTAGTCATTTCTTCACTATGAGGAAATACAAGAGTAAATAAAAGAAAAGGTTAAGACAGGTGAGCTAGAGAAGATTTTAAAAAGCGAGTTGAATGTGAAATTCAAGTTCCACAACCACTCATTCTTTTCTCTTTGCTTGGTTGTTCTTGCTCAACACTACTACTCAAAAGAGGAGAAAAGAAAAGCACATGGACTTTTTAAGCTTGAAAGCTTGTTTCTTTTCCTTCCTTTTAATACCCAACAAAGTAAAGCAAACAAGGAGAGAGAGTGTGAAATGGAAGTCAGAAGAAATATTATACAATAATATAAGAGAGGGAGAGGGAGAGGGTTTTGGGGGCCTGGGAATTGCTGCAGCTGTTTGGAATTCTGAGATGATGTGATTTAACGTTAAATACTGAAGAGAAAACAATAAAAGAAGAACAGCGACTTGACAAGCCGACTTCTAGCCCTGTCCTGTGTTTGTCACATGCATCCTTTTGAAGATAGTAAAAATTCGCTGAAAAATCAACCGCTTTTGCAACGATACTCTGTGAATTGAATTCTGAATTCTTTTGCTGAAATGGTTGGTTCCCAGAAGTATTGTTATTATTTTCTAGAGTGGTTTTGTAATGAAGTCAAAAACCAGTCCATCAATGGGAACCTCCATAAGAAAGTGAGTTTGATTAAGGCTTCCTTTGGGCGTAAGAGCATAATTAGGATCTTAGGATACTAATATGTCCAACGCCTCACTCAAAATCTTAAATTTTTTAAAGTAAGATCTTTACAGTAAACTCGCCGCACCACTATAGCGAGTATTAAAATTATATTCTTTTTTTATCCAAATTCGCCTTAACATATGACGAGTTTCATTTTTTTTAATTTTTGGTTTAAACATTAATCACGAGATAACCTAATTCTAAATGGAATTCATTGTAGGAACACGGCGAATTCCCTCTAGCTTAACGGCTGTTTTGGGTCTAAGCATAACGGTGTTTAAAATGATTGAACTTGCCGTGTATACACGGCAAGCTTGGCTTGGTTATTTTGTCAAAAATGTTCGATTAAGTTGTAAATTATCTAATATTTTGTAATTCTATTTGAATGTACTAGTAGTATAACTAATAGGTTGTAGAATGTTTTAAAGATAATGTAGAAGTTGAAATGAATTTTTAATTTTTAAATTGCAACCCTTTATGTTAAAACATGGCTACTTAATAAAAAAATAGATTTATTTTCAAGACGGACACTTTGGCATTCTATGACCAAGAAGACTACAATTCCAGCAGAGTCTAGGTTGTTCGGTAGGTTCGCGCTCGCGGTGATGCATGCCATCCATATCATTCTGAATCCTTGTGGATCTATGGCGTTCTGTTTTTTCCCTTCATAGAGTTGGGTCAGGTAAAATTGTGGTCTATGTCTGTACAACATTCTATTCAGTTTTGTTACCGATTGGTGAGAATACTATTTCGTAGACCTTAAATACTAAATGAAGCCAGTATACAAGATCCATGTATTCCTTGAAATTGATCATGGCAGCAGAGCATGCATCGATGACATGCTCGCATAGAGTCTTAAATGCTTGGAATTTGCCACAGTCGCACTCCTTTTTTTCTAAGATCCACCCTGTACGATGTTGGGTCAAACCCTGCATTGGTCGTGGTATCTCCGAGACACAGAATGAGTCATTGTTACGTAACATCGGCAGCACATGCAACCCAATCAATTTAACAATGATTTTTTGAATTTCGTCTCGTATCATCAGGTGGAATATAAGGCGCATTTGCAGCATACCGATAGCTTCTTTGCCCAAGGTTGCGAACAGCTTGCCCAAACGAAAGTACGTAGCTTTCACGATGGCGACCAATGGCAAATTTCGAACCCCTTCAAAGAAGAGTTGATTGCCTCGGCCATGTTGGTTGTCATGTGGCCATATCTGAAACCGTCATCATACGTGTTGCTCCATTTTTCTTTGAGAATTTTTGCAATGTACTTGTAGCCCAGATTATTCATCCGCCGTAACTCTTCAAACATTTGTTCAAATTTGTGTTGAACTAGTTTGTACTCTCAGATAGGACATAGTGTACAAATGAGATATAGAGAAAGTAGTGATAAATACAAATACAACAAATATTAAAACGTACCTATGCGTATAACGAGTCTTCGTTCATCGTCCTTTTTATATCAGCCATGGTATTTTGCGGCAATGTGGTATATGCAAAAACGGTGCTCAATGTTTGGAGATTGAAACTTCCCGCCCAAAGATTAGATCACTGACTTGATCCTATCTCCTCGATATGAGATCAAACAAACTCGATCATTTTTATAATGTAATGACGTAGCTTCTTGAGAAAAAAACATGCAAGATTCAGTATATTTTCTGGGCACGGGTGCGAATGTTATGGGTATTGTCTTGCGATTGTCATCTTAAACAACAGCTACTAGCAAAACTTGCTTGCATCTTTCATACAAGAATGTGCCATCGATTTGAATGACGGGCTTGCAATTTTTTCGCATTCATACACTATCGAAATATCTAGAAAAGTCATTTGAATTGGCAAACATCAAGAACCACACGATCGTTCTTGTATTATTGTTCAGTTTCTAAATTTGTGATCATTTCGGGGTTGTATTTCTTCATGATGTTTATCCAAACTAGGAGCTCGTTATAAGAAGCGTCTCATTCCCCATGCAATTTCATGATTGCCTTGTTCATTCCCCTCAAAGTCTTTTTGTACGATGGGGTGTAATTGTATATTGTATTAACATGCGCTTGCAGCGCATAAACAATGACTTTGGGGCTTGTATGGACAATTGTTTGGACGCTCCCGACAGTGATATTAGAGTCCAGGATTGGATTATCCTACCTGTAACTGATGACACAACAAGTATGAGGGCCGTTGTAGACTGTGATCTCCCAAATGTTGTATTTTCTTTTTATTTTGCTGACTCACATCTTTCAGTTGCATTCTTGTGCCGATTTTTGTGTACATTGGCATACGTGTTTCTTTGATGTTGCGTATTGTACCTTGGAGTACACACCGTAACGTACGTTATAGTTTTTAACAACTTTTGCTTCGTCGCTCGTTCTGAACTACATCTCCTCCCACAAGTTATCTTTTTATTGCAAAATAAGAATCGTTAAAACCTACGTCATGCACGTTAGAGAACTCATGCACGACCATTGCTGCCAAATTTATGTCATGCATATGCACTAGAGGCTCGTACAATACTAGGGCATTACTACTTGCAACATGTCCCAATTGATTTTAATTGAAGTTTCCATAGCCTTCATCATTATTATCAGTGTCACTTTCAAATTTAGAGGTGAAATCGACAGCAACATCTTCAGGCTCCACGAACAACCCAACCTTAGCACCATCGGGGCTGCACTTTTAAATCGGTTCTTCTGGGGATATGTAGCCTTCATCAGCATCCGTGGATGCATGGACAAGTGCAGAAGTCGTAGTTGTAGACCCAAGAAAAAAAATTGGAAGAGCGTAGCTTCTCTAATTTAAATTGAATGATGCAACACAAGAGTGTCAGCCCATTGAAAAACTCGATCCACCAAGTATCGGTTGATTCTCATCAACGTATGGGTTAAAGGTGGAATGTTGAGTTGGTGGTTGTTCGACGTTTAGGTCAAAGAAGTTGGAGTATGAGTGTTCTGCTGTTGAACATGCAGGTTCATCAAGAAACGCATGGGTATAAGCAGGAATGCCAAAATTGTAATCCCCCATCAAAGAGTTGAAATCATATGTTGTTGCCTGAGTTGTGACTCAGTTTTCATTGTCACCAGTTACTTCTTCACTAAAATTTGCTTACAAGTAGCAAAATTCATCTCCGTACCCCATATACGTCTCGACCATTGCTTCAACATCGTTTCTATTGCCAATTCTCATTGTATTGTATGTCATTGGAAACAAAGATGTTTGAAACCTGTAATAGAGAGCCTTTACTGGTATGTTACGCCCGATAGGTACCAGGCATTTAATCTTCTTGACTAGCTCTTGGAAAGGAACGACGCGAACTAATTTGATAAAAAAAAATGGACTCAAAGTTTTCTGCAATATCGTCTCACATATAGTTGCCATCGTAGTATATGATTGTTGAGATTGGTGCTGGAGCCATTGTAAATCGATGTTTATGTGAGATTGAGAGAATTTGGGTTTGAGGTTTGTTGGTGAAATTTGAGGGTTTGTTTGAAAGTTGTACAAAATGAGAAATAGATTAGTGGGTAAGAGCTTAATGAGTTTAGAAACTTGTCATGTATATAAGGTGAATTCCCTTGATGTAATCCTCGTTAATTATATTCGTATTGGAAATGTAAACATGCAGCGTAATTTCAATTTTGACCAAGAATTTTGACATGATAAGCCAAACTCGTCGTGCCCATACGACAAGTTCACCCTAATACGCCATGCATGGACAACGAGTTTTGTATGTCATGTCAAACTGCCAACTCAACTGGTATTACACGGAGACACGATGGGTGTAACTCGACTTACATGCAAAGCGATTTTATGTTAGAATCCCAACTATTAATAACTGGGAACATGATGCTTGATTGTTTAAAACCTATATTTCAAAATTTTATACTTTATGTATATGAAAATGCATTGAAAATTAGGGTCGCTATCATGTCATTTGCGCCTAGTTGTACGAGCAAAGTTTTCCTTACAACATTGACCAAGCAGGGGAGATCATAGTGTAAATGGTCACCTAGTTTCTTACATGGAGAAACCCAAACCACCCATTGTGCAGAATCTGTGGCAGTGGCATATCTCATGTTGAGCAACTCTGTGCAGCAGCCATTGTATCTCCCTATTTTCTGTGTTTAGGCGGGGGTATGTTAACAAAGACTTCGTAAAATACACACATCTTCGTAAATGACTTAAGGTATTTTCTAGGATCATTTTATCTCTCAATTTGGTATGTATTATAACTGAATTTAATTTTTTACTCGTTACCTACTGTGTGAAATATAGTTTTATAGGAGTGTTTAGGCGCATTTTACGCCTCCCCCGAATATTTTTTCGGATGAACTTTTTACGTTAACATCAACTACAAGTGTTTAACTATACGATTACGAGTCCACCTTTCGATCTAACATTCAAAAATCACTCTAAAATATGTGTTAAAAACCCTGCCAAGAGACCTCTCATAAGGGTGTTTAAGCATGTTTTACGCCGCCCTCGAATGTTTTTTGGACAAATTTTTTTATGTTAACATCAACTGCAAGTGTTTATCTATACTATTACACGTTCGCCTTTTGGTCCAACATTCAAAAATCGCTCTGAAACATGCGTTAAAAATCCTACCAATAGACCTCTCATAGGGGTGTTTAGGCGCGTTTTACGCCACCCCAGAATGTTTTTTCGAACGAATTTTTTACATTAACATCAACTACAAGTGTTTATCTATACGATTACGCATCCACATTTTCGTCCAATATTTAAAAACTGCTCCGAAACATGCGTTAAAAACCCTGCCAAGAGACCTCTCATTTGGGTGTTTAGGCGCGTTTTACGCCGCCTTGGATGTTTTTTTGGACGATTTTTTTACGTTAACATCAACTACAAGTGTTTATCTATACGATTATGCTCTGCCTTTCAGTCCAACATTCAAAAACCACTCTGAAACATGCGTTAAAAACTCTACCAATAGTCTTATGCAAAAAATGCTGCTAAGATGCGGGTACAGGAATGACGGGCAAAACTCATCAGACTTGCACGACGAGTTATGGGTAACTCATCGTGCAAGTCCGGCGAGTTTTGCTCGTCATTTCCATTTCCAGTATAAATTTCGCAATCATGAATCAACGTATTCGTTTTCATACCAAAACTTTCTTTTTTTATACGAACTAAATTTACAAAGTTCACGCCACTACATCAATTATGTTCTACATTGTTCGGAATGAGGATACCAGAAATTATAACGGAAACTCCAATTGATGTCGTATTGTCTCATATTACGAAGTTCTATTGACAACATTACTTTTTTGAGAAATCGTGTGGTTGGGATGCAACCCAAATGCCGCCGTCGAGCATGTGGGGCATAGTGTTGCACCCATTTTTATTCCATGTAAGACCCTTATGTGTCAATAATGACATATACAAGGTACTTCATGCCATATTCCATATTGACTGACCCCGTTTTTTTTCCGAACAACTTTGTAGCAGCAAAAAACATTTGGGCAATCAGTCACATCAATAAGTTGTGGTAGTGAGTGAATCTGTTCTATACTATAAAACACACATCTACTCAAGCATATGTATTAAATTTCAAGGAGTAATCCATCAAAGAGTTGTCAATTTCTTTTTTGCATTCTAAATATTTCTTACTGTTGTAAATGTAGTAATTTGTTATTTTCGATCGATGGCAACACTCTACATAGCTCGTTACGTGAAAAAAATAAACAAGCATAACAATTATTTGTAAACTAAATTTAGAATTTTATTAATAAAAGAAAACATGCATTGAGTCTGAAATTTATTAAAATAAAATTTCTAAAATTAATAAACATAACAAATTTCGTGAACTCAACTCAAATATAATTAAGCCCCTCTGGACTCTGTCGACCTAGCTCCTATGTTGGGTTAGGCTTCAGGTTTCGGATCATGTTCATGGTCCTGGTCTTCTAGGATTTCAAGCAAAGTAATATAAGCTTGACGCTGGGCTACGGTCGTCAAATTTAGTTTTTCATTTGCCACAAACCACTGACGGTACTCAGAATTCAAGAAATCAAAATCATAGGGAATGAGATCACGAGTCGGCAACCTACTTGACCTGTCAAGCCACCATGCTATGTATGACGAATATCTCTTTGGCCAATTCTCTTCGCTCTTACCCCGTAAGTACATTTTTTCGAACCCATCCATATTGATCTGATTTTTCGGCACAGGCTGGGAGTATTCGAACTGCCTAAGAACCCGATTACCGTAAAACATCTTGACAATCGCAAAATTTAGCAACGACATTACCGAATACCAATTTTTAGCATCTTCGTAGGCATCGTTCGGAATCATATGGCATCTATCAAAACTGTAATAATACTTACATAACCAGAAAATTGGATTAAAATAAATTTAAATTTTAAAATTTCGACCTAAAAATAATTTTACATTACATGGTCTTCACAATGCATGTCAATCTTTGTTCTCATTGCGAGAATTGATTTTACCTTCAACGTTTTTCTTTTTGAATTTTTGGGTCTATCTATATAATACAAATACATATATTGATCATGGTTTCCGTAAATAACATTTAAAATATTTATAAGAATTAACATTATTACCTTGAAGCGAGTGGGAATTCAAACGACGGATCACAAATAGGAGCCAGGAACGGAAGCCTATACCAGACCCATGATTGTATCAGCACCACACACTCACATATATCAGCGTGCACGAATTTGTTGTTGACATCTGTCGGTGTCGGTGTCGCTGCCTTGCATAACTCGCGATACATGAAACCTAATATTGTAGACCCCAATTGGATTTTCTTGCTACCCACGACAACAGAAGGTATTGCGTGTGCACGTGAGAACTCGATTTATCCGGCATTAACATACCACCGATAATGAGCAATATACAGGCTCAAGTAGCAAACTCAATTTCCTTCGCTATGGAATTTTCATCAACTTGAAAATCACTCTTTATCCATGTCAGCTTCACATGTTTACCATCAACAGCATGCGTCGGTGGTCTCTTTCCCAAATACTTGTAGCAGTAATAATAAACAAAATAATTATTCTGACCAACAATTAGACTGCCTGAAATTGAGACACCGAGATGCATAGCAAACATCTTCGAGGGTGATTGTGCACTCATTGTACGGCATGTAGAAGGTATGCATCTCCGGTCTCCAACACTCTACCAACCCATTAATAACTACGTCACGATTTCAAACTCGCGAATCTTTGTCGCGTACATAAAATCGAAATTCTCCAGAAATCCCATTATGTATTGGCTTGGCGGATCGCTCCATATCAAGCGAGACCGAAATTTTGAATCCTCTTTTAAAAACAAAATATTTAAATTAAAGTAGCACTTTATCATTTAAAAATAATATAGTAAAATTTGCAAAAAAACCAAAAAACTCTTTCCAACATTCTCATGTTTTTCGTGATGTGGGAATCTTGAAGTCTTAACAACGCCATGTTTTCCCTCAATAGTTATGCTCAATTAAATGCTTAAAATATCACAAATTAATCAAAATTTAAAATAATTTTGATTAAAATATTAACAACACAATTTACTATTCGAAATGATAAAGTAGGCATATATAAAAAAGAATTCGAGTGAACAAAATAAATCATATTAAAAAAATTAAACGTACTCTAAAAATTTAAACAGACGTTACCTTAAACATGTTCAAATTATGTGTGAGCTTGCTTCTTTCAATGTCGTCTGAGAAAATCTTAGGGCTTAACTAACTATTTGGCTTTGCTTGAACAAAAGAAGGCGAAAAAATTTTTGTGTGTTCTAAACACTAACCAAAACTATCTATGTATAAGATAAAAAAACCCTAAATGCAAAAACTCTAAAAAAATCCCGTATTTTTTCCCATAATATCTGTAGCGGCTTTTTAAGCCAGAGGAAACTCGACGTATTTCTACGGCGAGTTCCGTTTAGAATTAGGTTAATCCCGTGAATAATGTTTAAACCGATAATTAAAAAAATGAAACTCGCCATATGTTCAAGGCGAGTTTGAATAAAAAAGAATATAATTTTAAAACTCGTCGTGGTGGTGCGGCAAGTTTACTGTAAGGGTCCTACTTTTGGGAATTAAGGATTCCAAGTGGTGCGTTGGACATATTAGGATTCTAAGATCCTAATTATGGCCTTATGCCATTCCTTTGGGTTGTTGTCCCTCCCCCAACGCCTGTCGGAGGCAAACAGTCGTTGGCCAAAAGTTGAAAAATTCAGCGATCACCAAACATCCGCTTGGACGTTAAAATAGGTGGACAAACATATGTGGAGAACTAATTGGGTGGTCATTTGAAGTTGTTGTCGCCGGTAAACACCCATTTGACGCAACAACAACAAAAAATGCAGCTTCATGTCGAACGGTAACGCATAACACGTAGAACAATAGTTTAGAATCCAATTTTTGCCTTAAAAACTACAAACTGTAAATGCTAAAACAAATTGCTTTTACTAAACGTTCGTTTTCAGTCCAGTGCTTGTTAAAGAATCAATGTCGAACCTAAACCCGGTTGAGAGTTGGGACCAACAGCTTTATCTAACTCAGCCTGGGACTTGTGAAGATTGTCCCTTTTCTCACTCAGCACTCTAATCCTAGAGTTGGCGATTTTATATAATTTTTTTTAAATATTTATATAGAGAAATGATCCCTTCCACACTTTATTTAGAAAAATAATCTCTCAAATCGGTCACGTAGGAAGACTTCGCGTTCTACAAAAAAACTAGTTTTATATTAAAAAATGCGAGAATTTTTTTTATCAACTTACTCAACACGAAACTCGTGTTTTATAAAAGCTAAAAAAGTCATTTCTCTAAATAAATATTTAAAAAGAGTTTTTTATATAAAATTTCCCCTAGAGTTGGTCATTGGATCGATTTAAGTCAAAAAGTACAGAAACAACAACTTATACATGTATAAACAAATTTAGACAACATAAGGACTATTTGCAAAAGGAAATTTGAACAAAACATAAGGACTATTTGCATAATTAAGTGTAAAGAAATACAGAAACAACATGAGAGAGTGGTCAGTCCAAATGAAGGTGGGACTGAAACGTTAGAAAGGAACCAAAAGAAATGGCGAGTGGGGGGTTGACTTTATAATTCACAATTCCCAATCATACGTGCCCTTATTTTAACCTTTTTCCTACATTGAAAGACACAATAAAAAAACCAGACCAAAAACGCGCATTCAACCATCAACAGCAGGCGGCAGTGGTTTTGTGGGTTTGAGCTTTTAGGTGTGTGGACAATTTCAACCCTTTTGTTTTCCCAAAGCAAGCAATCACACAAAGCTCTGTGAAGAGATAAAACAAGTGAAAAGGAGTGAGATGTTGGTCCGGTTCTGGTTCGAGTGCGTGAGACTGTGTCTTAGGGCCGTCATTACATGCTACCTCCATTTCCTGCAATCCTCACTGTCCCCAACCCTATAACTTTTTTGGTTTGTTCTTTTCCAAATTTCACTGCCCTTTGCTTCTCCATCAAGTCTTGTTGATTTTTTATTCAATCAATTTACCATAACTGCCACTCACTTCTTTTTCATTTCTTTCTTTTATTTTGATCCAAAAAAGAGTTTCAGTTCCCAAAATTTTTTTCTCCAAAGATCACATTAGCAGCTGTTGACTAAGTTCAGAGTGCAATTAAAAGATGTGAAAATTCGAAATTTATTTTTAAATTAAAAATGTTAATTTTTTATATAATATTTTTAAGTTTTTTTGTAAATATTGATATTTATTTTATAAGTATCGATATTTAGTTTTTTTAGATAAAATTTTAATTTGAGATAAAATATCAAACTTACAAAATAAGTATCGATACTTACAAAAAAACTAAAAAATCAACCGAAAATGTTATCAAGAAGTCTAACATTTCAGTTCAATAATAAATTTCAAAACTTATTGTCTTTTAGCTACACGTTAAACTTGCCTACAGTTGATGCTTCATAATTTTAATAAAAAATATTGGGAGGGGTATAGAGTGTTGATTAGAGCATGATAGGATCTTCAATTTCATATATCTAAGTATTTTTTAAAAAAAATAAGTTTTTTGATCGTTGAATGGGTGAATAAATTACTAAAATTAACGATAGGATATATGAATATTATCACTTAATAAAAATAAAAGGTTAATTTCAGTCATCTATTTTACTTATCAAACAATACAAAAATGTAAAATTCAAAATTTTACACTGTGTGCAGGTTAATCATAACCCATATATATTCTCTTTGAATGCGTAGCACATGATGTACAATGAGTAACGTTAAGATGGTGTTGTCACTTTGAGGAGTGAGCGTCCTGGTTAGATTGGGTCCATAATTTATAAAACCCAAAAATATTGGACCACATGGCTTTTAGATAGTCTCACGTGGATTGTGGGCCTGCTCCATCCTTTGTACTTTTGAAGAATTTTAGGTGAAACAAGTACAGAAGGAAGATTTGCATTCTATAAAGCTTACATCAACTCAAGTCTTCTTTCCCCATTTACAATTTGTAGAGTCAACTTAAATCATTGAGAAAAGCAGTGTAAAGGTGGTTTAATCCAAGACAAAGATAATTGATACTTGGCTAATGGCTTGCATCTCAAAAACTCACCACAATTGAACCATAGGGGATTGAAAAGAAAGATTTCAGATTATCAGTGGTTCACAAGAAAGATTTCAAATCAGATAACATATGAATCCCACACCCTTAGCCTTCATCTGCTCCGAGTAACCCTCGTTCGAGTTAAATCGTAAGTTCTCGAATTGAGTTTGATTGGTAAAATAAGACTAAGAAGGCAAACAGAAACACATCGGAGATTTGAATGAATGAGTTATGTGTTTCTAGCATCAATTCAACGTGCCGAATGAAAGAACATACAACAGCATGCAAATGGGCAGCTCAAGAGGAAAGTCCTCTTAATGAAGTCTTCTAGGCGGCTTTTTCACCATTAAAATACTACCCCTAAAGCCGGCATCATCGACCAACATCTCAAATGAATTCACTTGTTTCGCTCTCGACTGTATAATCAAGAGGAACCCCCCCCCCCCAAAAAAAAAAAAAAAAAAAAAGACATACAGACCAAAAGAATTTGTCTAATCTGACGGTTCTTTTGAACCTTCCATGAAAATTCATATGCAGGGAGTCTCTGTAATATTCAACTGCTTCATGTGCATTGATTGGAATGTGAATTCCAGTCATCAAGAAGGTTCGTTATGGTTTCACTGAACTTCTTCACCTGAGGTCCGACCTTAACGACATTTACATCACCCCACTGTGAGCAAGGATCACTCCACCAGCTCTTCCAGCCAGTGCACCATGCCCCTGGGGCAACTTGGTTTCGCTCGCGCTTGAGGATCTTCTCATCAATCATGTCCAATACAGGATCGTTTTCTTTAAACATTCTTGCAAATGCTGCTCCACTTTGAACCATTTGATCATAATCAGAAATGTTGAGGAAGTGGGGTTCCATCTTAGGAGGATTGTCCCAGATCATATATCTTAAATCACCGTTTACGGTAGTGTTCTTGAACTCTGGTGAATTGCAAATGACGGACTGGAAATAGCTTTCTTCGGATAACATAACATTGTTGAAATACATCAGAAGTGTTCGTGGTAGATTATCCCACCCAACGATGCAAAATTCCAGAAAGGATCTGCTTAACATGACCCACGGTGAACCTGCAATTCAATAAAAAACCCTAAATGAGTGTAGCATCTCCACAGAAGACAACAGTCGAATATATTTTTATTTCACGAGAACTAATGGACATCAATGATATGGATTGTAAAATTTGCCTGTGAATATCTTAAAAGCATCAGGCATCGACCGTTTCTGCGAAGCAAGAAAAATTTTGGTTTTCCTTGCAAGGTAAAGCGCTGGATCAACTACAATAGGCTGAAATCGGTGATCTCTGAATAAGAAATAAACCAATATATTAGATGTATTTACAATCATGCAGCAAAATGATCTATACAACTTATGAAAAGGGTTTGCCTACACTTTCCACCCCAGGTCACTAGTATGATCAATGAAATTGAGGTCCCTCCTAACAGAGGAAAACACATGCGACAAATCTGAGATACAGGAAAAATAAAAAAAAAAGGTTAGTACAATTAAGAACAGAAAGGTGAAACCTGCCATTTAAATTTGAAATAAACAGAATTGCAGGGAAAAGATATGCATCTGAGATTTTGTTCAATATGACACCGAAGTTTGGTGCCAATAATGCGCTGGTTATCAAATTGCCTCCTTTGAGAATATTATTAAATTTTTTATATGCAAACAATGTAACGGCTACGAGATAGAGGGCTTTATAACCTAGTAGCATTGGATATTAGGCAAAGCCTCTACAGCAGAAAACCAAATCAAGGTTTCCAATATATCCTATGAACAACGAAGTAGTGATAAACAACAGTTATTTCAGAAACAAGTAAAGAACATCGGAAACTCGATCAGAGCACTTTCAGCTCCATAAATTAATATACCTTCCTTCTGATAATTCTTCTCACTAAAGTCACAAAGGACGTAAGCCCCTTTCTTTTCCCTCTAACCTACCGTTGTAATACTTAACAACCAACCAAATCTTTTAATAAATTGGTGTTAACTTCTTAAGTAGATAATTAACCAAAACAGATGCAATCTATGGATAGAAAGGTTTCTGCTGAAAAAGAAAACCACTCATTTTCAGCTAGGAAAGCAAATTATATGATTTCCGGGATCTCTGGTTAAAATGATATGAGGAAATCAACCATGTCCAAATGCTAAAGTGTATTAGCTTAAGGGACTAGCTTCATATGTAAAGCGACCGATAATTTCTAAACTGATACATATCTGACCCATTTAAAAACAAACCTAGAAATTGAACACTGAGAATGTCAGACCAGGCATAAGCAAACCACTGTTCCCAGTACAAATTTGCTCCAGACTTTCCTCCATTAAAATTAAAAGTTCGGCAAAACTCAGCAGATTTGGAACATCAAGCAACTCATTAAGAGAAAAACTGGCTAGTCGTTCACATGCTTTCCACTATCTAGTCTCTCAATCTGATAGCCTAAGTGTCATTTGCATATGATTATGTACCGGAGAATTTGTTCCATAGAGGCAGGGCTTTGGTTAACTATCTCAGGATCAGATTATGTCTTAAAATCAACTATGCTTGAATCGAGATAACTTAAAGGAAGCTAGAAACTAGTCAGAAACATGATCAAACTAAAGAATTTTAGATGAATCATATCCAATTTTGAGACTGCAGGAAATATTTTAAGATTAGAAGTGTTGCACCAAATTCTGGCAGAATGAATCTAAGCAAAAGAGCAACTATAACTATAAGGAAACTATCTATTGAGGTTAATTTATATCGAGTCTACTAATTTCCAAGCAAAAAGCAATCTAAACCAATTTAGAACATATGCACATCTAAGATCATAAAGAACACCTGAATCGGATAACCTCGAAGTCTCATTTCTTATGCAACGGTATATTATGAAATGAAACAATGTGAATTCATCCAAATTTCAAACAATTCCAACTATTTCTCCAAATCAAAACCTCAATTCTCAGAGCTACTACATACAAAAAGAAACAACATAAATCCAAAAATCTAAAGAATCAAACCGAAACCGCTTACCGTCTTGAGTAATCAAGGGATAATCCAAAGCACTCAAAGCAATAAACCAATCCCATCTAGGATCAATCTTCATCAAAACAGCAGCAGCGTGCAACGTGGCAGCAGTAAACGACGATCCCATATACGAAAGCCGATCAGGGTTCCCAATAACATCTACATTTGCAAAGCTCCTAATAGCAGGCACAGATTTCAAAGCCACGACCAAACTATGCCTTTCGCCATCTGTGGCATCAGCTCCAAGATGCAACACATATCGGTTCCTGGGATGATAGATAGCAAGCAGTAGCCTAAAGACCCGATCTTTATCACCATTTCCACCAAATATATAATACCCATAAGTTGGTGGATAAGGAACGCCGAGTTGCACAAGTGAAGGGAAAGGTCTAGGGGAGCTGGAAGTTGAGATCGAGTGGAATACTAGGAGGAGAACGGAGAGAAATGTGAGGGAAAGAATACTGAAAAACCATTTCTTTTCAGCTCCCATAACAATACTGTTTTAAGGGTAATTCGAAAATTGTGGTAAAATTTGATTCAAAGATTGAATTTTGAGCAGATGGGTTTATTGATGATCGAATGAGGAAATCTGGGTTGAATTTGGATTTTGAAGTTGATACAGGAGAAGGGCCGGATCTTTGGTTTCAGAGGACTCAACACCATTGATGATAGAATCTAGATCAGCACAGTACAGCTCTTTTTGTGTTATTTAATTTGTTGCTCAACTTTCTCTCCCTTTCTGTGATGCCAACGAAAACGATTACAGATTTTTCCTTCTCCTTTTCTTTTGGATTGTTTGCGTAAATTTTTCTGTTTTTGATGTTGAAATGAAAATTCTTGAATGTGAGAGAATAAACTAGGGTTGGGTTTTTTATTGTTGGGGACGGGGGTAGATTTGGCTTAGGTGGAGAGATGAACATTGAAGTTTCAATCTTCAGATTTTTCTATTTGTTTCTCTGATAATTTGATCCAAAAAAATTATTGAGTACTCTGTTTTTTCTTTGCGTGTGAAAAAGAAAAAATCATTTTCGCTACTTGAATATTCACGATCTTCAACTGCGCGTGAATATGACGCGCCGCCGTCAAGGAAACATCTCTTCAATCCTCATAAGCTCACGACGAGCAATATAGGCCAGCCCCTTGCGCCTTGGGTCTAATGAGATCTAGGAGTGGTATTCACGTGCTAAGCATCAGATGTGGGGGGAAATAGTTTTTTTAATGGAAATTTTGTTTTTTTTTCATAAACATAAAGGTAAAAACTTCCCTATTTTATAATTCTAAAATTAAAAGGAAAGGAGAAAAGATGTTAGTTGTGTATTTTTTAAATAATATTATAATTATAAGGTAATATTTTTTCGTATATTATTAAGTGATTTAAATTTGTATTTTTTAAAATTAACATATTTGTATTTTATTAACACCGCTTATTAGATTCAAATGTTAGTTGTGTATTTTAATAAAGAATGGCTCTATAATGAATATCACATATTAATATGCATTATTAATGTTATATAACTATATGTATTATTAATATGAAATATAGATTTTTTTTATTATCTTCACGGTTTTACAGGGATTTATCATGACTAATTTGGATTGATCTGCATCGTATACCTGATTTTAATAGGTAAATCTTTTAAAGAGAATTTTTTACATACACAAAACATTAATTCAATACATGTTTAAGATACATCAAACTGTTTACCACTTAAACTAATATCGTTAATAGTAACATATATGATTAATTATTTGTTAAGTAATTTTGTGATCAGAGCCGTCAAATTAATTAAAGTCTTATAATTAAATGTACTTTTATAAAATAATTGAGAATTTTGAACGCCAGCCTTTTCAAAATTTCTCATCATGTTGCGTTTCCTTCCTTGTCCCTCACATTAGCGTTGAGTGCTTTCAAGAGGCTATTGTGGTACTCTCATTCTAATTCAATTACAATGTCAAATTTTTGATGCTATTATTATTTTTTAATATTCTAATTTAATTGTAATGTATTATTTTAATTCAGTTTTAAATTTAAATAAATTCATATACATTTATAATTTATAGACTACGCTACTTAAATTCAAATTATTTAAAAAAATAATACCATTTTTTATTACTGAAATGACTCAATAAACTCATCGCCGTTTTCTTTTAATGCATACTATTTGTCGTATATACATTTGCATTTCATTTGATAAACTTAACAATTGTTTTTAGATAGTCATAAAACAACTTTATATTAGGATTTAAGTTTTTTTTTTCTAAATTGCAACTTAATGATAAATAAATAAAAGATAAACTTTTTATGTAATGATAAATTTATTTTTTATCAATTCAGTAGTTATCTTTTTAACTAAAATTAATCTTTAACATCTAGAAGAGTTGAATTGTAATTTTAACAATAAAATGTTAATTTTTGATGTTGTTGACATAATAATTACAGTTCATGTGTATTTTGTATTTTTTTAATTTTTTATATTTTATAATTTTAAATGATTTACTTACATGATATTGTCACGAGGTCATTTCTCTTTTCCAAAAGACATGTCTAATATGATGTGCAGTGCCACCGTTTATATATACCAAAACTTTTTTTTTCCTTTCGATGTGAGATTAATGACTCTGTCTCTTTTCAAACGTAACATTATTCCCCATTCAACCTCGTGATGCTCTCGTCACGAGCTTCCACTCTCGTGATTGGTCAATTGTCCCGATTGTCCATCCTGCCTACCCTATTCATGGGCGATCGGCGTGAAACTGGCAGTCAAAGGATCGCTCTGATATCACTTGTCACGAAATCATTACCCTCTTTTCAAAAGACGTGTCTGATAGGATGTGCAGCGCCACCACTTATATATCTTAAGACCACTATTTTTTTATGTGATATTAATGACCGCGCATATTTTAATATATAAAATAAATAATATGATGTCGACGTGAAATATATGTCAGAAACGTCAAAAAATAGTATTTTAGTTGAGATTTTCGTTAAAAAAGCAATTTAATTTTTAAAGATTGGGTCAAGTTTAACCGAAAAGATGATAAACCGTAGAAACATTAAGATTAAAGTTAGCAGCATCCCTAATTTTTTTACTGGTTAATTAAATTAGTTAAAATATGATTTCACATAATTCTATCACATGTTCACAGGGTACAACATATCAAATACAATTTCATATATATATATCATTTTAATTTTTTTTTAAAATATAAAATTTATTAAAATAAAAATTAACTATTAATTTGTGTCTCGTTAAAAACCCTTATAAATTTAAATAGAGAAACAGAGTGCAATGAGTCAATGGGTGTAGCGAAATATTCGCACAACAACCAACACTAAACCCATGAAGTAAAGATCCTAAACAACACTACAATCAAATGAAGTGAGAATCGGTAGCCTAATGAGCACTTTAAACTGTATAGTCTCGCCAATCACACCCAGTACCTTCTCTTTGAATTCATACTAGAATATGTTCTACCCATTTGGATAATTAGAAACCCAACACAATGAAGATGATCTGTTGATGTCCGATTTAGCCAACTTTTCTGCAGTTGAATTAGCATTCCTAGAAACCACTTGAATGGACCAAGAAAATTCCGTGCAACAATCCATTATTGTCGGCCTAAAAACAACAGGAGCCAAGTATGGTCATGCGAACCAATCCACAAGCACACTGCAGTCCGTCTCAAAAATAAGATTGAATGATCGAGCCCACCTCGACTCTCTGAATAAAGAGCAAGCCTCTTTCAAGGCAAGCAGCTCGGCCGATATAGTATCAATAATACTAAATGATTTAGAAAACATGATCAAAGATACATTGTCTGTATTTCTCAATAAGCCCCCTATTCCAGCTTTGCTAAAACCCCCTCCAACTACACCGTCAACGTTGAACTTCAGCGAGTCCGAGGGAAGCCTTTCCCAAGCACATATAACATTGCAATTCTGGTTTGTCACCTTAGCTTTCAACACATATGGGCATAACAAGATATCATTGGCAGAATTAATAAGAGAGGGCCACTTAGCCTTACACCACCACCCTAAAGGCACAAGACAAATTAAATAATTGATCCTCGTCAGACTTTAATATCTCTGGACACCAGATCGTTCCTGAAGAGCCAAATAAACCAAACAAAACACAAAAACCAAAGCTGCCAAACCTCTTTTGAGTACGTGGGAGTAAATGAAGAGCACCAATAAGGAATGAAGGAGTTAACATTACAAGGCATCACCATAGTGTTAAAATATGCCTAAAGACCAATCGTGAAATGGTTGTAAAAGATATACTTATTTTATTATGTTTATTAATATAAAATCATTATTATTTTTCAATCTTATTCTATGCATTTATAAATAAACTGAATTGTAATAAAGTCTTTAGAATAATATAGTTATTATTGAATGTCATTAGTCGAGTATTATTGTGGGCATGGATAACAATAATATGTTAAGACTAATACGTAGTTGATCGATGACAAAGTGTTGTCATTGACATGAAGATGTCAAAATCAATACATAAGTATGTGTTAGAGAACGATATATTGGGCTGACCCGCTATGAGCATGTTTCTTGGATTATTCTGTGACAGTCACAACATTGCTCGTAGTGATAACTACATGTATGATCATCAAACTTGAGATCATCATTATTTCAACATCGTGAGTGACATATTTTGATGCAGTCAAATGTGTGTCGTAACTGACTACACTATAAATACTGATATTGAATATGTCGCAATCTATGTAGTGGAATATGGTTAATCAAGATATGATTTGTCCCTCCTACATAATAGGAGTAATATCATAGGTCATTTGATTGAGTGAGACTAGAAAATGCATGCTCATGCTCAAATAAATTGATATTAGATATCATAGTTATTGGTTTATAATAGTCTACTCAAGATATCAAGAAATATTAGATGGACTATACAAGTGTGACTATTCCATTACTTGTGTTCGATCTAGATATGATGACAAAATGATGCAATGCATGAAAAGAGTTAATCACGAAAAAGGTTATGTCGAACTACGACTTCCTGTAACTTAAGTATCAATGATGCATTGCTAGATGCCACTCATTGCTTGTAATATTATAATTGTTCTAGATACTACTGCTAACGTTACATGAACCTACAATGGTCACACCTTATGATTGAAATGAACAAATATCAACTAGATAGCATGTGTACAAACTTGTACACGTAATAAGTAAAAACTGAAATTATTATAATTATTGTAATTATAGATAATCTCGTTTATATAATTTTTAATATTAGATAAATATTATAATTATCAGATACTATTAAATATATATATATATCTAAAGAAACCTAATTAAAGTAGAACCAGATTCTACATATTTAAGTATATTCAGTTAAATATATTATATATTTAATGAATCTGAATTTAATTAGAATTAGGTTTTTGAATGTTATATAAAGACATAAGGTCTAGTAGCCGTATATATGCTTTTTGCGAAAAATCTCTCTAACAGTTAGAAAAGTAAAATATTGTTCGTTTCATTCTGGTGGACTGCGTAGATGTCGAAACGCTGTTGTGACGATTTATTCGATATCGTGCTAGAATAAATAATTCTAAAGAAGACTAATTAAATTATAATAAATTTTTTTTAATAATAAACATATTTAATTTTACGTTTTCTTATATTTTATACTGACAACAATATTAACTGAACTAAATATATAAATAATAATTTAAAAATATATATTATATAAACCCAATAAGTGCTCTCATAAAAAACGGATAATGCTCATTTTAATAGACTCGAGTTTAAATCATTTTGTCTGTAAAATGTACGTATACTGTGATTAAGAATATTTATGATTTGATACAAAATATTAGGCTAACTCGGGAATTAATGAGTGGGTTGTTGAGTAATTGAATTGGCATCGGTTGCCGAATTAAATCTTCACAACATCCGTGTCCTTAAATACAACTGTTTTTCTTGAAAATGGCCCAACATAAGCTAGTGTTGATGAAAACAATAATTGCTCACTATCATTTATTTCATTACCCTCTAGAATATGTTTATTCTACCGAAAATTTGCATCTAAAATATCCATATTTAAATTCAGTAAAAAATTATTTATCAAAATTAAGTGTATAACGTATATTACAAATCTATCCGAATTAATCAAGATAAAATTTAAAAAATTAAAAAGTTAACCAAAAGAAATTTGGTATTTAAATTGAGGTGAAGTGAAATGTTTTATTTACATCTATATTGTTTAAACTAAAATCTGAAAATAATTGAATTAATAATCCAACAATTTGTAATCAAGTTGAGGTCCGACTTAAAACCTACTCTCAACTCTAGAAGCGCCTCAACCTATTGTTATTTGTTTATCGACAACGGCACCAGCTTTGATGTTAATTATTGATTGTTAGATTTATCGTTTTTTTATATTTTTTGTATTTTTTTAATTTTGAATAAATAATTAAGCCTTTGTATAAATTTTACTTTACTTTTTATTATATTTTTGTTTGTCTTTTGACATTTTTTTTAATTTATTGGTCGTTTGGCTATTTTTTCGTTTGATTTTTTTATCATTATTAGATTTGACATTGCCACGAATGATCAATATGTCGCTCTTTTGATTATTCCGTTAATCTCCCTGCTTTGCACTCTCAAAGTGGATTTGGATACGCGCTCACAATCACCGTTTATTGTTCGCGATTGAGTTGTGGTAATGATCGTGTTGTCAACATGCCTTATTGTAATATTCATTTTTATGTTGTTTGTTTATAGTTTTACCTTTAATCGTCGAATTTTGGTGATATTTGTATCTATCTTTTATTTCGAGTCTTTGGGTTGAATTTTTACATTTTCCTTGTATGGTCCTACTACGATCTCGATACGTTAATTTCTTATTTGAATAGTTAGCGGAATATGTATTAAGTGTTTTTTGTTTACTATTATATAAATTTTAAATATATCATCGTTTAAAGATTTAAATTGAGAAAAAAATGACAATAAATCTCCCATTTAAAAATATATTTGATGCACTTAATTTTCAGTTAAACTAATATGAATAGCAGCAAGTTAGATATTTATGATTTTGAATCATCTGAATCTGTAATTTCATCTAAAATTTTAAATTTATCTTTTATTTGTAAATTATTTCAATATTATTGTATGAACTCAATTTTAAATATTATATATTCTATGTATTTTGAATATGCAAAACATATAAATTAAATCATATGCTAAATACCTGAAATCACATAAATTAAAATCACTAAAAGCTGGGTGACCAAGGTTCAAATTCTATCGTGTGCGTTTGGTTCGAGAATATAAGGTTAACTTTAATAATAGAATTTTTGAAATGTAACAATATATGGCACATAATGTTTAGTTTATTTGGCAGAAATGTAATATTGCATTGTTTGGTTGAAGGAGTATAAAATTATCATAAAGTAACTTTTATCAATTTGTGTTTTTTTGTGATATATTTTCGTTAAATTGCCTGAATTTCACAATAACTTTTATATTTAATTGATTATTAATATAATTAGTATATTAAACAATGTTTAACACATAAATTTAAAAATACTGTATTTAGTTTTATTATATAAATTGTATTGTATTGTATTAACAGAATCTAATAGATACTTCAATTCAAAGGATGTCTCTGATTTTCACATTTGCTTTCGAATATTACCAGCTATGTCCACAAAGAGAAGCTACCATACCATGGAAGCAAACAAATCAGGACATAGATGCAGGTAAAATGTACAGTTGACTCCAATCATTACCCGACTCCCAAAGCGATTCCTCGGGATTGGGCTTCCCCCTCTCTATGGATTCCTTATTTTCTCCGTGCGCATGCTTGGCCCACAATTATGGATTATTATTCTCTTCAAAAACCCATCTGACTCTAGCCACCCATACACCCCTAGCAAGAAGCATGGCATCGAGTATTTGGATGAAGACGCTCTCAATGCACCCTACACGGACAACCATGCTGCTGCAGGCACATCGGAGGAACACGCCACTGGAAATGCAAATGAAACTGATGCTGCACCAAACAACAGTGGCCCAGACATGGGCCTGGCGGCCACCAAAGATCATCTAAGGAACGTTGCTTCACCCACCACCAATACTACTGGGAATGAGCATGCTATTGCACCTGTCAATGAACATGCCATCGCACCTGCCACTACTGCTGTAGGGAATGACCAGGCTATTGAATCTATTGGTACATCTCATGATAAACCATTACCTGCATCCACAAACGCTCCTCAACTTGCATTTCCAGTGGCATAGTCCGTGCTCCAAAGATAAGCATACAGGGCTGCAACACCATTCTGCCCAAAAGATCGCGACTGTCTACAACACCTGCTATAACAACTACTCACAACGCTGGGATAAGCAGCAAAAACTCTTCGACGGAGGTTGACTTTCAACCCCGTCGAGCCCAATGAAGCTCTTAAGTTGGAACTGTCGAGGGCTTGGGGATCCTCGAACAGTTCAGTCCTTGAGCCAGTTTGTGGCTCAACATGCTCCCTCCATTGTTTTCCTATGTGAAACTCGTCTCAAACAAAATAGTAGTTTTAGAATTCAGTCTGCTTTAAACATGAATGGTTGTATCACAGTCGATTATGGTAATGGCTGCTCAGGACTTATGTTGCTTTGGAATAATGAGACACATGTTGATTTGCTTTCTTACTCAACTTTGCATATTGAAATCACTGTTCGATCTTCTGAAGAGTTGTTCCACTTCACTGGCTTACATGGTCACTATAATCAGGCCTTGAAGCATAAAAACTAGGAATTGCTTGACCTTCTCCACGCATCCTCCTCCCTTCCTTGGCTCGTGGGGGGAGATTTTAATGAAATTCTCACTGATCGAGAGAAACAAGGTGGAAACATGAAAGCTCGATGGCTTCTTGATTGCCTAAACAGAAATGGCCTCTCTGATTGTAAACCTGCCAAGGGTTGGTTCACTTGGACCGCCAAGAATGGACCTAAAGGAACCTTCATACACAAACGCATTGATCGTTTCATTGCTGACCAGACATGGCTCTTGCATCATCAGCAGTTTAGGGTCTCCTCCACCTTCACTAGTAAGTCTGATCACTGTCGCATCCTCATGGACACATGTTGGATCAAACAATCAAGACAACTTCACCCTCGAGAGGATTATTTTCGATATGAGACTTGTTGGGCTAATGAAGAAGACTGCCTCAATAAGGTTAATGATACTTGGTCCTACACTTTTGGCTCCACTCTTGATAAGCTCACGGCAGTTGGGGGTGCCCTCCAGCATTGGCAAAATGATAGGAGAGCTTCCTCTCAGAAACGTATCAAAGAGCTACATACATACATCAATTCTTGTCTCTCACGGCACCTATCTGACAGTGGTCTAGAACCCTATTTTGCTGCCAAACAAGAGCTCAAGAAGCTCCTCGACAAGGATGAAACATACAGGGCTCAGAAGTCAAGAGTTGCCTGGCTTTTACAGGGAGATCGGAACACCTCTTATTTCCATGAGAATCTGGCTTTTACGAGCATCTGACAGGAAAAAAAAGAATCATATCAAGGGCATCTTCGATTCGAATAATCACTGGCATGAGAAGAAATCTAACATCTTGAAAGTTGTGGTCGATTATTTTCAAAACTTGTTTGCATCCTCTAACCCTCAATCTTGTCCTCTACTTCTCAATAATATTGCTCGAGTTGTTACTCCTGATATGAATGCTTCTCTAATGGAACCCTTCACTGATGATGAGATTTTACATGCTTTTCGGGACATTAACCCTCGTAAGGCACCTGGCATTGATGGCCTCACTACTAGTTTCTATAGAAACCACTGGGATCTTATAGGTGCTGACATCATTGCTCTTTGACATGATCTTCTTGCAGGAACAATCAGTATGTCTTTGGTGAACAAAACAATCATTTCCCAAGGTAGCCGCGCCAAAAAGCATGAAGCAACTTAGGCCAATCAGCCTCTGTACAGTTATCTACAAAATATATTCTAAGGTGCTGGTCAACAGAATGAAACCTTTGCTTCCCATTTGCATTAACGACAATCAAGCTGCGTTTTTAAAAGGTAAGATGATTTCGGACAATATACTTGCTGCACATAAGCTTGTTCATTACTTGAAATCCTCCAGAAATGGTCCCAACAAAGGTGCTGCCCTCAAACTCGATACGGAGAAGGCTTTTGATAGGGTCCAATGGCCCTTCTTGCGCAATGTCATGCTTAAGCTGGGCTTCCAAGAGGCTTGGGTCAATTTGATTATGTCCTGTGTGACATCTGTATCCTTTTCTGCTAGAGTCAATGGTTCCTTAACACCATATTTTGTACCTCAAAGAGGCTTGAGGCAAGGTGACCCTTTGTCACCCTTCCTCTTTTTTATTTGTATGCAGGGACTTTCAGCCACCTTGGAAGCCGAACAAAGAGCTGGCACTATTAAAGGACTACGAGCAAGTCAAAATGGACCTAGGGTGAACCATTTATTTTATGCTGACGATAGCCTCATCACCCTGAAGAACTCATTTGCTGAAGCTAACCGTATTAAAGAGATTCTTCATCTCTATGCTATTCTTCATCGTTCAGTGTTAATTTTTAGTGTTGTTGAGAAGAGAACCAATCATTTGTTGTAATCAATACACTGAACGATGCCCTAAAATTAACACAATGCCTTCAAATTCGGGTTGGACAAAATGGTATTGTCCGTCTCTTCTCAACAACATGAAACACATGAGAATGTTTTTAAGATACATTGATATGTGCATGGGAGGGGTAAAACAATGCATTTTAGCCAAAAACTTGAAACTATTTTTTAAGTCTAAAATTTTAGCCGACTTGCATCGAATTTTTGAATGGGATCCGACACTTCTGGGTCGACATGTCTTCTTCAAACACATTCCTCTTTCTCTTAGCTTTCCAACGCATCTTGAAATACATCAATCTGACATCGAGAGCTCAAGTCATGTCCATTTTACTGAAGACTGGGCAAACAAATTTTTTTATACGGATTTAATACGAGAATTATTATTTATTATGGATTTTAAATAATTTTATTGATTATTTGTACTTAAATTTAATCAAGAATTTTTTATGAAGATATTTAGATGATTTAGGATTAGATTTGTTATTTTTTATTAGTTTTTTAGGTTAGATAAAATATTTTTTTATTCTTTTAATTATCTTTACTTTTTCTAATTTAAGTTGAATTTTTCGTTTGTAGTCTATTTAAAGTCATATTTACTTCATTAATAAAAACAACATCATGAATTTTTGAGTTGCAAAAAAACCTTTGGCCATAGACCGTTTTCTTTTCAAGGTTAATGGGTTCACCTTGATTATTTTTCGTATTAGAAGTCTTCTTCAATATAAGTTCTTCAAGTTCTTGTGAGGGAGATCATCTTCACACTCCTTCTTGCCTAGGTAATTGCGTCTAAGAGGGTGGGCTAGAGCATATTATGGTGTTTGCCTAATCAATTGCGATTAGGAGGTGCCTAGGACAACAACATTTATTTCACCATCATTTATTCATTGGAGAGATTCGTGTCATTTGCATGTGTTTGCTTATTCAACTACGAGTAGGAGGTGTCAAGGACAAATCTATCCAACATCACCACCACCATCAACTATCTCGTTTTCTACATCAAGATCATGTTTTTTTATTGATGTGTTGAACATGGAGTTTGAGGTTTTCTTGGATCGTGTAATACCTATTTTTTGTCCGGGCCCCAAATTATATTCGAGCCATTTACCCTCTTTGAACCAAAATAAAAAAATATCAAACTCAATAAATAAATAAATAAATAAATAAATAAATGGCAAGGCATGGCAGCCCATTCCCCTGCCTCACCTTTCCCCCACGCATCACCATGCCATCTACCATGCCCTGCCTCACCTTGCTTTATCTACACTTCATTTTCCCTTCCCATTATCCATAAAACCACACCACAAATAGAGAATTGGGGGAGGGAGCCGACCATTTTCAAGAAATGGAGGAAGGAGGTGGCAGATGAAAAAAAAGGAAATAGAGGGGGCTCTCGGCTATTGAAGAAAAAAGGGGATTCACTCCCATTTATGTTTTATTAGTAATCCTTTTTATTTATTTTATTTACGTTTCTATCATCAAGTTTTTTCGTCTTTTTATATTTAATATATGTGTTGTTCGAATGTTTTTTTTAAAATGTCGTAGCATCATGTATGTATCTTTTTTATTTCATCCGTTTTCGTTCTTTTATTAGGACAATAATAGGAGTATTTTGTATGTATCTAGTATGCATGCATAGGTATAGTTTTTCTTTGATTGCATGGTTACTCACATGTTTGAGTTTTTATTTGTTTATTTGCAATATGTGGGGTATGTATGTTCTCCTTTACCGTATGTATGTTTGTGGTATGTACATAATATGTGGTCTTGCTTTGTTTTGTAATAGCATATGTTTAGTTCGTGGTTTTGCCGTTTAATGTTCATTTCCGTTTATCTATATTTTGGATATCTCATATATGAGTATATCTATTTATATATCTTTTTATCTATGTCACATTTTATGTATAATAACCTTTTTTATATATTATGTATATGATTTTATGTTTATTTGTAAAAATATGTATAGTATTTTATTTAATTACTACATATATAATATAAATAAATATCCTTTTTTTTTGCAAAATAACCTATATAAACTATTAACTTTAAATATATCTAGATATTCCGGATATGTATAAGTATTAAATATTTTACCTTAATTGCTATGCTTTTTAGATTAACATTTTATTTATGTTAGATTAGTACGTTATAATGTTAATATTTATCTTGATTATCGCATCGTATTTATTTTTGTCGTGTTTTTTAAGTTTGCATTTCGGATATATAATTGTCAATACGGTGCTCTTTTATCCGAGCGTAAACGAGGTCAGCATCAGGCGTAGTGATGGTGGTTGTGCGTTTACCCTCGGATAACTAGGCCTTTAAAATCTACTCGCACTTATAACCAAATTTTAAATTAATCGTCACTTTAATCCGGAAAGTTTAATATTAATAAAGCGGTAATTATTAAAGTACCAATTTTGGGCGATGTGGGGGTGCTAATTCTTCCCCATCCGTAACCGACTCCCAAACCCGAATTTTTTAAATCTCTGGTTTTTACGGTGTCCGGTCCACCTTGAGTGGCCGGTGGCGACTCCATTTTTAAATGAAACACGATTTTTTGCAAAATCACGCGGAAGACTTTATTTTCAAAATAAAGCAAAACAAATAAAAACTTATCCTTTTTTTAGCGAGAGGGACATCGCTACAGATGACGACTTCGCTGGGGATATTTTTGTTTTTTCAAAAACAAATGAGAGTCGAGCTTTTTTAAATAATTGTCGCTTTACTAATATTAGAAGTTTCGGATTAAAGTGACTATTAAATTAACATTCCGTTATAATTGCGCGTTTATTTTAACGCATTTAAAATACAGCATATAAACCCATTTTTTAAGTGGGGGGAAAATGCTAATACTTTCGTGGAGATATCGTTCTTCCGTGTAGGCCTAGCAAGTACCTTTCGGGGCTTGAGTACCTTATGTTTTCGTAAGGATATCATTCCTTCGTGTAGGCATAAGCGAATGGGTCCCCCTGAATTGAACCCGGTTGAAAGGAGCCTATAATGGGTGATGATCGGAGGCCTTGCTACTCTTAGTAGGGGACAACAAGGACAATTCGGGTACCTTTTAGCACCAAAACTACACATAGAGAATATAGAAAGCTCACCCTTTTAGAGCCATGCAGATAACTTAGGTGTTTTAGACAGGATGTAAATAGGGTTGTTTTGTTTGCCTTATCTAAATTGTTATTCTATTTATGTGTTATTGATCTTATCCGGTACTGACTTGTTTTCTTTTTTGTTTTACCCTTTTTTTGCATACATCATTGCATTTGCATTACATTGGGGTGTTGGTTCAAGTGGTTTACCCGATAATAAATCTTTCATTTTTACCCTAATTTCAAATTGACCCATTTTTGTGATCATATCATATATGCTCATTTTGGCATTCACTGCATGGCATATCATAACACTTTAGTTTTTTTTTTTGCATTTTACCAGCATGAAATGCTGATTCACGACTGGTTCTCAATTTGAAAAATTATCATTGGGAAAAAATCTAGCACTCTGGATATCAAGACATTATTCAAAGTTGCAAATAAATCCCGTGAGTTCGGAAGTTGAGCCACGGGAACCATTTTTGAATCAGTACTTTCACACCTAAGGCATGCATTTTGCATTTACATGCATACATTTTGAAAATTTTAAAGTCGGTCCTCGGGTTGCCCCATTAAATACAACGAGGTTGGTCGATCTAGCACCTTATAGAGCCTCTTACAAGAGCCTGATCTTGGGGCATGTCCAAAAGCACCCTCCACATCTTTTACAAAAATTGTGCCCCTAACAAAGCCCCAGTCTGGGGGCATTCTTTGCCAAGGTCTACCCTTCATTGCTAAGTCAAACCCTTGCACCTCTGAAATGTCTGCATCGATCACAGTCTGCAAAATTGCATCCAATCCAAAAAATAATGAGCTGTCATGAATCAACACAATTTATAAACCCAACTTAGGGGGAAACAAAATGTGCAACAGAGTTTCAAATTTGCTACAAGAGCATTTTCAGACAATGGCACAGAACGAACAAAATGTTGAGGTATGCACTCAGATGAAAGCTGATCAACCCAAGATAAAGTCGGGGCACCGCCGCGTGAAAAAACCAAGATCCTGACGGGACCAGTGAGGAGTCAGGGGCATCCTTTTGAGGATCCAAAAAAATCATGTCATCTTGCTTGTACATTACATGAATGTATCTAGTATGCATGCATAGGTATAGTTTTTCTTTGATTGCATGGTTACTCACATGTTTGAGTTTTTATTTGTTTATTTGCAATATGTGGGGTATGCATGTTCTCATTTACCGTATGTATGTTTGTGGTATATACATAATATGTGGTCTTACTTTGTTTTGTAATAGCATATGTTTAGTTCGTGATTTTGTTGTTTAATGTTAATTTCTGTTTATCTATATTTTGGATATCTCATATATGTGTATATCTATTTATATATGTTTTTATCTATGTCACATTTTATGTATAATAACCTTTTTTATATATTATGTATATGATTTTATGTTTATTTGTAAAAATATGTATAGTATTTTATTTAATTACTACATATATAATATAAATAAATATCTTTTTTTTTTGCAAAAATAACATATATAAACTATTAACTTTAAATATATCTAGATATTTCGGATAGGTATAAGTATTAAATATTTTACCTTAATTGCTATGTTTTTTAGATTAACATTTTATTTATGTTAGATTAGTATGTTATAATGTTAGTATTTATCTTGATTATCGCATCATATTTATTTTTGTCGTGTTTTTTAAGTTTGCATTTCGGATATATAATTGTCAATGCGGTGCTCTTTTATCCGAGCGTAAACGGGGTCAACATCAGGCGTAGTGATGGTGGTTGTGCGTTTACCCTCGAATAACGAGGCATTTAAAATCTACTCGCACTTATAACCAAATTTTAAATTAATCGTCACTTTAATCCGAAAAGTTTAATATTAATAAAGCTGTAATTATTAAAATACCAATTTTGGGCGGTGTAGGGGTGCTAATCCTTCCCCATCCGTAACCGACTCCCGAACCCGAATTTTTTAAATCTCTAGTTTTTACGGTGTCCGGTCCACCTTGAGTGGCCGGTGGCGATTCCATTTTTAAATGAAACACGGTTTTTGCAAAATCACGCGAAAGACTTTATTTTCAAAATAAAGCAAAACAAATAAAAACTTATCATTTTTTAGCGAGAGGGACATCGCTACATATCGTATTAGTGAATTTACTAGATTAATTGCGATCTAGAGAGTTCCTAGATTTTGAGGTAATTCTAAGATCCTGGCTTTCATATCATACACTAAAAGTGAATCTGAAGCATTCTATTCATAGGCTAAAAATTGGGGGTAAAATCGACAAATCACTCACAACAATAATAACAAACAAACTAAATTCGTTTGTAACTGTCATGTTAAGTATGATTTAAATCATGTAACTGTCATATTAATATGCATTAAATGAGTGATTGAACCATATAAGTGCGACATTAAATATATAGTAAATGAGTGATTTAAATCATACAATTATCATCTTAAATCTATGGTAAATAATTGAAAAACCTTCCAAATTTCTTCCACCAACATTTCTAACAAAAGACAATAAAAGATTTACCTTTCAAGTGAGTCACCACCCAATTAAATTCATCTAACATATTTTGTATGTATATCGTGTTCATATTACTTTGCATGTTGTGTCGTATTTTTGCATAAATTATAATAATGATTGAATTTTAAAATTGATATGAGTTCATAGCCAGATCATGTTGTGTCTCGATTCATATAATATTTATTTTTATTTTATATAATGTTCATTTAAGTGCTATTTTTTTGCATGTTCAAATACTATAAATTTATATAAAATTTTTACACAATAATTACTTTTATGTAACTTTTAACATATTCAATTATTTTGGTCCTATGCATGTTATTTATCTTAAGTTACGTGTTTTTAATTCCAATGTAATCTTAAATTTATTTAATCGAAAGAAATAAATCGTTACCTATAATCTAACATTTCATAAATATAAATATAGTCTAATTTTCTGAAGCGAAACGATGATATATTCCGGTTGTTGTGAATATAATACAGCTTAATGAAATGTAAGACAAAAATTGACGAATTGGAAATAAGAAAACATATATAAAATGATATATTATGGTTAATTATCTGGTACGTAAGTTGAATTAAAAAGAAAATTTCTCAATACATATACATATAGGGTTAGTAATCAGTTACGTAATGTAGATTTTTTTTAAACTTGATTTTGAATTATTTGATGTGTAATTAATAATTAAGATTAAAAGTAAAAACGGATAGATAATTTTAACTGTAAATTTACAGTCATCAAATTAAATGGTTTAAAATTAGTATAAAACTTTGTAATTTTTATATTACGTAACTAATTCTTACTCCTCTACATATATAAACTCAATTTATGGGGCGAAAAAAAAAAACTTTCTATTGATTAAAGCACCGACGGATCCAAAAATCTAAAAATAAAGATTCAAAAAATACATTTTTTTAAATGGGTAGGCAAATTTTTTAGAAAAAAGTAACATTAAATTAAACTTATTTTTTTTAAACTAAAGATGTGAATGCTTCCAACCAGAGCTTGGTGCATCCTTGGGTTGAGGGAGTTGGCAATAGTAATAAAAATTAAAGAAAGATTCTAATAATATTAAGGGTAAAACTTTGATACACAGGCCGTGTAAAATTAATTTTACACAAGCCTGTATATTTACACTATAAAAATTCAAATTCTAAATTTCTAACCCTAACCCTAAAAAAGTAAACTCTAAACCTTAAACCCTATACACTAAATTCTAAACTCTACAACCTAAACCCATAAACCATAAACCCTAAACTAAAATTTTAACCCCTAAAACTAAAAGACACGTGTAAACTAAAGTTTACACGACCTGTGTATCAAATTTTTTTCCTAATATTAATGTAGGATAAACTTTTTTTACAATGATTTAAATTTACAACAATATTTATAAAAAGACAGAAATTAGTATCTAAATAACATGGGACGTTAAAAGAAATAAACGTAATAAAGGTCAATTAGGATTACTAAAGAGTTTGTTGGGATAGTGTGTACGGCGTAACGCGATTGGAAGCTCAATCACGCCTCACCTCACCTGTTGCGTTGGTTTTCTTCTTTTCTTTTTTTTGTCTGAGAACGTTTGGTTTCCATTTGGAACCTTAATTTAAAAGAAAACTGAAAAGGTTAAATTCCATTATCAGTCATTTCACTATGCGCAACTATGGATTTAACTATTATATACTAACGTGACTGAATTTAGTTTTTATACGTTTAAAATTTAAAAATTTCGATGACCTAATCTATAAATGGAAAACATTGTTAAATTATAGATTTTAAGATCAAAATCTAAAATTTTAAAAAGTAAAAGAACTAAAAATGATGAAATTAGAAAAAAAATATTACATGTAATCACATCATCATATTCAGAGCACATAGACTAAAGGTTCGTTTAACAGACTTAAGAAATTTTAGTTTGAGTGTCAACACCCGTTGAGGGAAAAGTTGAAAATTTCAGCTTTTGCAAAAACGTCATTTAGGAGACAAATAGGGTGAAAAAAAGGAAAGAAACTACTCCAGCGTTTGTCGGGGTAATCGTTCAACAGAATTTTTTCGTTCGACATTTCAATACCCGTTGAAAAAGCATTGCCGGCCCTAAATCCAAAACATGAACATAATATAGGGAGTGGTAAAAGAATTTGACCAACTAAAAATATCTTAATTTATCTAATCATTATTACGCGGTGGAACGGCCGCCCCTTCCACTACGTTACGAATTTCCAGTTTCGAACACAGAATCTTCCCTACCATAAACATCCTTCCACGCGTCACCCTAACGAATGTTCGAACAACCTTAATCTTCTGCCCGAATCAAAATCTTATAAATTCAAGCCTCAATCGTATTCGTGCCCCATTCACCATCCGTTTGACAGCATTTTTTTCAACCTCCAAACCCCATGGAAACCACATCTCTTTTTAACAATCATTCCTTTGCTTCATTTCTCCCGCTTCGTCGTCCATTTCCCGGCAAGTCGACGACGTGCCGGGGAAAGGGTTTCAGAATCCTGGCGTCGAAACGAGTCGCACACAGCCATGACTTCGACGGGAAGCTCGTGGACGAGGGCATGATCGTGTTGAGAAGGCGGATACACGAGATGACGATGTCGGAGAACGATTACGAGCCGCCGCGGCATTGGATGGAGTGGGAGAAGGAGTACAAGAAAGCGAATTACGACAACGATGTTTGTGAAGTGGTGGGATATTTGCAGACCAAGTTAATGGAAACGAGGCCGAGCTTGGCTTTGGGCATGGCGGTTCTTTTCTTGTTCAGCCTGCCAACTTCGTTCGCCATTGTTATGTACCATGTCATGCGGATGATAAAAGGGTGAACATGAATAAACTTTGACGACTCGTAATTTGTAAGCATATTTGTTGGAAGTAATTATCCCATTATGAAAACACTGTGTATATATTAATTAATTGAAAGAGGATAGTTTAGAATTCTTTTTCCGGTTGTTATTGCTTTCATTCCGCCAATCTACTTTGCTTCTAAGCAACTTTCTTTCATATCTGTATATATACATTGTTTTGAGTTTTCCATGTAAGAATATGATTTTGTTTGGAAAATGTATATTATTTAATTGTTTGGTGTGATTACAATATAATATGTCTATTAATTCTAGTCCTTTTTAATAATTCACACATTGTACAGACAAACTGTTTGAATCTAGACCCATCTAAGAATAACAACGTTTTCTTTTCTGTTGAAATAACAATATTTCCTTTTCTAAATGAGACAATTTGATGAGTTCTTAACTCAGCGTTATGAAATAAAGATATAAAGAACCTCAACTATTTCTTATGGAAACAAGGAACCTCAATATTAAAAACATAAAACACGAATCACCAATTTTCTTAACTAACACATCACTAATTCAACAAAAATTAACGATCCAGTGATTATTTTGTAATAAAAATTAAAGTTTAATGCTCATTATTTAACTTTTAAAAGTTTAATGATCATTTTATATTTTTTGAAATAATTTAGTGATCATTTATGTACTTTACTCAATATTTTACGTCTCAAGGTTATGTAGAATGTTTGATCTACTTATTGTGTCTTGTGTTATGTTCAAATTTTAAAAATTCATATTGAGGTAGACAATTTTTATTTTAATTTTACAGGCCAAATTTTAATTTTCAAAATTTTAGGGGCATGGCTACACCTAGTCTGTTAAAGGATCTCCGGTGTATAAATACTCAAACATCACAATCAAGCTAGAAACTCAATAGAGCCCAGCTTGACCCAACAAGCAGAGAAGCCAACAAATGCCTAAAGAAAAGGCACAACAATGTGCAGAAAAAGGAAACCAGAGAAACAACAATCGAAAAGTTGAAGTTGGAGAGCCAACTGTTAGAAGTTAAATAGTTAGAAGTTGTTGGGCCAATTGTTGAAGCCCGGTAGTTTATTAAGAGTTTGTTAGTCATTTACAAGCTAAATGGGTGTTATCAGGCTATTGTTCATTATTATATTGTAATTCAATTGTTCTATTCACTTTTATTTCATTATACACTTACTCTAATCGTAGCCGTTCGACACATTCATCTCACAAACTCCACCACTGTTAACCTACTCCGGCCACCATGGTTGCATTCTCACACCAATTGCCATAGGAAGGGATGCCAAAACCTAAAGCAAAAGTGACAGCCAAAATTGATCTACGAGGGACAAATTAGTTAACTTTAAAAAAAGTAAAGTTTTATAAAAGTAAAAAATATTAAGATTTAATTTCAATAATTTTAAAATTAAAGAGTTATAAAAGGTGATTAAACTAGAAAAAAATAAGGGGTTAAAACTATCTCCGGTACATGGTATAATTATCCTGGAGAACTACTTGTTTACAAATAATTAAAAATAAAGGGTTAATACTATCTCCCGTGAATGATATAATCATTAACTTAAAAATAATTAAACCATTTAAAGTCGGAGACAATCTACTCTCCCACCCTTTTTTTAGTTCCGTCTCCGTAAGAGAGATCCAACTACTCCGGAAAACTACTTGTTTACAAAGGAAATATAAAAATAATTCTACTATACATAAGTTAATGTTTTCTAATTTTAATTAATATATAAAATAAAAGAAATCTCTTAAAATTAAAAGAATAAGGTAATGGAGAAGAGCAGTTGTATAAAGCGGTGAAATGACAAGTCCATGGAAGTAGGGTTACAGGCGAGATTCCCTCCCTGATTTATTAGTATTAATCCTGTCATGTGCCTGTAACTGCGTCCATCTATCACTGTAAGTGAGAGGTTAAAAGTCGGTGCGACATCAATGCAATGGCTCCCTACCACATCGTACGCTGTCTACCGTCTATGCTTGGTTCAACAAAATCTACCGTGGAAATTACTTTGCACGATGTGGCAATCATAGTTGAAAAGGGACAAGTTTGGTTCTGTTACCACTTTGGACTCCATTTCTTTTGAGCAATAATTTCTTCCACTTGTCTACCATCTATGCTTTTCACCTTTCAGCTAATACATATGGGTGAGTATTTGATATATCATAATCCATTCGTCTCATTATTTTTGTCGTATGTTGATTTTTTTACAAAATTTTTAAAAAAGATTTATATAAGATGTATGGTATAAAATAATTTAAATAACAAGTTTAACCTTAAAAGATTAATTTCTATTTTTGTTGAAAAATTAAAAAAGAATAAAAAATAAATATGTCTTAAAAAAATTATTGAATTTTTTAAAGTGACACTTTAACTGACACAATTTTACTAAAAAGAAAGAGTACATCATTTAATATACATGTAAGGATGGACCGGTAAAGAGTTAGAGAGGGTGGTCGACTCTCTAGAAATTTAAAGTTTCTATATGATTTAGATTTTTTTTAATTTTTTATATATTTTCTATTAAAAATTCATTTTCGTTCTCTTAAAATTTTATAAGTCTGCCTCTTTAGAATTTTATAAATTTACCCTCTTAACATCAAATTCTTCGTTCGTCCCTGTGTATATGTATAATTAACTAAGCAACCAACTATGCTCATATTATTTAATTGTGTATATGTTCGAATCTCGAAAATATAATACCTCTATATTTCATAAAAATGAATCTAAAAAAAGTAATTTTAAATTTTTTAAAATAATTTATTTTTCATATGATTCACTGACGATTCACATTTCTTTAGCACAAATATTAATACTATGCTTTAAGGATTTAATCTACATTTCACATTTGTATATATATACAAAACACAACGCCTTACGATACTCGAGAAAATTAAGATCCGAGCACAAAGTTTAATTTAGTCCCTTTACCTACTATGCTTTAAGGATTTAATCCTTGTCCATGGATTGCGAAAAATGAGTATGTGATGAGTAGTTGATATAACAGTGTCAACAATTTCTAAAATATGTAGATAAAAGTTTATAATTAATATTTTTTTCTCCTAATTTGCGAGTTCAATGCCGAACAAATTTTATTCTTTCTCGTTAGTAGAAATTATTAAAAAATAATTAGCGTCATTTTATAATATAATTGACACCCTTACAAAAATTGACTTTTACAATTTATTCATACTTAATAAATTTTAACACCGTAATATATGTTTTTTTTTATTTCACCCCGTTTATGCTATTTATACAATTTAGATATTTGTTGTTTTCTACCATTGCTTTAGTTTTAAAATTTTAAATTTGATAGCAATTGTCTTTCTAGTGTACAATTACAACCAACAATCAATATAAATCCATATGAATGCGATTAGTTTTTTCTGTTTCCTATACACTAAATCGAGTTTAATGATTAACCTTTCACTTCTTTTATTTTATATAAGGATAAACATTAACCGCAAGCTTTCAAGCTGCTTCATACCTAAAAAGATGATCGAACACTCGATTATCTCACCTGAGTCTCAAGGTTAAATTATAAATACAACCAATACATACAATCACAATCAACTATTACAAATAACAAGCAGATGAATAATAATGGGAATATAAATAAATAAATAAAAACTGGACTAAGAACTCACACATATATGTAATTTTAGGTCTCAAGTCTCAACTTTACCATCAGAACTAAGCATGACCAATAAAATTATCGATTCAGATATTTGTGTGTTTGGACAGTGGATTCGAAACGGATACAGATAAACATCCTTAGATATTCACTATCTGAATTCACACTAAATATGGGATATGAATTTAGATATCTAAATTTGACTTTAGATTATAGAATTGATAATACATTGCTCGTAAGAAGATTCAAACATTGACTATCCATTTTTTTTAAATAAACTATCCAATTTTTAACATATTTGAATTTGTGTGATTTAGATATTCAATATATGATTAAAATGTTAAATTTATATTTTTTTGAATTCATATATATACCGGATAATAATATTTAATTTAGATTTGAACAAAACTCGAATAATATTATTGTACCCACCACCGAAATCTGCAAACTTCCGGAACCTACAAGTCTCTTAAATTTGAAAACCTTAACTCAAGGACGGAAGGACATGGGTTCCGGGAAGGACGCATACCCCCCAACTTAAATTTCTTTTTGCCTTTATGGGTGTAGAATTTAAAAAAAAATATTTGCACATTTGCCCCTCTCACTTTTAAAATATTTAAATTTATTTTTTAACCTCAAATTTTGGTTCTACCCATGCCTTCACTGCAGCTCCTCTAAAGCTCATATTCTCTACGCCTCCTCAACAAAATTTTCTTTCTACCCATGCCTTCACTGCAGCTCCTCTAAAGCTCATATTCTCTACGCCTCCTCAACAATTGAGGCACCATAGCCTCCAAAGCTCTCATTCTTCGGAGCGCACCTCATAATCAACGGTCACGCCTCGACATGATAATTATTAAGTCTACTTAACCTGACAGTTTAGCCTATTACTTGATAGCCAAGTCAATTCTGTCAACCTATGAATAACCATCATAACGCTAGGCCTAACACTTTCACCAATCAAAGTTCATTACACATTATAAATTTAAATACTTTCACATCATCAATAAAGAAAGGGTCGGCACAACAAAAGGGACGAGAGAACAATGAGAAAAACTTATCTTTTCTCTCATTCCTTATTTCGACCATCGTGGTGATCGTGATTCTCTATTTTAAATTTTACCGAATAAATTACCTGAAATCGCCTTCAGCCACTTTGAGTACCCTTTTCACCTCTTTTATCTGGTGTTTGATCATTTAGACATTAACAAATATATAAATAAAAATAATTAACGAATTAAAATTCAAACAGTTCAAAAATTACTTGTATCTGGCTTACTATCATAATTTCTAAACATAACCGACATCTCATCGGGAGCGAAGTATCACTTGTTTTTTTTTTTAATCAAAAATGAAATATCACTTGTTAAAAATGATCCTATAGTGAAATTAATTTTTATCTAACGTCTTTAGGATGGCAAAACCCGAACTGTTCGATGAGATTGATCCCTTCGAATGGGGTGGATTTTTTTCCTGAACAGTGAGCGTAGAGCGGTAAAATATATATTGTTTTATGTTTAAATGATTTTAATAAATTATGCTTATATATTAACTTGCCTTTTATTAAGTTAAAAACATTTGGAATAGCATGAAAAAATAAAATAGAGAAATGGTAGGGTGAAATTAGGGGTGTTTAAACTTCGGTTTTAATTAAATTAATCGACCTAGCTGAAGTTTATGCAGTTAGTCGGAAGGATAATTTTAGGTATGATTAAGATTTTTTTTCAAAATTCGATTATCGGTTAATTCGATTCTAACCCGGCTAATTAACCGAAATTAATATATTAAATATTATATATATATTATACATATATCATGACTGAACATTTAAAAATTATAAAGTGATCATTAAATTTTTTCAATATGTTATAAAATGGTCATTAAACTTTTTAAACTTTATCAATAATTTATAACGTGCAACGATCGTTTTGTAATAATTCGATAAGTTTAATTATTTTGTTGTAACTTTTAAAATTTAGTGGCTAGAAAGATCATTTTAGCATAGTTTAGTAATTAATTTTGTATTTTACCAAAAAATTTATAACAAATTTCGGTTAATTTAAAAAACGATAAAATTAACCAAACATTATTCATTTCAGTTACAAATTTTCAAACAAAATTCGATTCGATTAACAATTAAAAAACTATTAATAATTTTTAACTAGTTTAATTTGGACGGTTAATCGAACAGACCATTTAACACTTCTAGGTGGGATAGAGATGGATATATTCAACATTCGTAAGAAAAATTGATAATAATTTTTAAGATCATACATTTTTGGCTGAGCAGAGTGCGTGAACTAACGAGATAGGTTTGGGATGTGGTAAAAAAACACAAAAAAAAAAGAAAAATTTAAAATGTTATTAAAAAGTTTAATATCTTTAATATTTAAATAATTTTTAAAATTTATTGTTAGTGAAACTAGAGAAAGCTTTTTTTCTTTCTTGGTTATATGAATTCTACTGCATCAACGAGATTCTCGGCCCAAAGCAGGAGAAATGTTAGCTCATATGTCCACTGTAGTTGACATTAAATGCATACATACCAGCTGTATGATGAGATATTTAGCAGTGTACGACTGCTGTTTTTTTATTCCTTATCTTGTTCAGTCTCTGCACAAAATACAACCGTATTCAAACCACACATGAGTATGCTTCTTCACCCATCCATTTTCCATTACCTCTCTTTTGTTTTTTTTGGTATTAGCCTTGAATAATTTAAATTAATTTACGTCGAACACTTAATTTTAACAAGAGAGTCTTTCAACGACAAGTGGCGGATGCAAAATTATTTTAAAATAAGTATGACTAATTTAAATTGACTCGTATCGCACACTTAATTTTAATAAAAAAGTATCTCAACGACAAGTGACGGATGCAAGACTATCTTAAGGTGGGCAGCCCACCCTCAACTTCTTAAACTTCGTACCTTTGACTTCAAATTTTTTAATTTTAATGGACTGTGTCCACCATAAAATTTTAATATATTATGTGTGCCAATTTTTAAAAATATTTTTGAATCTGCCACTGCTTAACAAGAATTTTTTACATATATATAATATTAAACTCAAAACACGTTTAAACAATATCAAATTGTTTACTAAGCAACTCACTTTGTTTAAATCTTTTACTTTGTAACTCAACGGTTTCTGAATATAGTTCATGCAAGGATAAATAGGAAGCCTTTTGGTTTTTTTCCTTCTCTCCCTCTATAAAAGGGTTGCTTCAGCCCTTCTCTTGCATGGGGAAAGTCACATGAACGAAAACCTAGCTAGGCAGTCCTTTCCCCTCTCCTGTAAAGCTTTCAATAGAACCCTAGACTTGTCTTTTGCCGAATCAATTAAGCTGTCGTCTCACTTTCCTTAATTAATTCCTCTCGCTCGCTCTCACAAGTTTCATTCTCTCTATATATACCAAGGCAGTGTTTGTATTTGGCGTTGTGTTTTTGTTGTTAGGGAATTACAAATGAAGGAGCTGTGTTTTTGTTGTTAGGGTATTACAAATGAAGGAGCTCTCTTCAGTCCAGTCCGAGACATATGAGAGGGCTAAAACATGGCTGCTGACTCGTTGGTTCAAAAGCTCATCGATCACACAACAAACTGCTGCCCGGGAACTATGGTGATGTGTTTGCGATCCAACGATGCAGGAGCTGCGTTTGGTTCTATCTGTCACGTCTTGGACTGAAGGGAGCTCCCTCTTAGTATCAACTTCTTAAACAATTATAGTATAACTAATTTTCGATATATTTAAGTTCCACATGTTAATTAACCCTATTATTCTTGCATTTTCTGATGCAGATTGTTGCAGAAAAAGGCTTATCAGTAAATGAGGATTGCTATATCCGAAGAAGAGATCATTCATGCCTAGTTTTTCTGATCAATTGTCGATTTAAGAGTCTGAACAGTTGCATTTTGCTGTGGGGAATCGTGATTGGCGAGTTAAACCCAAAATCTCCGGCTCTAAAGTTTTGTTTGGTACGAAGGATGAAAACGATGAAGGATGGAAAAATTATTAATCAAATTGTTACCATTAAACCCGTAACTTGTAATGGCTAATTTTTTAAAAATTTTGTGGAACAAAATTTTACTTTTTTATAAAGATTTTGAATAAGTTAATTTTTATTTATAAAATTTAATTAATTAAAGTACTTGAAATGATATAGTTTTAAATTTGAAATTCGATTAAAAATCATTTATGCATATACAAACAAAGTTGAACAATATGAAGTTATATATATTGAAAAGATAAGTTGATTTTGAAAAAAAAAAACTATTCATGTTAAAACCAAAATTAAATTAAAATACCTAATCTTTTATAACAAATAATATCTCTCATTTTTCAGTATTTTATCAACATTTCAACCAATTTGGTTTCAATTAGTTTTTTTTTAATTTTATTAAAATATTATAAAAGATATTACAAACGCAACATATCGAGAAGGGATAATCACTAAAATTTTATACAAAAATTTAAAAGTGTAAAGAAAAGTAAATATTTTTATAAAAATTAGCATACCATTAAAATTTAAAAGTCTTTTTAAATTTTTTTGTCCCATCCAAGTGAGACAATAAAAAATTAAAAAAAAGGAATGATGAGCGAGTTAAGTTATCAAACAAACTACTTATGACTGATTACATCAGCAAACAACAATCAATTTAGTAGGGATATATCTTTTTATGACTACTGATAAAATCATAACAAAAAACTAATGCTGTGAAGATCTTCGTACGAACGCCAAATGATTACTAAGGTATGCTGAAATCATTCTAAAACGATAGATGAAACGAAACTATAAAATAAAAAGTGTGCCATAAAAGTAGAAAAAACGTGCTACAAGAATAAAAATTCTTATTAAAAAAACTAAAAAAACATAACAAATAAAAGCAATACAAATAATAAACACCCATGTTTAGCATATGCATTAATATCATTGGAATATGTCCTTGTTACGGAAAATTATATCAAAGTTAAAAAAATATTTTTTTAACAATAACATCTAAATTTTATTAATTATCATAAAATATAATATAATATAATACAAAAAATGGATAAATTGACTAAAAGTCTCTTATAAAGAGATTGCGACGCTGCACTTAAATTCAAAGAAAAATAGGGTTAAGAGAGAAAAGTGTGAATTTTGCTTTAAGTTAAAAAATATTTATGTTAATTATACCAATGTTTAGCATATGCATTAATTTAGTTTTAGGTTTGTAAATTTAGAATTCAAATGAATCGGTATGATAAATATTATAAAAATATAAGAAGAATTCAGGCATGATAGAGACTTAATAGTTGTAAATAATTAAAATATGATATTAACAAACATGAATACATATAAATTCAATTATTGACATATAAAAATGTAAAACTATATCTATTAAAAAAGTTAAAATATATAATACTTTAAGAGAAAAACTTTAATACAAAGTCTGTGTAAACTAAATTTACACGAGTCTTTTAGTTTTAGAGGTTAAAAGTTTAGTTTAAGATTTAGAGTTTACGGTTTGAGTTGCAGATTTAGAATTTAAGGTTGGTATAGAATTTAGGGTTCATGGTTTAGAGGTTATAATTTAGTTTTTAGGTGTATCGAAATTAAACCCATACTTAAAACACAAAAATATACAATCAAACACAATTTTCTCTAAATTAAATCGCTATAAAAATTATTCAAAATATATCACGAATAAAGACACAATTTCTTTTAACATTAACCCAACTTGGTGTTTTAGCTATATTTTAAGGCACAAATTAGATACTATCCATTAGATACTAACGTATCACGTCATCAAATTAACGGAGGTTAACGAATAATGTTAATGACCATAACGTAGCTTTTAAAACTTCAATTGTAAAAAATTAATTTTACTCAAATATTAGTGACCTATCCTATAAAAATAATACTATACTATTTGGAGGTTTCCTCGTTTTATCATACTTTCACCGATTATTGGGCTTTTTGGTAAAAATACGTGATTCAATTTTCCTACAACTCTACTTGTGAGTTGACAGATTTTCTTTGATATTTCACTTCTATTTGATTTCTCTTCTCTTCAACTCCGTTTTGCTTCTCCACAATTCTACTCCGTAAGTTCTCTTCTTTTCTAGATGTTCCGCGGTTTAGGATTTTTATAATTTGTTAATAATTAGCTTTGCTTTCTTTGATTTATTATTTATGGAAGTTTTTGATACCCTTCTCTGCATTCTGATTGATTTAGCTGGATTTGATGTTTTTGCTTTATAATCTCAATGCTTTCGTATTGAACCCAACTCATACGGATTAGAATTCAATTGGGTTTTAGAGATTATCTTGGATTTTCACTAGTTCGGTTGTGTAATTTTGGTTCTGCATTTACATCGCAGGAAGAGATTTTAAAATTGTTATTTGATATTCGAGAACCCGGGAAGGAAGATCTAAGATGATTCGGTATTTAGCTGAAATTTATAAAAATGATATGAAATCTAGCGGTGAAGATTTGTTAAGTGCGATTGTGCCTCTGTTGAAACTTTTGTCTCTTACGGCTATAGGATTAGTTCTTGCACATCCCAGAACTCAAATCATTCCAAGAGCCACATTTAAGCTCTTAAGCAAGCTTGTTTTTGTTCTATTCTTGCCCTGCCTGATTTTTACCGAATTGGGTGAAAGTATAACGGTTGATAGCATTGCTCGGTGGTGGTTCATACCGGTCAATGTGTTGATCAGTACTTTTGTTGGTTGCTTGCTTGGGTTTTTGGTGGTTGTCATATGTCGCCCGCCACCGGAGTACAAGAGATTTACCATCATTATGACCGCCTTTGGCAATACGGGTAACCTATGTATTGCCATTGTTGGATCTGTGTGTCACACTTCGAATTCCCCATTTGGACCCCATTGCCACTCGAGGGGTGTGGCATATGTCTCTTTTGCACAATGGGTCGCTGTTATTCTTGTCTATACTTTGGTTTATCACATGATGGAGCCACCGTCGGAGTTATATGAAGATGTTCAAGAAGGGACTGAAATAGAGGAACAGGGGCCGGTTAATAATGATGTCAGCAGGCCTCTTCTCATCGAAGCTGAATGGCCGGGTATTGAAGAAAAAGAGACTGAACATTCTAAGACACCGTTCATTGCCAGGGTTTTTGACAGCGACTCTAATCATTCTGCAACCACTTTTCCTGACCTTGATATCAATGGAGAGACTGGAGGGAGTAATCACTTGTCCATTTGGTGCTTGGCTGAACCTAGAGTAGTCAGGAGGATCCGCACTGTTGCTGAACAAACTCCGATACAACACATACTTCAGCCCCCTACAATTGCATCTTTACTGGCTATCATTGTTGGTACAGTGCCTCATTTAAAATCTGTTGTCTTTGGATATGATGCTCCCCTATCTTTCATAACAGACAGCTTGGAGATTTTAGCCGGTGCAATGGTGCCTTCCGTGATGCTCATTCTTGGCGGAATGCTAGCCGAGGGTCCAAACGAGTCTAAGCTCGGACTCAGAACTACCATTGGTATAATTGTGGCAAGGCTGTTGGTGCTTCCTTTGCTAGGAATAGGGATTGTAACACTTGCTAGCAAAATGAACCTTCTTGTAGCTGGTGATGCAATGTACAGATTCGTGCTCTTATTGCAATACACTACACCAAGTGCCATTTTACTGGGAGCCATCGCGAGTTTGCGGAGTTATGCGGTTAGTGAGGCTTCAGCACTTCTCTTCTGGCAGCATTTGTTTGCCCTATTTTCATTGTCTCTATATATAGTGGTTTACTTTAGATTACTGCCTACCATGTAGCTTGATCAATTAGTATGAAAAATCTTGTTTTGGTTAATTGGTTATTAGGAAAGTGTCATCAACATTGCTGCTGTCCCCTTTTCCATCGAAGATGTAATCTTTTGAGATATGTTTTGGTACGAATAGTATTTGCAGAATGAAGTTTGTGAAAACTAAAAATATTGCATGAGATTCAAATTGGGTGTGAACTCTATGGGGGCTAAAGGCGGCCATCGCTCTTCCAAGATTTGGGAAAATAATTATTAGGTCCCTTGAAATTTTTAAAAACTTTTATTTGATTCTCTCGAAATATTTGAAAAATTATTTTTATTTTAAAATGGATAAAATTTTGATACACAGGCCGTGTAAAATTAATTTTACACAAGCTTGTGTATTTATACTATAAAAACACAAATTTAAATTCTTAACTTAACCCTAAAAAACTAAACCTTAAATCTTATACTCTAAATTCTAACCTTAAATTTTAAACCTTAATTTTAAACCCTAAATTAAAATTTTAACTCTTAAAACTAAAAGACACGTGTAAACTTCAATTTACACGGCCTGTGTATTAAGATTTTTTTTTTTTAAATTATTAAAAGTTTTGCATTAATATATATGTTTATAAGTTAAACTAGATTGATATTCTTAAGATATAATTATATATACAATCTAAATTGTAATAATCAGAAATATGTGAATTATCTTAATTATATATGCAATCTAAATTGTAATAATCAGAAATGTGTGAATTTAAACTTATTTTTAAAATGATATTTTTTTTCTACTAGTAAAACTTCTAGACTAATATAACATCGATAAGATATAATGAATGTAAAATACTTTAATACACAAACTTGTGTAAATTACAAGCCTTTTAATTTTAGAGTTTAGAGATTTAAGTTGTGGTTTAAGTTGTAAGGTGTAGAATTTAAAATTTATAATTATAATTTAGAGTTTAGGGTTTGAAGTAAAATTTTAAGTGTTAAGGCAGGGGATTTATAACTTTAAATCTACCTCTACAACTTAAATCCCTAAACGACAATTTAAGAGAAAGAAAGGGCATTTAACCATCTACCCTAAAGATTGAAAATATTTAACGATCTCACATAGTATTCTAAACACTTTTAAACTCATACTTTATTCTATAAATAAAATTATTATTAATTTGTTGGACATTTTTCAAAGAAAAATTCTTTTAATAAGTTGAGTTGTAATACTCCTTAACCGGTTCAGAGGCTAAACTGAGTTCAGAAATATTGCTAGCAAACTATGACGAAGTCGCAAGCAAAAACAAAGAGATTAAGACATTTTTTAAAAATCTGAAATGATCTTAACATAGCTTTTAAACTTCTAATAGATCAATAGCATACTTACCTAAGTAAGTTTTAGTACAAACCATACGAAAGTGGATCTCATTAGTAGCCTTAGCTTGATTTCTACTTCCATTTGTTATAACCAATTTAGGCATTAATTAGTCTTATCAAGACAAATGCTATTCGATACACCAACAATTTAAGTTAATTTTTTTGTCTAAAACTTATTAAGCTTATTATAAACACTGTAAGAGATTCTCAAAATAACCATTATACCATATTTTACTCAACCTAATGATACTTGAATTGAGCATAACAAGAATTATTATATACCTATGCATACATCAACCAATTCAAGATCATGACAATCACAATAAGCATATGCATTAATCAAGTTTGAACCACACCTATGTGATTCGGTGATTACTCAAATTATTCAAACACATCGTTCTACTATTGGCACACCTAAGCACAAATTCGGTTAACAAATTATGATAACACATCCAAAATTGGACTTAATTCATTACTTCTATATTAATATGATCATAATTACAATGTAAGTGATCTGTAATATAACAATTCAACAAAAGTATAAAGGTCTCTTAACAATTACATATAGTCTGATCAAACATCAGTTATTCTAATACCATTTAAACTAAGCATATATAAACTTTCATGTTTGAATGTATAACAAGTACGAATTTTAAGATCTTATTTCACACATTTTAAGCATGACTCATTAGTTAATTTCAAAGTACAAAGATAAGTTTCTCAAGCTAGAGAAGAACCTTATAACAACATATAAAACAAGATTACTATAAACAAGTTTATAGAAATTCATAACATGATTAATTCTATCAAGTATAAAAGGGTCATTTAACTATTACTCATCATGTATTCAATTATCGACCTAGATAACCATATCGATCCTATTCGAACAAAGCATATGCCTAACATTCACACACTTATAATTCAAACATTCAAGACCATAATACCTTTCAAAGCAAACATAGAAACTAAATTTCAAGCACGTAGGCATTCATCATAAAATAGAGAAGCCTTATACAACTTTTGCAATACTTAAGAGCATTGCTTTCAAAAATTAATAGAGACTTACAAAATGCAATACATAATCAAATATGGTGCCACCATCTAGGGGTTATGACAAAGGATTAACCAAAACATACACGTAATATTTGTGATCTTGATTGAGCTCCCAAAAGCAATCACTACTAACCTCACCCTGAAACGTAATCGAAATAAACATAATAAGTATACACTTAGTGAGGTATTACAAAAGTAACTAAAGCATATATCAAAGGGTAACTTAGAACTTAATTAGTTTATACTTTCGAAAAGCTCAATCAATGACAAAATAGTGCATAAATTTTAGAGTAAAATAGTTTGCACTATAGTCACTATGATCGAAGTAGCATCATTTCTTTTTGAAGAGGTCTCGATATCCCATAGCTAAGTTTTTCTTGTCATGCAAGCAACCAAATAGTTTGATAACTTAGTTATTATTAGCTCCATAACAATCACTTCTAAATCTTCACCCTAAAGTGTAAATGAAAGTATAGAGTAACCTTAAGCATAGTGAGATAATAAAATCATATAGCACCGATTATATTAGTCAAAAAGATGAATTTATCCAAGCTATATTTTCATTTCAAAATTAAGTTGAATTTCTTAAACATATGATAATTTCAACTTTAGCTATAAACATGTGATCAAATCAATCAATACATAAGTATAAACATTACTTTTTTAGGTATTTGGAATACAACTACATCATAACAAGGTTTAATCACATTAACATTCTTCAATATTGAATCTAAAGGTCTTAGCTTAATCTTACTTGTCACATAAGAAATCTTTTAATCATAGTAATTTGAATAATGATCCAGGTATACATAATTTTTTTTATAACATTGGTAATCAAGCAGCCTAGGTAAACAAATCCCCAACCAACTGTCGCCAAAATAAAGTACCCAAGGTACCGATCAATCCCACCTACTGTCGCCAAATGACCAAACACACTTTCCTCCTAATGTCGCCTTATAAGGATCGTAGTCCACGGACCGTAGTCCTCCACAAACACGAGCTCTATGGACTCTATGGCATGCCAACTATACTTAAGACTAACTCGAAACCAAGGCATTCGTATTTATATCATATACTTGTAGTGAGCTTAGCTTCACATTCAAAGATCACGAGGAGTAGAACTTCATTATTTCTTATACTTATATCTCGCAAGTTCTCATATACTTTCGAAGTCATCTTATATAACACAAGATACGAATTCAGACTTTTCATACATAAACAAAAGCATTTCTTAATTCACAAAGCTTATAACATAGATTATCAACATATCTCAATCTATAGTGCAAAACTTACCTCAAGATCATGCTTAGCTTGCAACTTAACTTATCTTCGATTTCAATATTAAATTAAGATGATAATTAAATAGACTCTGGAAGGTTTAACCCTATCCCAAAGCCTTAACTACACTCACAGTTATTCCAGCTATAATCAAACTCGAATTATTACTCCTGGTGGCTTTTCTACAGCTTTGGTCGCTTTGGCTCCTGTTCTTCAATTGTTTCTTGGTCTATGCATAACCAAGAATACAAACATATCAAAATTACTTCCACCTTGATACAACAATGTTATGCACATGCTTTATAAAATGAACCTTTATACATTTTGATTTACATGCCTACATAGTCCTAAAACAGCCCTTAAACAAGCACAAGACAACCCTTAATCAAAATTGCAACACAACCCCTTAGTCTAGTTGTAAAATAGTCCCCAAGTTTCTAGTTTTAAATAAAACAGTCCATATAATACATTAACCACCCTTGTTTAACTCCATATTATCAATTTTGGTTATCGTTTAGCATAATGGTCCTAATGCTCAAGAGGTTACCCCAATCTTATATGCATGACTACATTCTTCCATATACTAAAACAATTTCAAGTAAACATAAAGAAATTCTATTCTCAATGGCAAAAACAGTCCCTGATTTTCTTTCAAAGCTGTCCCTTAATTGAATGTACAAAACAGTCCATTTTTTATTGCAAAACAATCCCTAGACCTTGTAAAACAGTCCCAAAATTTCTGGTTTACCAATCAGCCTTTATAGTTACAAAAATAGTTGAATATAGATGTAAAATAGTCCCCAAAACATTCCATATAAATCATTAACAGCCCTGTTTAACCCTATACATTTGGTTTCAATTCTTAATAAGCAAGGTAACTAACAAATTTTCAAAATACTACCAATTGACACATCTAGATCATCAATTAAAGCTATCCGATTCATCCTAAAATAGGGCACATTCAAGACAGCATTTGTTTGTTTCAAATAGAATCATTTCATGTGTCTTAATAACCATAAAACTCATTGCCATCCTAGCTCATGACTTTTTTTTTTTTAACTTTCGACAATTCCATACAAGTTTTCAATACATACTCTTGACTATAATTCAATAAGCAATTTGCATAATCAACATGGAAATTTAAAGAAATACACACAATTCACATAGCTTAAGATCACATTAAGAAGCATACTTCAACAATTCTAACTACAAGGATGATCCTAGGAAAATATTATTGTATCTTAATTCCATTAAACTAATTCAAGATAGGAGTAAGAGTTCCATACCATTCTCTCTATTCCTTCGATAGAAGACCAAATAGTTGATTCAATTTGAAGTTTAAACCCTACACATGGTAGTTCTCTTTCTCTCTCAAACAGCCATGGAGTTTCGGCTTTCTTTTACGGAATGAAAGGGATAACCAAAAGCTCTTCCCCTCCTTAGCCGAATCTCTCCCACATGCCTCTCCAAGAGCGTGACATGTGTGTAGCTCTCTATACTCATCTTTCTTTAACATGCAACCACATATTTTTTTTCTAGAATTCGGTTTAGTCCTTCCAAATTTGGCTAATCACATTTTCTTTATTTCAAAAATGGTCCTAAATTACTTAATAGATTTATCAAAGAGCAAATTAATATAATTGGATATCATTCGAACTTGAAACATACTTCTAGGCCAACTTTTAGGGTATTACATGAGTGACAATACCTATCTCTATAATTTTTATTTTAATTTTTTCATAATAAATTTTCAAGAAAAAATTTGCAAAAAATACATGTTATAATTCTATATTTATTTCTCATGTGTAAACATATTGATTTAATATATAAAATTACTATTTCTTTTTTATATATATATAATTAGTCCTCAAAATAGAACATCTAATTATGCCACTCGATTCAAAATACCTTCAAAACTACATTATCCAAACAATAATCTGATTTTATGATTATTTTTTTAACATAAAATTTAATACAATACTTGTGCTATTTAAATGAATAGAATTCAAAAGGGTAAATTACGTAAATCATCACTGAACTTTACTCTAATACTATTTTAGTCATTAAAATTTCAAAACGTTTAATTTACTCACTGAAATTTAGATATTGAACATTTTTATCACTATTTCGTTAACTTTTTGACGATGTTCATTTACTGACGAACTAGGGAATTTCTCTAAAAATTCAACGGTGATTTTTTTTACCAACACCAAAAAGTAACATACTGAAAAACGAGTTCCATCCGATAGTAGAAAAAAATCGTTGAATCAATGAAAAAATTAAAAGATTTTTGGTCACTTTGTGAATTTTGAAACACTTTTCGACAAAAAAAGTCGAATTCAGACTCATAGAACCAAGACAAAATAATTGATGAAATTTACGATTGAACGACTATCATCTATGACTGTTTAAAGTTAAAGTGACAAAAACGTTTAATGTCTAAACTTTAGTGAGTAAATTAATCATTTTAATATTTCAGTAACTAAAATAGATTTAAAAATAAAATAAAATGATGATTTACGTAATTTACCTAATTCAAAACTGCCAAAATCTGTAGCGATCAATAGATGTCAAAACCTGTAGCGATTAAAATATTCGGGCTTACTTGGAAAAACCCGTTTTTTAATTAAAAAATGTAATTGAGGGGAATTCTTGAAAAGTTTGTATTTTTAAAACAAGACTTGGAGTCGCCACCGGTCATTCGGATAAGGTAGACCAGACAACGAAAAAAAAGTAAACTAGAGACTTAAAAAGGTTCGGGAGTCGGTTACGTGTGGGGAAGGATTAGCACCACACAACGCCCAAAATTAGTACCTAAGGGTTCGTATCGTAATTATTAAAAAAATTAAAATTCAATTTAATTTTGCCGCGTGTCATCATCAACGGCCCCCTTACCACCGTAAAACCCGCTGCCACCAGATCCCCCTCAATCCACAAAAAACAATAAAAAACCAAAAGAATGTCAGAATCAAAGATCATCTATAGTATTTACATTTAATTTGCTTGATCTTGTAAACAAAGAAAAATCTAGTATATATCATGTAATAAATCCTGTTTGTACTCAGATTATGAATCAATACAAAAAAAATTCAGAGGTATTTGCTTCTTCTTTTTTTCTTCTGTATTTTGAATTTTCGAATCAAAAAAGAAGGGAAAGCTAGGGTTTTTATACCTTTCGGACTAGGGCCGCCGCCTTGCATGGTGGCCGAGGTTGGTACCGCCGATGAACAACACCTTTCGATCTTTATCCTTTCATCTTTTTTTTTACCGGTGAAGGTTTAGGGGTTCAAGTTTTTAAAAGGAAATCAAAAAATGTTTTGGGGCTTCAGGTTTTTAGATCTAGAGAAAACAAGTTCTTTCGTGAAAATGGAAGCTGGATTTGAGTGTTAAAGAGAAAAATGAGTCGTTTGGAGGTCACCGACGCCGGCGAGCGGCGGCCGATGACAACTAGCGATGGTCGACCGCCAAAATCTGAAACTGACCTGACTGCTAAGAACAGTTCAGAGTATATTCGAAAAGGGGTTTAATCTTTTTTTTTCAAATGAAAAGAAGAACAAATATGTTTTTAGATTATTATTTATAGCGTCTCATTTTAAAAATGGGTTAATTACATTATAAGTTCCTTCGTCCTTTGAATTTCGCACTCCATATCCTTCCGTTTATTTTAATCACGCCCGCATCCCTTTTCTTGTTTTAATCGTTTTCATTTTCATCCTTTTTTTGTGTTCTAATATGTTTCTTATGGTTAAATCCCTCTTGTAGTCCTCTTGTTTTTTGTTTATTTAATATTCACCCTCAATTTTTATTCATGTTTACAATTGTCATGCATTTTAAGTTCATTTAATTTTCAGCAACATTTCTCTTATTTTTTTAATTTCAGTCTTGCAATTTAATTTTCTTATTTAATTTCAATTCTTATTTTTTTCCTGTGTTTGTATGTATTTATATTTTTTCTAATGTTTATACATTTTTTTGAATATATATATATATATTATATGTTATGTGTTATTTTATGTATATACGTATATTATAGTATATATAGCGTCATTTACGTACATATATATCTTTTGTCCTTATTGCCATGTATTTCATTTGTTTTCTTTTTTATTATTATTTCCTTTCTGTGGTTATGTATTTATGCTTATATTTCATATTTTGTAATTTTTTAGCAATTTACATGTTGCTTACTTTTTATTATTTTATTTTCAGCATTGCGATTTAGTTTCCTTTCTAATTACATCTTGCTTTTATGCTTTATTATAAGTTCGTATATGTTTTTTATGGCATGCATTTTCTTTATTGGTATTAATCGATTGACTATATCAGATTAATAGTTTATATATTTATTTACCTTTTTTCCATATTGATTGTTGTCACCCATTTATGCATACAAATACGTGTTAATATTTTATGGTATTATATATATGTATATATATAGTAATGTCTATACACATATATGGTATTCCCATTATATACGTATATAGTTTTTTATATATACAATAATATATACATTTACATAATATTTATGTTTTTATCTCACCATTGTTTATTATTTCTTTCTTCTTTTTACTACTTACCTTATAATATATTTACAATATACCTTGCGTATTATTACTATTATATGTTTATAGTTTATATTATATTAGTATACATAGTCTACGTATGTTATTATTTTTTTATATATAGTTTTATCATATTCTATTTATTACAAATTATATTTTTTTTATATCCCCTTACTATTATTATATATGGATGTTTACCCCTATTTTATTTATTCATGTCATCTTTTAGTTATGTTATCACCATTATGTTTATATTTCATCATGCATAATAAATTGTCATATTTAATTAATTGCATTAATCTAGTTTATTACTCGAGATTTGGGTATTCTATTTGGGAGTGTTATCCCGATCTCCGAGTGTCATCTCCTTTGGTACCGTAGATATAGAGGCAAATTTAATATTTGTCATGCATACATGCATTCTTAGGAATTAAAATTGGCCATCGGTGGGCGGGAGGGAAGAGTCTCGGGCGTGCAACACACGCGCGCGGAAGGCGAACAGTCTGCGCGTGTATCTGAGGCGACATCTGAAGGGTCTTATTGCTTCAATCTTGGCCATTGGATATGGCTTGATCCAACGGCTTTGGTGTGGTTGCGCATAGGATAAACCATATCAGATTAGGGTTCCTATTTGTTGGGCCAAATAGGCCTTGTAAATAAGATTTGGTTATGTAAATGGACTGGACTCTTTTAATTAAATGGCTTTTTATGATCTATTTATTATTTTAATAATAATAATATAATAATAACAATAATAATAGTAATAACAGGATAAAAATGAGTGATTACAGCTGCCCCTCTTTGTTTGTTCTTGTGAAACGAGAACAAAACAAAGATCATAAGCACTCATTTTTATCCCAGTTCTCTGTTTAAGGCTTTGGAATCGCAAGTTCTTCTGGAACTTTTTAAGTTTTTCCTCGGCCAATTCTTCAAGCTGTAAGTGCCTAGCTCTTAGTCTTGAGACAACGTCCTTAGGAAAGAACCAAATCAAAACATACTTATGAAAGGATCAAATTAAGAAACTCGGGTTTTAAGAAAAACATCCTTATAGAAGGATTTAAAAATTAAACAATTTTGGTTTGAAGGAAAAAAAACATCTTTATGAAAAGATTTAGAAATCGAAATTTGAGTTTAAAGGAAAACATCCTTATGGAAGGATTTAGAAATTAAGAAATTTAAGTTTTAAGGAAAACATCCTTATGGAAGGATTTAGAAATTAATAAAGTTGGTTTTAAGGAAAACATCCTTATGGAAGGATTTAGAAATTAAGAAATTTTGGTTTTAAGGAAAACATCCTTATGAAAGGATTTAGAAATTAAGAAATTTGGTTTTAAGGAAAACATCCTTATGAAAGGAGTTAGAAATTAAGAATTTTAGTTTTAAGGAAAACGTCCTTATGAAAGGAGTTAGAAGTTAAGAAATTTGAGTTTTAAGGAAAACATCCTTATGGAAGGATTTAGAAATTAAGAAATTTGATTTTAAGGAAAACATCCTTGTGAAGGGATTAATTAAGGAATTTGGTTTTTAAGGAAAACATCCTTATGGAAGGATAAATTAAGAAGTCGGTGTTTTAATAAAAATGGTATCTTGCTTTGAGACTACCAAAAGAAATCCTTGGAATGCATTGTAACAATGCAAACTACACTCAAGCGCGTGTCTTCTTGGTCGATGCAAAGGTGCACGAAGTCCTTGTCGAAGTCGTCTGTTCGAATACTCTTTGCCCGACTTCCTGTTTAAATGTTTTATGACAATTTCTTAATGACGCATGAGCACATTTTATGATGCAAAGGTGCATCATATTCATGTAAACTTATGTTCGCATTAAGGATGCAAAGCTATATGCAATTCTTGTTAAGTTTTCTTCATTTTTTTTCTTTTTTTCTCTTCTTCTTTTTTTCTTTTTTTCCTGAGATAGGTAGGCTTTACCTTGAGACTACAACCATTCTTCATTCATGTGCCCCAATAAAATATGCCCTTAAAATTTTATTTTCCGTTTTCTGCTCGAACCTTCAAGCCAAGTGACCTCAGTCGATATCAACTATTCGTTTAAGAAAAATCACTTGACTTCTTCATTAGTTAAATTCTATCATCTTTGTGCCATTTCTGGTCTATCTTGATTCAAACTCCTACACATAGGAGATTTTTATTGTTTCACGGGCAATGATGCCCCACTCAACTTAGATTCTTGTGAGCGAAAGATCTTGATTTTCACGGACAATGATGTCCCACTCACTTTTGATCAAACTCATTTCTTGTTTTTTGACCCAACACACGGAGTCTTCATATATCTTCACATCAGGGTGAGCAAAATCTCATCTTGAAGTTCAATCTTATTTGTTTGGACTCATTTGAAGCATTTGGAGGAACCAACTCTAAGTCTCTATGCTCTAAATCTCAGTACAAAATAATGCAAAAGGGCATTTTACTTGTGTTTGTTTCAATACAAGAAAAATAATATTTAAAAATGGTAGTCATTTGCCAAACATTTCAAAAAACAATGTTTGGAAAAATGGTAAATATTTTTGAAATCAAAATTTGAAAAAAATGTCAAACATTTTTGAAAACCAATGTTTGGAACAAAATGGTAAATATTTTAAGAATCGAAATTTGGAGAAAATGACAAACATTTTTTAAAACCAATGTTTGCCCCACACTATCAAATGCAATGACAAATTTTCTTTTAGTTGACAAAGATCAACCCAAATGAAATGTATGTTTAGTAAATCATGGTTGCGATGTATGTACATATCAAGCCAGATTAAATGCCCCAAGTATCAAGTGCATGAGCGACACTAAGATAATTCTGATGATTACCCTCAACATATCCTATGTCTAGGAGACTTCAAAAACTGAATCGATATCTGAAGATGTAAGGTACTTTCCGAGTTACTTTGGTCTTTAACCAATTTAGAACTACACATGGTTAGGCTTCACCTTTAAATTATCATTTCTTTATCTCATTTCTTTCTTGTTTGGGGAATTTAACTCATCACATTTTTTTGGCTCGAGAATAATGATGGAGCAAACAACAATACCCCGAGTTACTCAACATTTTCATGAGTTGAAAATATTACCATCACTCTTGAAAGCTAAGGGTTTAGACTTGGATGGTGCATTGCAACCTTATTTGCCCTATCGCTTTAGCGGAGTGCCCCAGAGTTGCCACACTCTTATCCAAAAATGTCTCTTTAAGAGACTTCGAATATACCTATTACCAGGCTTCAAATATACCTATTACCAGGCTTCGAACATAGGAGTGCCTTTTTATACCTCAAGATTTCTTTCCTTTTCTTTTCTTTTCTCTTTTTCTCTTTTCCTTTGATCTCTTTTAATCATGAAAGATTTTCCATTATGTTCTCAAGTACATTAAATTACTTTTATGTGTGGTCATTACTGACTGACCAAACTAACTCGGAATGTAAGCACATATTTGCCATCTCTGCAACCTTCGATTTCTGCTAGACACATGTCGCTCGAAATCCTTATCAGGGTCAAAAACAATGTCCCTTATGCAATTGATAAACGGGGACCCAATAGGCAAATATATACATGTGTATGTCATTTTCAAAAAAAATATGTGTATATGCGTATGGGAGAACAAAAACAACCCCATAACAATGAATGAGATGTTTTAAAGAATCAAAGAATACCAAGTGTTCGCTGAGTGAGAACAAAACAATATGTAAAAAATATCATTTAACAAAAGATATGCCCTTACAAAATGTCTTCACTACTTTTCGGGTCTAAAAGTAGTGAAGTTGATTTCGCATTACTTCAAAACAAAATGCATGAAATCAACAAATGAACATCTAACTGGGAAATCTACACCTCCTCAAGACTCATATCTATCCCTTTTTTTTCAAAATTTTAGCAGGTCGGCTTTGGGACTGATGAGGTACCATTTTGGGCTTTGCAAACCATGATGACTGATTACGGGGACGGCTTTAGGACTAGTTGGTTGGGTGAGCACCCACCATATAAACATGAGAACCTTGTCCCTTCTGGGTGGTTGTGCTGTAGGGATCACTTATCTTTCCTTTCTTAAAGGCATATTCGATGCATTCTCCAGTCATGACCATGTCTACAAAGCTGATGACAGGGTGGCTTATCAAGAGATCATACAATACTCCCTTTAGAGTATCCACAAACATGGGAATAATTTCTTCTTCTCGAATAGGGGACTGAACTTGAGCTGCCATATCCAGCTAACATTGAGCGTATTGGCAGAAACCCTCGTTAGGCTTTTGTTCCAAACTTTGCAGCAGGAACCGGTTCGAGATCATATCTGTTACATGCTTGTATTGATCCATGAAGGCCTTTGAGAGGTCTCTCCATTATTTAATGTTAGCCCGACTGAGTTGAGTATACCAGCGAATTGTCGTCTCTGTCAAGCTGTCTTGAAAACAATGGGTGAGTAGCTTTTCATTCTTTATGAAGGCTGTCATTTTTCAGTAATACATGGTGATATGAGCAGATGGACAAGTAGTCCCATCGTATTTTTCAAATTCAGGTACTTTGAATTTTGGTGGAATGCCTAGATCTGCCACGAGGCTCAAGTCACTGGCCTCACTTCCAAGCTCAGTCATCTCTTTCATGGCCTTAAATCTTTCTTCCAAAGAACGAAATTTTTCCTCATACATTTCACCAACCTCAGCCTCGATCTTTTTCTCTACCTCATCCATCAAACTTAGATCAGGCACTTCACCCTCACAATTTGCCCCTAAATCAACATGCTGACTCATAGATGCTCTCATTGGGTGAGCTGCAGATGCTCTAGTGGTGTCAATGTAGATTTTTCCTTTAGGGTTTATTGTTTCTATTTGAACCTTAACGTATGTTGTGGTCCCCTCTGGCTCTTCAATAGTACTATCAGAAACTTTTTCTTTACTAACCATTTTTTCAGGATCGCAGCATGTGACTATGCAATCTTATCATTGATGCTCTGTTCAGATCTATAAACGAGTTTCTAAGTCCCTATGACCTTGTTCCAAATTAGCGACTCTAGCTTCCATCACTTTATCTTGCAAACATGTACTGTAATGGTGCAGAATGATTGTAGTCTGAAGTTAAGTCTTCTGCCATGACATTTTCCCAATTAATTTCATTTTTGTGTTACTTAATTCATGGTATATGCTTTAAAATGCATGGGATGCATGAAATCAATGGTGAAAGGAATATGAGAATGAATGTGAAGACGTTGATTCTCGAGTAGTCTTTAGAAATACTTCCGTTTAACGGAGAATATGTCTGATTACAAGAAGTTGGACTAATGAATTACAAATAACGGTTTGATTCTCATTTTGACATCTTGACTTCGTGAAGCAAGACTCGAATTCTACGTCTTGACGCCACCTCCAGTCTAAAAGGCAATCTCATCATTTTCTTCTTCTACCGCTTGAAAGGTTCGTGACAGTGTGATCGTATCCAAGGGCTTTCGAAATAATTCGTAGCTTATGCAGGTAGAGTGTAGACAAGGGTCTCTTCTTTAGGGGTGGATATTGACAATCCAGTTTGAAAGTGCTTATTTAAATTTTTTGAAAATTTGGAGGCTTAAATTAAAATTTCCAAAAAGTTTTAAAGGGTTTGATTTAAAATGTTCATAAAATGTTAAATGTATGAGAGAAAAAATCAAAACTTGTGAAGGCCTTATTTTTTAAAAAAATAGAAAGGGTTTAATTGAAACTATTTAAAAAATTCAAAATATAATAATAATTTTAAATTTTTTGGAGAACCCAAATTTAAAATTTTTGAAAATTTTAAAGGGGCTAAATGTGAAATTCTCAATTTTTGGGGGGGTCATGGCCTCCACTAGCTTTAATGAGGACCCGTCTTTGTATCCAAAATATGTTGTTTCCACATACGACGCGTGTCTCACTATTGAACCGTCTTCTTTCTCCACTTGTCTTCATTCGACCCAATCCAATATTGTAGCAATATCGCTATTGGTATCATAGATTTCTCTCCCATCTCGGATGCCCTCTAAATTGGATGATTCTCAAATCAACATTTAAGTTATGATTTGGTATGCAACATAAATGCAGGAAAAATGAATGAAAACAAAAAAGCAAACACTAACAGAAAACCAAGTTAGTATGGTAAAATAATCGAATAAATAAATTAAATGACAAAAATAAACCACACAATAAATTAAAGCAATTTAAAGTACATACATGGCATATAAAGCAAACAAAGGCATAAATAAACCAAACAAGACCTAATAGGGCTATCGCTAAATGGACAACATTTCGATATGGCTCTAAAAGGTGAGCTCTACGGTTCACTATATGCGGTTATGTTATAAAGCAAAGAGTACCCGAACTGTCTCTAGGATAGTGATTCGAGAGGATACAACCCATATACCATATGGGAGTGTGAACCCCACAAATATAAGGACCGAATCCCAGAAGCAGATTACAACACCATACGGAGGTGAATACCCCACGAGGTAAAGTAATCACTTCCACTTAATACGGATGGAGCTCGGGAAGAAAGCTCGTGCATGATGACAAATATAGCAAACACCGTACATATAAAAGCGGTAAACAAACAAGGTTAGGGATTAAAATTTAAATTAAATTGAACTTAAATTTTTCTTAATAATTGTGATACAAACCCGACTAAGGCTCAACTCTCTATTTTGTGAAAACAAAAAATGTCCCCAGCGGAGTCGCCATGCTGTAGCGACTAAAATATCCGGGCTTATTTGGGAAAACCCGTTTTTTAATTAAAAATGTAATTGAGGGGAATTCATGAAAAGTTCTTATTTTTAAAGCAAGACTTGGAGTCGCCACCGGTCATTTGGATAAGGTAGATCAGACAACGAAAAAAAAAGTAAACTAGAGACTTAAAAAGGGTTCGGGAGTCGGTTACGTGTGAGGAAAGATTAGCACCCCCACAACGCCCAAAATTGATACCTAAGGGTTCGTATCGAAATTATTAAGAAAAATAAAAATTCAATCTAATTTAATTTTAATTCCTAAGAATGCATGTATTCATGACAAATATTAAATTTGCCTCTATATCCACGGTACCAAAGGAGATGACACCCGAAGACCGGGATAACACTCCCAAATAGAATACCAAAATCTCGAGTAATAAATTAGATTAATGTAATTAATTAAATATGACAATTTATTATGCATGATGAAATATAAACATAATGATGATAACATAACTAAAAGATGACATGAATAAATAAAATAGGGGTAAACATCCATATATAATAATAGTAAGGGGATATAATAAAATATAATTTGTAATAAATAGAATATGATAAAACTATATATAAAAAATAATAATATACGTAGACTATGTATACTAATATATATAAACTATATAATATAAACAATAAACATATAATAGTAATAATACGCAAGGTATATTGTAAATATATTATAAGGTAAGTAGTGAAAAGAAGAAAGAAATAATATACAATGGTGAGATAAAAACAGAAAGATTATATAAATGTATATATTATCATATATATAAAAAACTATATATGTACATAATGGAAATACCATATATGTGTATAGACATTACCATATATACATATGTATATACATATATATAATACCATAAAATATTAACACGTATTTGTATGCATAAATAGGTGACAACAATCAATATGGAAAAAAAAGGTAAATATGTAAACTATTAATCTGATATAGTCAATTGATTAATACCAATAAAGAAAATACATGCCATAAAAAATATATACGAACTTATAATAAAGCATAAAAGCAAGATGTAATTAGAAAAGAAACTAAATCGCAATGTTGAAAATAAAATAATAAAAAGTAGGCAACATGTAAATTGCTACAAAAATTAGAAAATATGAAATATAAGCATAAATACATAACCACAGCAAGGAAATAATAATAAAAAAAGAATACAAATGAAATATATGGAAATAAGGACAAAAGATATATGTGTACGTAAATGACGCTATATATATTATATATATACACTATAATATACGTATATACATAAAATAACACATACCATATATATAGTCAAAAAATGTATAAACATTAGAAAACATATAAATACATACAAACACAGGGAAAAAAAAACAAAATAAGAATTGAAATTAAATAAGAAAATTAAATTGCAAGACTGAAATTAAATAAATAAGAGAAATGTTGCTGAAAATTAAATGAACTTAAAATACATGACAATTGTAAACATGAATAAAAATTAAGGGCGAATATTAAATAAACAAAAAAACAAGAGGGATTTAACCATAAGAAACATATTAGAACACAAAAAAAAAAAAATGAAAACGATTAAAACAAGACAAGGCTTGCGGGTGTGATTAAAATAAACTGAAGGACCTGGAGTGCGAAATTCAAAGGGCGAAGGGACTTATAATATAATTAACTCATTTTTAAAATGAGACACTATAAATAATAACCTAAAAACATATTTGTTCTCATTTTCATTTGAAAAAAAAAGATTAAACCCCCCTTTTCGAATATGCTCTGAATTGTTCTTGAGCAGTCAGGCCAGTTCCAGATTTCGGTGGTCGACCACCGTGTTGCGCGTATTAAGTGCTTCGCAATTGGTGCAAGTGTACACGTTGCAAGTTATAGTATAGAATATATATTGCCTCCACAGGGATTGGTGCTACTTCAAGAATCTAAATTCTCGCACTGAAAGTAAAAAAACAAGTAGGTGGTTGTAGGAGTTCTAATTAACAAGTAAAATAAAAGAGCAATTTAAATAAAAAGAAATATTTAATCAAATAAGAGAGAGTAGGTCGGGTTATCATGAGTTGTGAAGTGTTAGTTGAATGGACCGTCGTGGTAATTGAGTTCTAGAGTCGCTCTATTGCTTTAACAATTGAATCCAGTCGGATTGTCTGGGCAGTTCTGCGATTACTTGGGCAATTGGGAATGGAGCGATTGCCTTGGCAATCGGGCGACAACCTTCAAAGTTCGGCAAAGCGTTCTTCAATGGTTTCTCGTTATCCCTAACTCGAAACACTGTAATTGTGCATGCCTTGATAATACATCCCTGTGTGAACCAAAGGTGGACAACAACCTATCTTGCACTTCTTTTAGCTGTTGAAATTCGCAACTTATCTCTAAGTCAAATTAGTCTTCATCGTCGATTGATTGAATAAAGACCATGCTCATTCGTTTCTGGAATCTATCTCTCCCGATATTAGATAAATAGATGAATTCACGAGATCCTCTCCCAATTCACTCGCAAAATTTAAGAACCAAGAATGAACAAACTTTGAAGTAAAATTGCAAACTCAATACCTAAACAACTCTAATCGTTTTCACAACCACAAAAACAAAATAACTCAAGCCAAATAAAATTAGTTCAGGGTCGGGTGCAAAACAAACACAAGATAAAAATTCCCTAGCATGAATCTAATCGAACAAAGAGGAAAAGAAGAAGAAATCGAAACAGCCCCCAATTTGCTCTCTCTAATCGCACCTCCCTGTAGTTGGCAGTTAGGGCTTGTATTTATAGGAGATGGCTAGGTCAAAGTATTTCTTGAGGAGGAAGTTAAGCTGGAATTAAATACAATAAAATAATTAAATTCCTTTTATTATTATATTTTTATTCCTCCAAAAACTTCTCCTAAAACTCTTATAATTTAATCTCAATTTGATCTCTGTATGGAATTCCAACTTATTTGCTTCACGCCATTTATCTCGAACATGTTGGATTTATCCAGTCATCAAATTGGCTGCCACTTCATCTTATCCTCAATTGCCTCGGCAATCCGCTTCGCATGGCTTTTAAAAATCAGCTTTGATTGCCGTGGCAGACCCCTCAATTTTCTTCCTTAATTGCCACGGCAGTTCCTGATTGCTTGGGCAATTTGATCCTGCACACACAAAACACACATTCGCAGTATTTTTTTCCACAAAATCAACTAAATTATGAAATCAAGCATGACGGTGAAGGAAATCATAAAAACATGCATGAATGCCTAATAATGCAACTAGGATGAGCCTAACAATAATATGAGTAAAAGGGTTATAAAAATAGTATTTTTGAACACTTAACACACCCCTAAACTCAAACTATTGCTTATCCCCAAGCAATGCAAATATAATAATTACCTGCCAAGACTTCAATTATCAAAGACATGCCTTAAATTTGCTTTCAAACCTCAGAACCGTGGCACAAAGTATGATCACCTTTTTAATTTTTCGGGTGGCACAAAAATTTCCCAGAATCAAACTATAATGCTTGTGACAATGTGTGTGCGTAGTTGTGTACAAGTTGATTTTCAAGATTCTATGTGAACAATAGGCTTTTATCAAGTTAATTACCGGGGCATTTATTCACCTTTTTACTAGAGCCAATTTCAGGCACCTCTAGTAAAACAAGCAATTTCTTGTTTTAATATTAATCAACTAGAGCCAATTTCGGGCACCTCTAGCGATTTTTTTAAGTGTGTGATAACTAGAGCCGGTTTCAGGCACCTCTAGCAAGAAATTTACTTTTTAATTTAAATTTTACCCAAATTTTAAGCAATCCTAAGTTCACTAAGTTTCTTTCAATCAACAAGCCACAACCGTGTTCATAATATTTAGCATCATGGTAAAATTCTAAGTTCTTTTCATGCAATCCTAAAATTTAAAGGTTCTTTCAATTAAGTACAGTGGCAAAAATTCATCATTGGATATTCAACAAGTTTAAGAAATTAAATCCAATCAAAGACATGGCAAGTAACATATGCAACCTATATGCGATTACTAAAGATGAATGTAACTAAACATGAAACTCACTAGAAACCAATACCCCCAAACTCGAGAGAAGCATTGTCCTCAATGTATGCAAAAAATAAAATAAAATGCAAAAGAGTTGGTTGGAAAGGTCATCGCCGTGAATGATGTGTTTCCTTCGTGCCAATTGCTTTATTTGTTTTCCGATTCGTGATGGTTGAGGGCGTGTGGCTGGTGGTTCCTCTTCACTTTGATCCATGTTCACTGAAGTAGGGTTCGGCTCCTTGGGCATCAGGAATTGTCGAGGCAATTTTGGTTGCTCGGGCAAGTTTCGCTGTTGGGGCTTTTTTTGGCACTTCTCGTTTCTTAGTCGGTGAGGAATTGTCTCGATGTTCTTGGCCATGGTGATTGTGGTTGTGGAATCAAAAACAAAGAAAAAAATATGTGGACAGATAAAGATAAAAAAAATAAAAATTAAACTAAAAACATATTTTTTTTCCTAAAAATAAATCATAAAATAGAATAAGTCTAAAATTAAAAATATAAAACTAAAAATAAATAAGAAATACTAAATGAGAACAGGGTCATGCTTCTCCTAAAGTAACTACTTCATTGTCGCGCTCAACATGATTGCCGGCATAGTGCTATAATCTTTGTCTGTTAACTTTGAACTCATGTTCGTCAATGGTGGACTTGATTATCACGTCACCATGGGAGAAAGGTTTGACGACTTCAAAAGGCCCGGACTATTCGATTTCAATTTTCCCGAAAATAGTTTTAATCGAGAATTGAAGAGAAGAACTTATTGCCCAGGCAAAAATTGCCGCAGCAATAGCTTCTTGTCATGTCAACGTTTTGTTTTCTCCTTGTAGATTCTCACATTGTCATAAGCTAAGGCACGAAATTCTTCGATTTTGTTAAGTTCCAGTAATCGCTTTTTTCCAGCACTCTCCCAATCCATGTTGACAGTTTTGATCACCCAATAAGCTTTGTGCTCGATTTCCACCGGTAAGTGGCAAGTTTTTCTATAGACAAGTCGGAAAGGAGACATACCCAAGGTTGTTTTGAATGCAGTTCGGTAGGCCCAAAGTGCATCATCTAACCTTAGTGACCAATCCTTGCGAGATGGATTGACAACCTTCTCAAAGATTCCTTTTAGCTCTCGGTTGGAGATTTCTGCTTGCCCATTGGTTTATGGGTGATATGCCGTGGCGATTTTGCGTGTTACTCTGAAACGTTAAAGACTTTTGGAAATGAGTTTGTTGTCGAAGTGTTTTCCTTCATTTCTAATTATTGCCCTTGGCATGCCGAACCGTGTGAATATATTTTTCTGTAAGAAACGTTACACGGTTTTGGAGTCATTTTTGGGAGTTGCAATTGCTTCTACCCACTTGGACACGTAGTCGATCGCCAGTAGGATGTAGAGGCTTCCACAAGAAGAAGGAAAAAGGCCCCATGAAATCAATTCCCCACACAACAAACAACTCGACCTCAAGGATATTCTACAGTGGCATCTCGTGTCGGCGTGAAATATTCCATGTTCGCTAACAACGATCACACCTCTTGTAGAATTCTTGAGCATATTTGTAAAGAGTGGGCCAATACAAGCTGGATTGTAAGACTTTGGCCGCGGTGCGAGTTCCTCCAAAATGGCCTCCATAGGGTGAAGAATGGCATTGTTGAAGCACATTGTCATACTCCTCCTCGGGAACACATCGTCTTATCACCAGATATGTACATTGTTTAAATAAAAAGGGCTCATCCCAATAATAATGCTTAGCATCATGTCGGAACCGCTTCTTTCCTTGGTGAGTAAGGTTATAAGGCAAAATACCACTAACCAAGAAATTAACCAAATCGGTATACCAGGGAATTACCGAGGCAACTAACAACTGCTCATCCGGGAATGTGTCATGGATCTCCAAAGAGTCTAGATCTTTATCGCCAATTTCCAACCTTGATAAGTGATCGACAACTTGGTTTTCTGTTCCTTTCTTGTCCTTAATTTCGATGTCAAATCTTGTAAAAGTAAAATCCAACGAATTAAACGAGGTTTGACATATTTCTTAACGAAAAAGTACTTAATTACTGAGTGGTCAGTATGAACAATTACCTTAGTACCAATCAAGTAGGAATGAAACTTATTAAATGTGAAAAGTACTGCTAGTAATTCTTTCTCTGTCATGGTTTAATTTGATTGTGCACCATTTAGAGTTTTACTAGCGTAGTAAATCACATGAAAAGTCTTACATGCGTGCTGCCCTAGAACAGCTCCTACTGCGAAATCACTTGCGTCGCATATGAGTTCAAAAGGTAAGGTCCAATTGGGCGGAATCGGGCGGAACGACAATGGTTGCCGAGGTAAGTTGCCTCTTCAAGGCTTCGAAAGCTTGGATACATGAGTCATCAAAATTAAAGGCTTTGTCCTGTTCAAGCAAGTTACACAAAGGTTTAGAGATTTTAGAAAAATTATAAAATGAACCTTCTATAAAAACCTGCATGACCGAGAAAGCTTCGAATTCCTTTGATCGAATTTGGTGGCTATAGTTTTTCGATCCCTTCCACCTTGGCTCTGTCGACTTCAATTCCTTTGGAAGAGATCTTGTGACCGAGCACTATGTCTTTCCCTACCATAAAGTGGCACTTCTCTCAATTGAGCATTAGATCAGATTCTTCACATCGTGTTAGCACTTTTTCAAATTGCCGAGGCAATTGTCAAAGTTGTCTCTGAATACCAAAAAATCATCCATAAAGATTTCTAGGAAATCTTCCATCATGTCGGAGAAAATTGCCATCATACATCTCTGAAAAGTTGTCGGAGCATTGCATAATCCAAACGACATCCTTCGAAAAGCATTGGTACCATACGAGCATGTGAATGTGGTATTTGCCTGATCATCCGGTACTGTGGAAATTTGGTTATAACCTGAGTAACCATCAAGAAAATAATAAAAAGATTTACCTGCAAGCCAGTCAAGCATTTGGTCAATAAATGGAAAAGGAAAGTGATCTTTCCTAGTAGCTTTGTTTAACTTGCGGTAACCCATACAAACCCTCCAACCGGTCACAATCATAGTTGGGATTAATTCATTGCTTTCGTTTCTTACCACGGTTATACCTCCTTTTTTCGGTACACATTGTACCGGGCTTACCTATGTACTATCGGAGATAGGATAGATGATACCGGCATCAAGCCATTTGATGATTTCCTTCCTCACGACTTCCTTCATAGCAGGGTTAAGCCTCCTTTGTGCCTCAATTGTCGATTTATGATCATCTTCCAATAGAATTTTGTGCATACACACTGTCGGGCTAATTCCCTTCAAGTCAGCAATTGTCTATCCTATTGCCTTTTTGTGCAATCCCAACATGTCGATCAACCTCTTTTCCTATTCAGGCTACAACTTAGAAGAAATTATTACAGGTAAAGTGTTATCGTTCCCCAAGTAAGCATATTTCAATTTCTCTGGCAATGGTTTCAATTCAAGAATAGGAGGTTGCTCAATGGAGGGTTTTTTCAATTTTACCTTCCTTACCTGAGCAATCTAGTGGTTCAAAATACTTACCTGGATGACTTGTTATCCAATTGGCTTTATCCCGTTCTTCATCGTTCGGCTCTTTAAGTTCCTCAGGTTTGTCAATACAATTGCCGAGGCAATTGTTAAGGCAATCTTCCTCCATGTCGAAATTGAATTTAGTTGTGGTCTGGATGACTTGGCACGCTTCAAGATCGTTGGCATGCTTAAGGGTTTGGAAAACATTAAGCTTCACTTGCTGGTCGTTTATCCTCATGGTGAGTTCTCCTTTCTCGATATCGATCAAGGTCATTCCCTTTGTTAAAAATGGTATCCCAATGATAATGGGTGTGAACTCATCTTCTTCACAATTCAAAATAATAAAATCAGCCGAAAAAATAAATTTATCAACTCTTACCAGGATATCCTCGATTTTTCCTCTGAATGCACATAGGATCTGTCAGTAAGCTGTAGCATTACCGTTGTTGGTCATGCCTTTCCTATTCCCAATTTCTAGAAAACTAATTTGGACATCAAATTTATGCCTGCTCCAAGATCACATAATGATTTCCCAACATAGTGGTTTCCGATTGAATATGGTATTGTAAAACTACCGAGATCTTTAAGCTTGGGTGGCATGCGATTATGTAGCATGGCCATACATCCTTCCATCATAACAACGGTTTCAAACTCTCCTAGCCTTGTTCGCTTAGAGACAATGTCTTTAAGGAACTTAGCATAGTTCAGCATTTGTTCTATTGCTTCAACCAATGGCAAGTTGATATGGACTTGCTTCAAGATGTCAAGGAACTTCTTGAACTAGTATTCTTGTTTTTGCCGTTTCAACCTATGCGAGAATGGTGGTGGGAGTCGGATATCCTCAATCTTTTCATTGGTTTGAAATTTGATTGACGGAATTGCTGAGGCATCAGGACTTGCCCAAGCATGGATATCTGGTATTACCTTAGCATCAGGGCTTGCCGAGGCACGAGCATGTGGAGTTGCCTTGGAATTTTCTGACTCGTCATTTTTATTGGAGGATTTGTTGCTTGATTCATCTGTCTAGATAAGGGGCTGCTCCTTTTGTTAAGTGTTCTATGTTGAGTGAGCTTGGGTTTCCTTAAGTTGTGGGCCACTCATAGTGGTGATTGCTTTACAATGCTCGTGGTTTGCTCCTTTTGCGACTTTGGTTCCGCTAGGTAAACCGCTCATTGGTCTTGTGTTCAAGTTCTGAGCAAATTTCTCGACTTGTGTCTCCAAGGATTTCAAGGCTGCCTCTTGATTTTGCAATCTTATCCCCGTCTTGTTCATAAAAGCACCAATCTTCTTCATGAAATTATTATTCTTTACCATATAAGATTCAATTTTTAACATGAACGCATTGAGAGAATTTTCCAAAGAACTGGATGGTGTCGATTGTTGTTGTGGCATCTGTTGTCGTGGCAAGTTCTGTTGGAATCATGTTGCTTGAGAATTCTGATTGCTCTGGTTGAGGGCATTGTTGGGATTACTCTATGAGAAGTTGGGGGCTTCCTCCAGGCTGGGTTGTAAGTGTTGGACATCACATTATTGTTCCGGTTGTAGTTTCTAACGTAAAAACTAGATTCTGGGTTCTGCGGACATTCAGAAGAATCATGGTTATCGTTATATAATTCACAAAATAAACCAACTACCTTGACCTCCTATGGGTTGCTAGGTCGCTGCGTGTTCTTAACCATATTGGTTAAGGTGGTCAATTATGCAAAAATAGATCCCGATGAATCAAGCTCGTTTATTGTGGCGTTGCGTTTGACTATTCCCCTTCGGGTGGTTGGGAATTGAAAATCGTTATTGGCAAGACAGGTCAGAATCTCTATCACTTCCTTAGGTGACTTGTCGAAGAGTATGTCATTTGACGAGGCATCTAGCATCATCCTTGTCAGCATGTTCACTGAGTTGTAGAACATTATCACTTGCGTCCACAATAGGAATCCATGCACGGGACATTTGTGTAAAAGCTCTCTGTATCGCTCTCAAGCCTCGTACATGGATTCATTATTTTTCTGCCGAAAAGAAGTAATATCATTACACAACTTATCGGTCATATTTGTAGAACTAAATCTAGCAATAAAATCACGAAACAAATCCGTCCAAGATCTTATAGATCCGGATGGAATATTATTCAACCACATTTTTGCCCTATCCCTCAGTGAATAGGGAAACAATTTCAGCCTTAGGATATCTTCATGGACTCCTTGTAGCTTGAATGAATTGCAAATCTCCAATAATGATTTGAGATGTTCTCTAGCATCTTCAATTGCCGAGCCGCCAAATTGACCAATTATGTTGAACATCGCAGATTTTAATTCAAAGTGGGCGGCTTCTATCTCTGGTGCTCAACCCCTAGATTAAGACTGTAGAGATCTTCCTCTAAGTAGTCTCAGATAGGCCTGTTCCGAATAGGTTGTTGAACTCATTCTCTTCTTGCTACGACATTCAGATTGTCGTATGGATTAACAGGTTGTTATACCATTGCTGCTCGTTATTCTCGTCTTCTTTGATGAAGAACTTGTTCTATCTCAGGTTCAAGTCAGTAGTCTTATGTTGTTGATCTCGCCCTAGTCATACATAGATGCAAAACAAAATTTGCAAGTTCCTTAACACCGATTAGAAATAAAATAAAAATAAAAAATAAAAATAAATAAATGTGCAAGAAATTAAAAACAAAGTCGCTATTGCTAATCCCCGGCAACGGCGCCAAAAAACTTGTTGCGCGTATTAAGTGCTTCGCAATTAGTGCAAGTGTACACGTCGCAAGTTATAGTATATAATAGATATCAACTCCACAGTGATTGGTGCTACTTCAAGAATCTAACTTCTCGCACTGAAAGTAAAAACACAAGTATGTGATTGTAGGAGTTCTAATTAACAAGTAAAATAAAAGAGCAATTTAAAAAAAATAAAGATGTAATCAAATAAAAAAGAGTAGGCCGGGTTATCGTGAGTTGTGGAGTGATAGTTGAACGGACCGTCGTGGTAATTGAGTGCTAGAGTCGCTCTATTGCTTTAACAATTGAATCCAGTCGGATTGCCTGGATAGTTCTGCGATTGCCTGGGCAATTGGGAATGGAGTGATTGCCTTGGCAATCGGGCAACAACCTTCAAAGTTCGGTGAAGCATTCTTCAATGGTTTCTCATTATCCCTAACTCGAAACATTGTAATTGTGCATGCTCTTGATAATATATCCCTGCGTGAACCAAAGGTGGACAACAACCTATCTTGCGTTTCTTTTAGCCGTTGAAATTCGTAACTTATCCCTAAGTCAAATTAGTTCACCATTGATTGATTGAATAAAGATCATGTTCATTCGTTTCTTGAATCTAACTCTCCCGATATTAGATAAATGGATGAATTCACGAGATTCTCTCCCAATTCACTCATAAATTTTAATAACCAAGAATGAACAAACTTTGAAGTAAAATTGCAAACTCAATACCTAAACAACTCTAATCATTTTCACAACCACAAAAACACAATAACCCAAGCCAAATAAAATTAGTTCATGGCCGGGTGCAAAACAAACACAAGATAAAAATTCCCTAGCATGAATCTAATCGAACAAAGAGGAAAAGAAGAAGAAATTGAAACAACCCCCAATTTTCTCTCTCTAATCGCACCTCCCTATAGTTTGCGGCTAGGGCTTGTATTTATAGGAGATGGCTAGGTCAAAGACTTTCTTGAGGAGGAAGTTAAGTTGGAATTAAATACAATAAAAGAATTAAATTCCTTTTATTATTATATTTTTATTCCTCCAAAAACTTCTCCTAAAAGTCTTAGAATTTAATCTTCGTTTGATATCTGCATGGAATTCCAACTCCTTTGCTTCACGCCATTTATCTCGAACATGTTGGATTTATCCAGTCATCAAATCAGCTGCCACTTCATCTTATCCTCAATTGCCTTGGCAATCCGCTCGGCATGGCTTTCAGAAATCAGCTTCGATTGCCTTGGCAGACCCCTCAGGTTTCTTCCTTAATTGCCACAGCAGTTCCTGATTACTTGGGCAATTTGATCCTGCGCACACAAAACACACATCCGCAATATCATTTTCCACAAAATCAACTAAATTATGAAATCAAACATGATGGTGAAGGAAATCATGAAAACATGCATGAATGCCTAATAATGCAACTAAAATGAGCCTAAGTCTAACAATAATATGAGTAAAAAATGTTATAAAAATAGTACTTTTGAACACTTAACACACTGTGTTGGCCACCGCTGGTTGTCTCCGGCGTCGACAAACCCCAAAACAACCCTAAACAATTCTCTTTAACACCTGAATCCGGTCTCTATTTTCATAGATCTAAAAACTCGAAGCCCCTAAAATATTTTTTGATTTCTATTTAAAAACTTGAACCCCTAAACCTTCATTGATAAAAAAAAGAAGATGAAAGGATAAAGATCGAAAGGTGTCATTCATTGGCGGCACCAATTTTGGCCACCATACAAGGCGGCGGCCCTAGTATGAAAGGTATAAAAAAAACCCTAGCTTTCCCTTCTTTTTTGATTCAAAAATTCAAAAAATAGAAGAAAAAAGAAGCAAATACCTCTAAAAGATTTTCTTTTTTGTATTGATTCATAATCTGAATACAAACATGATTTATTACATGATATATACTAGATTTTTCTTTGTTTATAAGATCAAGTAAATTAAATGTAAATATTGTATATGATATTTGATTCTGACATTCTTTTGGTTTTTTATTGTTTTTGTGGATTGAGGGAGATCTGGTGGCAACGGGTTTTCTGGTGGTAAGGAGGCCATTGATGATGACACACGGCGGTCATCAATTGGGGAGGTAAAGAGTCTCGGGCGTACAACACGTGCGCGTGTGGAAGGCAAACAATCGGTACGTGTATCTCACGCATCATCTAAAGGGTCTCATTGCTTTAATCTTAGCCGTTGGATCTGGCTTGATCCAACGTCTCTGGTGTGGCTGTCTATAGGATAAACCATATCAGATTAGGGTTCCTATTAGTTGGGCCAAATAGGCATTGTAAATAAAATTTGGTTATATAAATAGTCTGGACTATTTTAATTAGGAGAATTGGTCTGAATATTCCCTTTTGGGGGAAGATTTGGACAAATACCCCCCAAAAAAGATTATTTAGAAAAATACCCCATTTTCTGCCTACGTAGGAAGAACTCGCGTTTTGCAAGACGCGATTTCCAGACTCACGTCTCTCAGTCGCATTCTCTGGTAGTAATTGGCAGCAATGTGTCGTAGAACCATTATACGATAATAGAAAATGAAGATACGTTCGATTGATCCCCAGATCCCTGCACCTCTATCTGAAATAATATATATCTCGTCTTCTCTTGAGCGAAGAACCCAGCGGAGGATATGTGTGCGCAGATTGGTGAGAAAAAACGTCCATGAAGTGATATCTTCATTTTCAACGATTGCGAACGCTACATGAATGCATTTTCTATTACCGTCTTGTGCAACTACTAGTAAGAGAATCTGGGTGTATTTTCCATACAAGAATGTGTCGTCGATCTGCATCATCAGCTTGCAGTGTCGAAAAGCCTTAACGCATTGTGGGAATGTCCAGAAGAGGCAAAAAAATTGGCACTCCCCAGTTACGACCCGATCATGTAGTATTTTGGCTTTGTCTCAAGTTGCACAACTATTCCTAGGTTGTATTTCTGCATAACATTCAGCCACGTTCGCAGCTCGCTGTATGATTCCTCCCACTGTCCATATAGTTTTTGGATGACACGATATCTTACAAACCATGTATTATCGTATTTTACCGTGTATGTGAAATGATCTTTAATCGAAGCTATACATATTAGTACAGATACGCGTGGATTTGCTTTAACGAGTGGGAGGATATAATCAACAAGCACGTGGACATCCAAGTTAGGATGATCTTGACTCGGGCTTGCCACGAAGCACGTGTGAGGTCTGTCGTATCTCGTTATCTTCTAGAGGTTGTACATCCTCTTCAAACGTGATACACAAACCCTCCAATTACATCCTTCATTCTTGTGAGGGCATTCAGCGATGTATTTGTCCGCTTCAGTTTTCCTCACTGTGCATATAACTAAGTTGCGTATATTGTAGTGCTTGATCGCAGCCTTCTCCAGTTTTTTAGTCGTGAAGACCATTCCACGTCTGAGTTCACCATCATTCCGTTCGTTGAACATCTCCATCTGTGGGTATTCTGGAAATTCTGTAGCGTAAAATCTTTCTATATTCACTGTTGTGAAGTGGGATGGTGGATCGTAATACACTATGCCCGAAGAAATGCGTGGGGCAGCAACTTCCACAGGTTCCTCCTTCGTATCATCCTCCGAAGCAGTGTTTGCTTCATCCTTTGAAGCAGTGCTTGCATCATCCTCCACATTGACGGGCTCGTAAAGGTCTGGTGGTTCTTCAGGAAATAAACCCATCTCGTCAGCTTCAGGCCCGAGCTCCATAAGTGGTTCCTCATTATGAATATCCCCTTCAAAACTGAATAGTTCTGATTCATCGAAAACATGTACTCTGCCAGGTTTTGCGGCTGCCACCCGATGAGGAGACCGTTGACGAGGCTTATGTCCAATATCTAGGTCCACATCAGCAGCGCATGAATGTCTTCCCATCGATGAGAAATCATATGTGTTTGCATCATTGAGGATATAAGTTGAGTGGCATCATGAAAAAAATCATCAAACTGGTAGAACTCTTCATTGTTGAACGGCCCCGTAGATGATGACGGCCCTACACCAGGGATATAAATTGAGTGTCTTCCGTATGAGATATCATCTATGTTTGCATCCCTGGGGATATAAGTTGAGTGTCGGCCGACTAATGAAAAATCGAATGGGTTAAACTCTTCGTGGTAGGCTGGTAGCATAGATGATGACGTTCCTACACCCATACTGTATGGATTGTACGTTGAGTGCTGTGTTGGTGGCATGTTGAGGTCTAACTCGAAACTTGTTGCGCAAGAATACCTTTCCCTAGAGGTAGAAGACGATGCAACCTCGTCATTGCCCATACTTAATAAGTTGAAACTTTGTCGCAAACTTGATATTGGACTATTAGCATTTGGGTCGAAGTCAAGATTTGCACGAAGCCACTTTGGCACCGCAGTCTCCCCTCTGACGTTTTGTCCAAAAAAAGTTACGAATAGCTTAATGGGCCATCTCATGGAAAAACCGGTATGGGTCTCCAGCATCATTTACACATCTTCATCGTCTCAAACATAAAATATTGTGAAATACAACGCATTTAATGACGAAGGTAGTCAATACCTTAATTGTTGTAATTCTATTCCGAAAGCATGAGGAACCTTCCTCGTTAGCGTTCGCTTAAACCTTTCATACGTTACTCACATCGGAATCTGTATGGTAGCATTGTTGGGGACTGGAATATGACACCGAGTTCCGCATTAGGGATCATCTCATCAACGTAGTATACTACAGCTGCCACTCTTTTTGCCATTGTTGAAACTAAGAAGCGATATTTCTTGTTCACAGACAAAGTGCTTAGAAGTTGTGTTATTTCTCCATTTCATGTACCTATTTATCAGACATAACTTGATGCGACTTGTCAACCACGTTTCAAGGGGCTCGCGTTCTACACAATGCGAGTTCGACCAGCTTTGAAGGATCCTGCATTCTACAAAATGCGACTTTCCGCTAGCAACGCAGTATTCCTAACCTGTCAGGCGATCTCGCATTGTATACTACGCGATGTCCATCAAAGCTGGCCAAACTCGCATTGCGTAGAACGCGACTTCCACCCTGAAGCTTTTATAGAAAGCGATCTTCATAAATTACGTTATTCCCAAATTAGTTTCTTCAGCTTACAAAATACAGAGAACAAGTTTATCAACTTGTTACGTTATTCTCAAATTCGTTTCCCCAACAATTAAAGTACAAAGTATGGCCTGATTTTCTGCTACGATTTTTTTCCGCGGAACTTACGCCTACATATCTTTCAACGAAAAAATCACAAAAGATGCGCTATTTGACTTGATTTCAACACGGGTCAGTGAGTCAACAGACCAAAAAATTTCGGCCTTGCATGTCAAAGTTCCAGTCGTTGAGCCCGGCCCAGAAGAACATTACATGCTAACACTATCGAATGAGAGAGATATGTGCAAGATGTTTCGGGCATACAAACGTATGGGGTTTACAAACATCGAGCTCACTGTACAATTTGATGAGGGCTCCAGTTCATCAACAAGGCCATCAACTACCCATAATTTCCAAGATAGAGACGTTGATGCGTTGTCAACGCAGAATTATAGGAGGCGACAGGAGAAAAAACAAATAATGGAGGAACTAAAGTTAACATCTGACATAAGTACAGACTACGAGGACACAGAATCATATTCCTCGTCCATTCATTTTAACTAGGCTTTAGTAATTTAAAGTTGGTGTAGTTATTTCAATTAACTACCGTGTAGCATGTTTCGTTAATGTATTAATTTTGTCTCCCTCAGAAAAATGATAGTACCTATTTATAGGGATGCAAACGTACCGACCATGAATGAAATATCCAATTAATTATGCAATCGTTAACATTCTACTTTATTATAAAAACGTACGAAACATCCAAACACATTGCAATAACTAACATGTATGAGGTCCGTCGTATCTTACTATGCGCCACACATTGTTTTGCCTCTTGATTCGTGATACACGGATCCTCCAGTTACATCCGCAGTCCTTGTGGACACATTTTTCAATATGGTTGTTCGCATTCGTTCTCTGCACTTTCGACAGAACTGAACGTTGTATGTTGTAATGCTTAATTGCTCCTTTCGCTTGGTTTTTGTTGGGAATATCATTCCAACTTCTAATTCATCATCGCAATCGACAACAGCATCGCATGACTGTCTCCCAATACATGAGAAATCATCAACATTACCCGCCATTGTAGAGCAGATTAGTAGAAAATTGAGTACAAAAAATATATAGCGAAAGAAAATTTTAAGGAGCGATTAATTGAGGAAGTGAGGATGGAGTATTTACAGGACTACGCTATAAAAGTATATTCTTACGAAAGATAATTCCCCAACACTATAAAAAATCACTATAAACATACTAATCGAACCTGATTTTAAGAACAAAATCAAACAAAAATCACGTCCTGCACAACACGAGTTTTTTGTATCTTGCCGTTTCGATAAGCTGAGAAATTATCGCTGAACCGTCTGATAATCTCGCTAAAGTCGTGTCCTAAAAGATGCGAATTATATTTATTTATTTCCTTTTTTAATGGATAATATAATTCACATGTGTTGGAAGTCGCTTATCGAACGACGCGTGTCTGAAAATCGCGTCTTGCAAGACGCAAGTTTTTCTTAAGGAGAAAAAAAGTATTTTTCCAAATAATTTTTTTTAGATGTTTGTTCAAATCTTCCGCAAAAGAAAATATTCAGACCAATACCCTTATAATTAAATGATTTTTTATGATCGGTTTATAATAATAATAATAATAATTGGATAAAAATGGATGATTACAAAACTAATTCCCGAATAAGAAAAGAACCAAAATTTCAGTCTCTACTGCTTGTTCTTGACGGTGATTCCAAGCTCACCTGCAACAATAACAGTAGTGGCCATATCAAGAAACATCCCGTGTTCAACCACACCTGCAATCTTCAAGATAGCATCACCTGCAACCTGTAAATCCCCGATATCTCTCTTCAGATACAAATCAACAATGTAATTCCCATTGTCCGTCACGAAAGCCTCCCCTTTACAATCATTCCTCAGCCTGGCAACGCAACCCGAATCTTTAAACAAGTTCCGGAGCTTATCGGCGGTGAATTTCCAGCAAAATGGAACCACTTCTATCGGCAAAGCCAAGCCGCTGCCTCCCAAATGCTTAACCAGCTTGGATTCATCAACGATGCAGACGAATTTCTTGCAAGCTCCTTCCACCATTTTCTCTCTTAGAAGAGACCCGCCTCTGCCTTTGACGAGATTGAGATGCGGGTCGACTTCATCGGCGCCGTCGATTGCCAGATCGACGGTGGGGTGGCTGTCGAGATCCGAGAGTGGGATGCCTAATGAAATGGCCTGTTCTTGCGTTTGCTTCGAGGTGGGGATTCCTATTATGCTGTTGAGTTTGCCTTGACGAAGCAACTCGCCGATCCGGTTCACGGCGTGTTTGGCCGTCGAACCTGTGCCTAGACCCAGAACCATGCCTGATTCGACGAACTCAACGGCTTTGTAAGCGGCGATCTTTTTTAGTTCGTCTTGGGTTAGGATAACGGGTGGAGATATAGGAGGAGACAAAGACAGGGACAGGGACAAAGCCTCCATGGAAGAAGGTTTTTCAGACCAAGCAACAGCCATTGTTTTTGGGTTAATCGGTAATAAAGAATACAACAGATTAAAAACAAGCGAAATCCAAGGAAAATAATTGTGAGAGTGGGAATTTTCTTTTCTTTCTTTCTGGTTTTGTTTTTCCTTCAGACACTTAAAGGGTGGGGGAGGAGGCGGGATAAGGGATTGTTTGGCTTTGTTTGGTTCTTATAGAAAGAGAATTGAAGGCGAAGAGGAAAGTTCATAAGAAATAAATTAAATCAGATATTTGGATGCTCGGGCACTCTTAATTAGTGTTTTCCAAAAAATGAACGATATTTTCATTACAAACAAAAATATTAAATACTAAACCTGTCGATTATGTCTTAACTCAGAGAATTCAATTCAATCCTTTTTTTAATAAAAGATGAACTATTTCAATTTAATCAAAACTTAACTTAAATTCACATGAACTCAAGATAATCTAACTTAAAATAACTAAAATGTAAATAAATAATTGAAATGATTAATACTCAAAATATCTTAACACATAAAATATCTAATAATTCAAGCATATAACGTCCTACATTTAAAGTTACTCATTTTAATATTAAAATCCATCCATAAAGTCGCATTAAAATCAATCCAATTTGGTGTTATAATTAAATTATATAAAGTTTACAGTTTGATACATAAATTTATGTAAAAAATATTATATAATATTTTAAAATTTAAATTCTGAAACTTTAAAATTTTAAAACATAAACTATAAACTTTAAATTTTATATTTTAAGCACTACAATTTAAACCCATAAAATTAACACCATACATTTTAAATTTAATAAATTTATATAAACTAAAATTTAGGCCACTTATATATAAAATTCTTTCTATTAAATAATCATGTATATAATGGGAACCGACACAACGCCACGCGTGAGTTTTGGTGCTTTTAAATTACGATTCTCCGCATGTTTTGTGAACCACACCGGCTGGATATGTGGGTCTTCTTTTATTTCCCTGGATTTGTTCTCATCTCCTCTATCCTAAATTACATGCATTTTGCCAATGTCGTCTACTACTTTTATTCTTGTCTTTTATATACATTTTATTATTTTAGATTTCAGTCGGTCGTAATACTATATTCAAGAATCGAATCTAAATATTTTACCGAGAATATAATATATTTTATGCTAAACTATAAAATAAGTACCTAAATTATGTATATTTTATGTAATAGGTGTTTAAAATATCTTTAGTTGAAACATGGGCTTAAACTTTTATTTTGGCTGAAATAGGTGTCTAAACTTTTATTTTTAACTTGTTTTAAAGTCAATTTTAGCACCTACTTGGGCACCTATTTCAACCAAAAATGAAAATTTAGGCACCTATTTCAGCCAAAAAATATTTTAGGTACCTATTTTAGCCAAAATTAAAACTTTGAGCACTTATTTCAGCAAAAAAATACTTTAGGCACCTATTTCAGCCAAAAATGAAACTTTGAGCACCTATTTCAGCCAAAAAATACTTTAGGCACTTATTACAAAAAAGAGACATAATTGGGACACTTATTTTGTAGTTAAGCATGTATCTTATTATCAAGGATAGAATTCAGATCAAACATTAAAAGGGTAAAAAATCTATTAAATCTTTAAGTCTAAAATCAAGAGAGATAAAAAACTTTATTTAACTAATATTTGAACAATAAGGACCTAAAATTTCATGGGAAAAGCTTTGGCACACAGGCCGTGTAAACTTTAGTTTACACATGTTTTCTAATTTTAGGGGTTAGAGTTTAAAGTTTAGGGGTTTAAGTTGTAAAGTTCAAAATTTAAGGTTAATTTTTAGAATTTAGGGTATATGGTTTAAGGTTTGTGTTTAATTTTTTAGGGTTAGGGTTAAAAGTTAAGATTTGAGTTTTATAGTATAAATATACAGACTTGTTAAAATTAATTTTATACAACCTATGTATCAAAAATTTACCCGAATTCTATTATGCCAAAATTTTTGGGAGAGGCAATATCTCCTCCTACACTATATAAGGTTCTATCACTGATTATTATAACGTAATTGTTTAAATAATTTGTTTTTGATAATCCTCTTTTAACTATTTTTTCTTGATAAACATATTTATAAACATAATTTTTAATGAAAAAAAAGTAAAAGGATGTACCATATGTTTTGGAGGAAAAGAATGAAGGCGTGGGGCATGTTGTATGTTGATCGATACAGGCATGCAATGCAACCGTGAATGCATGTGGTCCACCAAACAAAGTTGGGATTTTTTTTCTTCTTGTCTCTTTAGTTGGTTAAGCATTATTTATCTTTAATGGATTTGCGGGCATTGACTCTCATTTCCCATGATTCTTGCCGCGTTCAAGGTTTTATCATAATTAATCTAAATCAATTTATGGCATATTGATTTTAGTAGATGAGTCTTCCAACGAAAATTTAAATTAGAAAATACATTAGTATACAAGCCTTTCAATTGTAGGGTTTACGAGTTTAAGTTGAGATTTAAAGGTTTAAGTTATAGGATTTAGGATTTAAGGTTTATGATTAAAATTTAGAGTTTATAGTTTGGAATATAGGATGTTAGAGTTAAGAATTTAAGTTTTAGATTTTATAATTCAAATATGAAGGGTTGTAAATTTCTTTTACACAACTCGAATTACCTAATAGAAAATCCAGTTAATTAAATTGGCATAGTTTTTCATCCTAATTCAATTGAAAATTTCCATGAACTGGATCGAGTAAATTTATTCTATTTTTTGAATAGAAAATTTATTCTAGTTAAATTTAAAATTTTAACGGATTGAATTAGAACTTGTTGATAATATAAATAAATTATAAGTTAGAGCATATACATTTAAAATTTCAAAGCAAAATAAGAGAAAAATGAGATACTTTAGCATGAATGCATGATAAACTTGATTTATCAATTAAATTATTCGAGACCTTAAATATATCATTTTGATTTTTTAAAATTGTGTATGCTAACATTTTTATAGACTTTTACATTTTGGATTTAAAAATATATACTTTTTTATATTAGATGTTTTTCCCCCGAAAGTTTGGTGTATTTTGAAATTATTGTAGCTTTTTTTAAGAGACCAATTTGTTTTTTAGTTTGGCTAAAGGATCAAATTTGTCTTTGTAGTAATCCAAAATTAATAATGTTGTCCTTACTTTTTTTCTTATAATTTTGCTCTCAAAGTTAGTCAATTGCAGTAATGTTGTCTTTTGATTGACGTTGACCACTAAAGTGCTGACGTGGCAATTAACGGTGAAGTCATTCATGCAATTCTGCCCTAAAAGTCATTCAATTGCATCAATTTTGCTCTCGGTTTATTTAGTTTTTGAATAAAATTGGATAAATAATTTAGTTTTTCAAGTTTAACTTTTAGAAACAAAATATATGAAAAATTGATTAATAAATTGGTGTTAATATCCTTTGGGTCTTTAGTAATTATAAAAATAAGTAAAGTGAAAACTCTCACAAAAAATTAAAACATTCTTTATTTTTTTAAAAAAAATCCATAAACTTAATAAAAATAAATAAGATATTCAAAAAATTATTGAAAATAAAAACTAATATAAAAATTAAAATGTATTAGGAATTATAAAATGATAAAAATATAAATATAAAATGTAAAAATATTTATAAAGTATTAAAAATTGAACAATTTCATCAAATGGTAAAACATAAATATAAAGTTATAGATATATAAAAATAAAATTTTAAAATATTTTAAAAAACCATTGGAAAAGTCTTCGACTGTTTCTGGTTATGCTAAGCCAACTAATATTTTTTGAACATATCTTTAATGGAATCATTCTTTTATTAGAGTAGTAATAAAACTTATTAAATATTAATGAACATCAATTTGATGTAGAAAAGTGAAAGAAAATTTGGTGAAATTGTTCAACTTTTTAATACTTTATAAATACTTTTTAATTTTTATATTTATATTTATATTTTATCATTTTATAATTTCTAATACATTTTAATATTTATATTAATTTTATTTTTAATATTTTTTTGAATATCATATTTATTTTTATTAAGTTTATAGATTTTTTAAAAAAATTAAAGAATGTTTTGATTTTTTTGTTAGAGTTCTCATTTTGCTTATTTTTAAAATTACCAGAGACCCAAAGGATATTTACACCAATTTGTTAATCGATTTTTCATATATTCTGTTTGTAAAAGTTAAATTCGAAAAACTAAATTATTTATCCAATTTTATTAAAAAAAACAAATAAATTAAGGACAAAATTGCTGCAATTGAATAACTTTGAGGGCAAAATTGTATAAATGACTTCATTGTTAACTGTCATATTAGCACTTTAGCAGTCAACGTCGATCAAAAGGCAACATTGCTGCAATTGACTGACTTTGAGAATAAAATTACATAAAAAAGTAGAAAGTAATATTGCTAATTTCGAATTACTATAAGGACAAATTTGACCCTTTAGTCTTTTAGTTTAATTAGACTTTTGAGTTTTAATTGAGTAGTTAGTTGTAGAGGAGATAAATTAAAGAAAAAAAATCCGTTTTTTAATAAAATTTTAAGTGACAATTATCCTTTCATTATGTATATATATATAGTTATAACTACACTTATTATTAATATATATTTTTTATAAATCCTATATAGACGACAAAAAAAGAACTCTAAAAAAAATAGGTGTTCCTAATAGATACAGAACCCATGACTTAATGAAAATAAAAGGACAAAGATGAGTAGCTTGACCAACCAATCAATAAATTATTCTTCATGTTATTTAATTGACTTGGTGTTATCAATTAATTGTGTTTCTAACTCAGTTGAGATAAATTCATATTATTACAAGGGTCTTTTCGTATTCTTATATTTTGTATAATCTTTAAACCAGTCATTAAAAACTAGGGATAATCATGGGTCGGATTTTTGGCCGATCCGCATTTGACTCGAAAATTTAACATATCCATCTAAACTCGACCCGAACTCGAATTCTAGAATAAAAACCTGAACACAAATCGACTCGACATAAATAAAAAATTATCACTTTTTATTATTATTCGATAAAATAGAGAGCAAACTCATCATGTGGCCTTGACAACTTTCCCCCACTATATTTTTTATGTTGGCAAGAAATTGAAAAGAAGGCAAAGTTAAGAGGTTGGAGTGAGAGATTAGAGAAATTGGGGGATTCAATTGAGATTTTGAGTGGCAGCTAATTTGGCATGTAAACAAAGAAGTTTGCCAATTTGTCAATTCAGTACTCCAACTTCTCCAAACAAGCCAACCTCTCTAGTATTCTCTTTGATATTTTTTCTATTAATTTTAAAGATCAAATAGAAAGTAATTACAAGTAAAAGGAGCAAATCATTATTTTTTAAAAAGTTGACTATATAATAAAAAGTTGCATTTGCAAGGCATTTAAGTTATGATTACTTTTTTTTTAACAATGTGATTTGAATTTTATTAATAATTATGAAAGATAAATTGCATTAAAAAGAGAAAAAAAATGACAAATTCACTAAAGTCTCTTACAATGGTGCAAAGAAAGTAAATACTTTCATCGTGATTAGCATACCAAAATTTAAAAATCTTTATGAATCTCTTTGCCTACCTCTATCCAAACGAGACGCTTTACGGGGTGAAAAAAGAGTGGTGAACAAACCAAGCTATCAGGCAGATTGCTCCGCTACTCATGTGTGATTACATCGGCAACTAACCATCAACCGAATGAGGATCTATCTTTCTAAGAACACTGACAGGACCATAATCAGAGACTAGCGTCGTGAAAATCTTTGAACGAGCACTTACCATCCACTAAGGTATACTGAAATCATGCCATAAGAACAGATAAAACGAATTACAAAAAATAAAAAAATACATGTTACAAAAATAAAAAATATGTGTTACAAAGACAAATTTTTTTATTAAAATATAAAAAAATAATAAATTCGATGAACAATATTAAAAGTAATTGCGGATCACCAAAAAAAAAAAGTAAAGTTATCATTACTTTTAAATCTTTGTCTTCATTCGTTTGAAGTGTGACACTGTCAGAGTCAATGGCAATTGCCGGCAAGTGGCACAAGTTTGACACTGGGCAAGCATGATTTTGTAATATAGATTACAAAATTTAATATATGTGTTATTTAGTTGTTAATGGTAGAAAAAAGAAGTAAATATAATATTAGAGGGCTCGAACATGATATTCTTATGATGCATAAAAATTCAATTAAATAAATTTAAGAATTAAATTAAATAAAATAGTTAAAGTCTTCTAATAAGGTGATGAGACGTACTATCACCTGATTAAATAATTTATTTATTTTATTAAATTAAATTAGGATCAAATTGATAGATTGTGTAAATAATGAGGAATAAATGTATAATTATACCAATTTATTTAACAGCCTTTATGTTTTAATGGTTGGTGGCTTGATTAGAACCACTTAAATAGTTACATGGTAAAATTGCCAAAATTAAAAGTATATTGGTCAAATTAACATCAACCCTATAATTTAATGGTCATTTGTGTAATTTACCAAAAAAAATTATCTCAATGCATTCAAACACAAAATTATAATCTTTCAAATTTTTATAATACAACTATATTTGAAATAACACATTAAACACATCATTTACCTCCCTTTCTGAAAACTTTCGTTTCAGTCCCGCCAAAAATAATACTATGTTTTTAACCATACAACCGTTTAATGTAAATTGAAAACTCGGGCTGACGCTTAAGGAATCTTTGCTTTCACTTGGATCCAAACCAGAAACAAACTCCCACCCCATATATAGAACCCAAGATTCAAACCTACGATACCAGAGAGAGGGAAGAACAAGAGGAGCTATAAGTTTTGCACTCAATCTCTTGCTTGCTTCACCTCAAAGCCATACCTTTAATCTTGCACTAAACCAACGAGAGATAAAAAGGAAAGAAGCTTCCTTTGCTTCAGGAAAAACGATCCCTTTCTTGTAAGTTTCTTCTTCTTCTTCTTCTTCTTCTTCTTCTTCTTATTTGATTCCTGTCATAACCCTTTTCGAGCTATGATTTATGCTTTTGCCTTGGATTGGGTAAAGCTCCCTCTTTTTTGCTTCTCTCTTTCATTCCTCTTTTTACTTTTCTGGGTATTTTCCCTTTTCCATTTCTGTTTACTTTATAAAGTTTTTGGAAGTATTTTCTTCAATGGGTTTATGCCAATTAATTTGTTTTTTCCTAGGGTCTTCTCTTTGGTATGCAGTTGTGTAACTAAGTATCTTCGTTGTAAAAAACAAAACAAAACACTTTATTGTCTTTGCTCCAATTTGCTGAGCTTTTGTTTTTCTTTTCCCTTTTGTTTTCATGTTTAGAGTCAAATTCTTCTCAGCTCTATGAGATTGGCTTTATCTATCCTTATGAGATAGTTAAACGTATTTGCTATTTGCTAACACCTAAATTCAAAGCTTTTTTGGGTTGTTTCTGATCATTTGTGGTTTTTCTAAACAGAAGTAAAGAAGAGAAGTTGATCAACTGGTTTCTGTCTTGGCTTATTACATCTGATTGTTGAATTCTTGCATATGGGGGATCATTTTGTATTACTAGTGGATCGGTTGTTGACAGAATCCACACTGGAAGCTGCAATCGAAAGCCGAAACCGCTCTTTGCAGGCCACTACATCAGCTGTTGATGACAAGAAAGCATTCAATTCTTCTCCAAGGGTGGTCTTTTCGTCGCCCGGGAAAATTGTGGAATGCAGAATTTGCCAAGATGAAGATGAAGATTCAAACATGGAGACCCCTTGTTCTTGTTGTGGCAGCTTGGAGGTTAGGTTGAGGCCTATTTGAATGGCAGTTTTCTGTTTAGACTAACTTCCTAACGCCTCTATTTTATTGCAGTATGCTCATCGAAGATGCGTACAGAGATGGTGCAATGAGAAGGGCAATACTACCTGCGAAATATGCCATCAGGTTACTTATATTAGGTTTCATGAGACCTTGTTCTAACTAAAGCTTTTTTTTTGTTCTTTTTCGATTCCATTTTCTTCGAGTGATTTACAGCTTGAGTTGTTTGTTGTAAGGTTCATCTCTTACATTATGTTATTGCTAAACTTATCTGATCATAGAGCTTCTGCATTTCAGCAATTCAAGCCAGGCTATACCACACCACCTCCTTCATTTCGAATCGGGCGTTTTCCAATGAACTTGAGGTAACTAAATTGTGTTTAACCATCTTTTGTCAGGTTAAAATTGCTTCTTTTTAAGTTGTATGCTTTTTACCAGGGCAAACTGGGATATCTCTAGGAGGGACTTAAACAATTCTCGGTTTATAGCAGTAGTATCGACAGATCGTCATTACGACGAATATTCGGTTTCAACTACAGGAAACTCGATATGTTACCGAACGGTTGCAACAGTGGTAACTTTCACTCTCTAAATCAAGTGAATGTTCCAAAAACTAAAAACTAGTGGAATGCATTGGAATATATGAGATTTTCTAAGTTAAAAAGCTTAACCATTCTGACTATGCTACTGCTGATTTCTTATTCTTTTCAACTGCAGTTCATGCTTCTTTTGATTTTACGGCATACTCTTCCATTCATACTTACCGGAACCAACGAGTACACTTCCCTGTTTATGGTAAATTTCTTCTCATATTTTGAAGATATCGACTCGTGGATTATAAACTAGCATCGCTTATGTTGCACAGTTGGTATTACTTCCAATTACTGGGATTATCTTGCCAATCTATGTCATGGTAAAAGCAGTGACTGCCCTCCGTCACCGCCGACAACGGCAGGTGAGAGTTTCTCTTTGAATCAAGTCATAATGTCTATCACCTACTGGTATGAAAACAAGTTTCGCCGAGTGAGTAATTTTTTTCGGCTAACCATTAGGACACTCCAAATTCATTGTTTACTCAATCAGATGAAGGAATTGAGCATTCTATCATGCATACTCAGCCTCACGTAGTCAACATTCCTTGAATGCCAACTCTGGGGAAAAGAGTAGAAAACTGGAAGATGTTGGTCTCAGATGATAAAGGTCGTAGTTTGATGGTTTTTTATTACATGTTTGACCAGTTGTTTTTAGAAAAACTGTATAAACTGACTCTGGGAAGTTGGAAATTCCCAATTGTATATGGATGGTCGAAGAAAATATACATTGGAGGAGGAGAAAATACAAAGACTGTACTTGTGTGTATGAAATATTGTACAGTACATAAAAGAATAGCAGCAATACAAATGAATATATATATATATATATATATATATTTATCTTACTCCTTATTCTTTGCCTTCACTTTGAGTATATGAACCAGTATAAAAATGTATAATACTTCATGTACTCTTTGCATATTTGAAATTCAATCCCTTAATTTTTAATTTCGTCATTTAGGATGGGAAATCTTATAACCCTAGATTTGACATTTTTTTAAAAATAGCGGTCACGTGACCATATTTTTTTATATTTTTAATATGCTATATAATCCAATTTAATTTGATTCTTGTAAGAGTGTCACCGATTGGACTAAAATTATGAAACCAAAGTGATAGAGGAAGTAAATTCATAAAACTAAAAGCAGATGGATTGTTAAATTTCAAATATGTGAAAAGTATAGGGACTGGGCTTAATAAACCTACAAATTATGAACAGCAAGTATTTGTTATCATAGGAACAACGAATGCCAAATGTTCCTCTCAGCTCGCCCTTTTCCACTTTACACAAATGATGGGAAAGGATACAATATCTGTTGAATGCCAATGCAAGAATAAAAATATGTTTTTTTAATGTCCTATGCTACTTGCACCACTGCTCAAACCTGAATGACCGGGAATAATCCATCCACCCCATACCGTTGGTACCACTATCTCGGTTCAAAATATGTTTTTTTTTTCTTAAATAATTATTAAAAGAGGTTCACAATTTCTATAAAAAAAAAAACTTCACAATATTCTCACATTCAAGCTACTACAGTTCTTCAGTGTTTAATCATATGAAGAACAAAATCAAGTGAGAGGGAATTGGACAGACACTTGTATCAGACATTCACACTCAAGCTCATTATAAAGTATTCACGCAGCATGTCAAATGTGAATGGTACATTCAGAAAACAGATAAAATTAAGATTATGCTAAATCTCTAGGAACCCAAAATTCAGGATTATCGTGATAGAAAGCTGAAAAAAAGAATAGGACATCAAGTGAGACTGGTATAAGGCTGTAACCTGGATTTCTACTCAGTGCTCGAGGTCATCCGCGGGTCATCTTAAGGATTTGTGTGTGAATTTTTTGTTGTTCTAGTAATCTTAATTCCAGCTTCTCCTTGGCCTGAAAAGTGGTGGAAGGAAATCAGATAAGAAAGTTACATCGTAAATATCATAACTTCTCTCTTTCTCTCTCTACAACTCTCCCCCACCCCTTTTTCACCCTGTTTCTCTTTCCACTCATATGCTTATAATCCTATTTGAAAGAACCCACGTCATCAGAACTATCATATGTTCTTTAAAGAGTGTAGTTGATGGAAATACTTCCGACTCTTCTGCCGAGAACGCCAGTAGCAAGCGAGGGCTCCAAATGCACAGCTGGCAAGAGCAATAGCCAATGCAGCCCCAACCGGCACCACAACTGCATTAGTTGAGGAATCATCCAGAATAACGTTGGTTCCATCTTCAGCTAGAAGACCCTTTTCTTTGTACAAAGATACAAGCGTATTTCCGTAATAGCTAGTTAAGAACTTGAACACTTCATCCCGGTTCCACTCTATCTGACTTCTTCCTTTATCCTTGGGATCTCGGGAATGTTGACATGAAGAACAAAGCTGTTTCGGAGGCCAAATAATCTTTGGGAATTTAGGATCTCCGGTTTTTAGAGATGCTTCTTCCTTCATTAACCTCTCATTGACTTCATTATGTGCGCTCCACAACCAAAGGGCAAAGTCACGAGCTGTTTTGAAAGGACTTTTAACACTGCAAATTGAAGTTTTGCAGTTAGATGAATTTTTTTTTCAACTTAACAGTTAAATGAAAATAACTTGCTTTGGAATCAAATTTACCTTGAACACATCTCATAGAAATGTTGACGACACTCCTCACAAATAAAGAAGTTGTGAATAAAATCACATATAGATGTAAATGCAGACTGGCTCTCTCCATCCTCAATCCTCACGGAGAGTGAATGCATTAAAACCCACAAGCCACAACTGCATACAAAATATGTACGAGTATTTACAGATATAAAATCAATTAAAACTCTATTATGATTGATATCATATGCAAGCCAGATAAGAGAAACATTTTTTTATGACAAGAAAAATATTCTTTTACATAATACATTGCAAAATGGCTTAATTATCATTTTTGTTCTATGACTAAAATATGAAAAAGAACATTAATTAGTGTAAACTAAGATTTCTAAAATAATTGCATACAGTTGACATCTATCTTGAGCTAATTTGCTAAGAAAAAACAAATCACCACCCCCTAGTAAACATTATTAGTTTTTGCAACTAACCCTCCCTTTAATGCATCTGCATATCACGTCCAAACCCTATGGAAAGAGTGCTAGTACTTCGTGGAATCATACAGAAGTAAAATAATTTCATACCCAAAGCAGTGCCTAAAGAGAGTGAAAGACTTCAGACTGGAGAAGTTCAAAAAGTTCTTTCAAAATTGCATGAGCTAAATTTAAGGAGGGTGTTTATATCATTACCTAAAGCCCCGAGTATCATTCCGGCTGCCACGACAAAACATCTGCAAAAAAGAACATCCGGATGAGGCATAAAGCAACCATTAAAAATAGAAAACGTAAATTTTTCAAAAAATATATATTTTATATTGGAGAAAACAAAAACGAAAAATATTTATAGGGTTTAATCAATTTGGCAATCTCACAGCTGAAAAACATCAGTCATAGTTTTCTCTTATTAGTAGATATATATAGAGGCAATGGATCACATAAAATGGGTGTTGTAACTACTTATAGGTAACTAGCAATCACCAATTGTTGTATTAGATCATTCCACTTCAATCAAGCTCCAAATATATGCAAAGAAAGAAAATAAAAAGCAAATTAAAAGCCTACATGGTACTTCCTAATATCAATAGCTTCAAATATAAACAACGAGAGAAAAGAAAAATCCAAATTGCCTTTTAGTACCTACCCAATATCCACGGGGAACATCCTTTCCACAAATATGGAAATTGCGCAGCACCCCTATCATGTTAGTGGTGTCAACATCATGCCTGTCTGATGACCAAATATCTATTGGGCACAAGTCATCGAAGTTGACAAGTACTTCTGCACTTCCCTTCCGACACCTAGTACAAAGCCAAGGAGAACTTGATATCAAACTTAAGAATTACTTTTGGTTTGCAGACAAGGTATTGATTTTGGTTTGATAATTTCATTCTTCTGCATGTGCTTCAGTTCTTCACCTTTCACAACTTATTCTCTCTACATCATACTCTTTCTTAATTTAGCTTGCTGCCACTTTGATATCACTTATATCCACTTTATGCCATGAAGGATAAAAAATAGGATTGTTTTTCCTCATGTATAGTGTCATCATTAATCAATTTTGGAGTTGTTTAGAAACTTTGCCTTGACCAAAGCTGCTTTTAATTAAGTTATCGAATCATCTAGTACAATATTTTTTGTGTAGTTGTTGAATAAAGAGATACATTGTCTCATGTCCGTTATTTCCAATACTACCTTCCCCATGCTTCCTAGAAATGACACGTTCTGCCTTACATATCACTCGTGATCTTTTACTTGGAAAACATTATTCCTACTTCCTAGTTGCATAGTTTTTGGGTAATTATTCTGAAACTCAACTGATGAAGCTATAATATGCTCCTTTTTAGGATCAGTTTGATGAAAATGGTATCATGATATATTCTTTTGTCAATTAAGAGCTCACCAAAGCTAAATAAAATGCCCCCTCTTTAAGTTCAAGGTCATATCAGTAGCCATTAAGAGTTATCTTTTTTCTTGTGCAGTAATTCCTTCTTGTCAGCAGGGTTATTAAGTTACAATCATTCTAGTAACGTAAAGCCAAGCCAAGATGCATACTTGAAAGGTTGGATCTTTACCTCCTTGAAGGGTGATGAGCCACTAAAAGCTGAAGGAATTTTATTAGTGAAGCTCGAGTTCCTGATTTAATCATCTGCAGGACATCATTTCCAGCAACTTTAGTAAGACAAAAAAAAAACCCAGCCTATATGCATACAAACACGTGAGAAAAAGAGGGAAATTTACACAAGATAGTGAAATTCCAACCTTATGTTCTAGAATGATGTCAAAGGCAGTTGCGGTTGCCTCCTCGACATCGTACACAGCTCGAGCAATCTTTGAAAATTTTATCAAAACAATGAAGATAAAATCCTAAGCATATTGACAAAATCTCAAACATGCATTATTCAAGAAAGCAAATTGGAAATGCGCAAAGAAACCTGTCCAGGATCTGATATATTTGGTGAAAGCTGCTCATTTTCAAAATTTTCATCATCCAGGCTATATGAACTGAAAGGGAGTATAAGCAGTAGAAATCAAATGAGGACGAAAGCTGATGGTTAAAATTTCATAGATAGTGCAAATATTTGGCACTAACTTAGAAGTATAATATCAACCAAACACCATTTTTTATAACTACAATGTCAGGACAGAAACATATTTCATTATACCCCAAAACCTCCCCCATGCTCATGATTGTGATGCCTACTTCAAAATGTCTAAAGTTCCAATCCTATACCCCATAAACTATGATTGAAGACTTGAGTCAAGGTAGGGTTAAAAAGATCAAACAGTACAGGAACTGGACTTGCTGCCCTTCCTACTCATACACCTTGGCATACAATAAAACTTCTGGCAAAGCATTAAACTATTCAGTCATAGTCTTTATCAAGGATTTTGTAATAATACTGCAATACAGTTAAACATACACATGCATAAGCTACAATTGAATTTGAAGAATGCATCCTCCTCCTATATGAGATGTCAATATGACGCATCCCAAATGCAGAATTAACTTTAAAATTAGGCCTATATTCAATTATCTAACAAAAAGTCTTCCTCCATGTGGTGTCAATAATTATAAGATTATTAAAATAACATGTTTTCCCAAACGAATTATTGGGCAATTCCTAAATGTATAAGGACGCAAGAACATCTGATAAAAAGGACGTAGCCACTTTCAGTAAATCGCTCATAATTTCCTTAACAAATTCATAAATTTAAAAGAACTGGTTCAGATTATAAAGATGCAGTGTATTAAATAAGTAACAGATAAAGAAACCTCATACCTGCCTATTTGCTTATTGATCCAATTAAGCAAGCGTTCTGCAGTCCGCCCATCATCAATTACACGTAATTCACTTTTTGCTTGATCAGAGCTCCAGCCAGCAGAAAACTTTGTAGGAGGACCCCAAAACAGCATAGGATAGTGACTCACAGAAAACTTATCACAAAGTTTGGTGTTTATCTGTGCTGCCAAGCAAAGACAAAGAACCAAAGTAAAATTAGCAAGACAAATTTTTCCAACCAAAATCAGTAAAAAAGAAGTGCTCCAAAATGGAACGTAATCATTTATACAGGGTTGGCAAACGGAATGAGGCTAAATAAGTAGTAAATCTGAACACATGGAGTAAAAAGAACATCCACCTTAGATGGCTACATTCTAGTCTAAAAGGCTCACTAATGATATTAAAAGTGCTACTTTATTGTATTTCCAGTTTAACAACTTCACTCCAAAACTTGAGAAGGCTTGAGTCATAGGAAAAAATAAAAGTGATAATATCTAAACCCTTTAGGATCCCATTAACGACATCTTAAGGCAATTATTTTCTCAATCATTTAATTTTAGCTTCCAGGATTTCTGATCAAGATGATATTAGTTTCACTTGTTCCAGAATTTCTAATTCTGTGTTTCTTGTCAACAAAAGTAAAACAGAAACTTAAGTTTGTAATTGTAATACCCAACATCTATCTAACAAATAGCAATTACAAATCATTTTGAAAGAATCTTAGTTTCTAATAGTTCTCATTTCTTGAAAATTTAGAGGAGTATTCAGCAAATCCACTCTGTCCAGAGAACCTTCAGTTCACACCAATTTAAAATTTCTTGATACCCTGTGGACAAGGTTAGTGATTAGTTATATGATAAAAATAAATCAGGGACTCAAACTAATTGAACCTCCCAAGCACTTCGGAGTATGGAGATCATTTTTTTCTATTTGACCATTTTTCCTCTTTACACAGGTTATTTATGATGCCCTATGCTCAACTTAGGTATCGTTAAGCTTTATTTCTAAGGAAGATGGAGAAAATCATCGAACGTCTTTTAAGCAGAGGATGAGTGAATTTTGATACATATTCTCGAATACGTAAAGAAGTATTTTAACAGATGCCATTAATGTTTGGCAGTGTTAATAAATGCTTGAATGGAGCAATAACTAAACAAAACCACTCAAGAAACAAATTCAAAGTGTTTGTTCTAGCTATTAAACACAACATCAGACTTTATTTTCAAAATCCCACACGTAAAGAAATTTACTTTACTGAAGAAACTAGTATTTTACAGCAGTATTTCCATGAGGGTTCACTTTGCAAGTTTTCAGAAGACAAAACAAATACCTTTAGTGCACAGTCTACTCTAGTCATCAATACAATTCCAGGATGCACAGCATTGGGTCCATTGAAAATCCTTGCAACTTTTTCATAATGGGGCTGAAAAATTGCAAGTAAAACAGCAAAAATTTAAGAATGTGAAGATATGAAAAATTCTAAGCGCAAAATAGACCATGTGTACCTTGTAATTTCTGCAAGCAGGGCACCTGAAAAGTAAATAAAACGTTATATAACATCATTACTGGCTTGGAGCGGGTAATTCAACTACTAGATACATACACTTAACCAAGAAAGCATGTAGTTTTATATGGAATAAAGAAGCAAGTGTATTGCTTGCACACACTACTGTGTAGAAAGGTGCCATTCTTGTGAAAAGGGAAAGCCTTATGCAATAATAAGCTACATAATATCAAGCAAACAAGGACAGGCAACTACTAGTAAATCAATAAAATACAACAAATAGGCTGTGAAATGTGAACAACTGTGGTCGGTAATTGGTTAGCTAACCCTTTTCCTACAATCCAACTAATGAAATCCAAGAGTAAGGTAAAAGTAGCCATGAAGAACAAAGGGCTTTGACATGCCAGCCCCAAAGACTTGAGACATATAGTTGCATTTACTATGCTTAACCACATACTGTCACGGATATGCTAATACTATGTTATCGCTTTCTATATTGTAAGAGAAAGCACACTTTTTTTGGGGCAATCTTTGTATTAAAAGGAACACTTGTATCAACATGCAAATGGGCTTTGACCGGAAGTGCAGGCAGTTTAACAAATCAACTGTCACTGATGTAACTGTCTTATATTCTATACACCCTCTAAAGGAGATAAACAATGTCATTTGTTACTCTAAACATTAGTTAGCCATTGTCATTGTGGTCCACCATCCAAAAGAACACATATTTGTATCTCCAACTTGTAAGGCAAAGCCTAAAATCTTAGAATACGGATCCCCCAGGTGGTAAATGTCAACAAGGCAGTGTTCAATCTTTCTCAACTTTTGCCAAAATTTGGATGGCCATACCCTTCTATCCATGTTCATCCAAGGTGTCCAATTTCTTACCATAGCAAGTTGGCGAAAAGTCATTGCTTTGATTTTAAAATTGCAAGTAATGACCGAATAGAACACTAAAACATTCAATTATATGAAAATGGAACTGATAATACATAGAGGTTCAATATTTCCATTCCTACGCATGAAGAAGATATTATCTTTGTCTATCAACTCAAATAAAATAGAAAACAATTCTCGTAACGATAACTAAATCAGAATAAAAGACTAATATCCGGCAGATTAAACTTTTCACCAAGTAAGCAATTCAAAAAAATAAAAATAAACAGAGTACTTTTTCTTCCACGGTAACAAAACTATAAAAGCTTACGCAAATAAGCATAATTTGATTGTTTTCTGCTCAAATTTTAAAATAAAGAAGAGTACTAACCAATGAGCAAAGAATTCAACTAAAGCATAAGTCGCGGGAGTGTCCTTGAGAACTGCATCGAAATTCGTGGCGTTCAATTCAACGGCGTAGTCCTTCCGATCATTACCACCACCGTTGTTATCAGAAATCGCACGAAGTATAGCCCGCGATCCCGCTTGAAACGACGATGCTTTAAAGATCCAAAGGTTCAAAATCAGAATCCAATACACAAGAGACATAGGGGAAGAAACCGATCGTACGGATATATTAATTTTTCTATCACAACTTCGACGGAATTCAAAGGAAAACGTTTTTCGAAGGAAAAAAAAAAGAAATTTTTTTGAGGAGTATTATTTGATTCTAGAACTTAATAGAAACAATAAAATAGCAGATCTTTCAGTTAGGTGTTGTGGGGGGCAGGAAGATGAAGTGGTGGTGGTGGGTGGGTTTGGAAATTTCCGATTGAAGGCTCTGAATTAATTAATTTCTAGGTCCCCTCCCATGCATGTATAATTTATAGGCTTTATCAAATATAAATCTTTAGATAAACTTAGATACATACACCGAGGGTCACTAAGTTTTTAAGTTACTTGTAATGCAGTCATCAAAATAAAATAAAAAATATTAAAATCATTGTTGTTAAAAATAATTCATTTTGATCGGTGAACTGCTAAAACGGACGTGGTATGTTCTTAAAATTGAATAAGTTGTCTATTGAGCCGTTTAATTTTTTAAAATTTTCGAAAGTGACACCGAACTTTTTGATTTTACATATTTACCTCAAATTATCAAAGCAATACAAATTAGTCCTGATATTTTTAGAAGTCACACTTTAATCATCATACTTTCAAAATTTTTATGACAATATCCTCAAACCTCAAAAACTTACAATCTAATCTTTAAATCTCGTTTCTTTCTCAGTCATTACATCGACGATAGATATCTTGACTCGAAACCCAAAAATGGTAAATCCTTAACAACAATTATGATTGTTACTGACGCATACACAAAATCCGACAAGAGTCAAAATGTTGAAATTGGTTTGACATTATCTCGTACCATCTTTATTACTTTTGCATTTCAACTGTGATGCTAATTTTTTTTTTCGAACCCACATATCAGGCTGAAACCTACATCCATGACAGCCCAATTGCTCTTTATTCTCATTTCAGGCCTATTGTTTTAAGTCCAAATCATTGGATTTTGGGTACATTCTTTCTTTCTTTCTTCTTTTCAGTGTTTCAGTATCCATTTTATTTATTATTGTTTTATTTACTAACATACATGGCCTCTTTTTCAATTTTATTGTGTTAATTAACGAGGTCGTGTGGATGTTAACTCGTTAATTATTCGTATAAAAGAACATCCTCCGCGAAACATTTCATCATTTTAAAAATAAAGGCTATGTCATTTTATTACGGTTGTTAAAGCAGATGATATCCTATCTGATTAGATGTTGTATTGTTAATTATTTGCGATAAGAAAATTTTTTTTTAAAAAAATTCATTCATTCAAGAGATCATTTTTTTAATTTAAAATTTAAAAAACAATATGCGATCAATCGTATATTTTTATTTATAATATTTATTAAAATGAATTAAATTGAATCAAAATTATTATCTAGCATAGTATTAGACCATTCCCCATACGTTTTACAAGCGAATCGTGATGATCTTCTTCTGGATAAGAAAATCAGACCAGATCCAGCCATAAGCCCATAAGCAAGAAACCAAAACAGCATCATTCAAGCGAATCGTGAGATTTAAATTTATTTTTAATATTGATTTAATTATTTATTTATATTTACATTCGAAATAAATAGAATACATTTAAAACAAAATAATTATTAAAATAAATTACTATGTTTAATTAATAATTTAAAATAATAGACATATATAGATTATGTATTTTTTAAATTAATTCATTCGTTCTATAAAATAAAAGGGAAAACTACCCAAATAATACCCGCTATTGCCGAAATATCGTTTTAGTATCTCAGCTATTTTTTTTGGCAAAATAGTACCTAACGTTATGTTTCGTTTTCATTTTGGTACCACATGTGCTTTTTTATGATTTTAGTCGACGTGGCATGCTGACTAAGAGAGAGAAAATTACGTGGCAGGCTGTCACATGTGATTTTCTATCTCTTAGTCAGCACACAATTAGTTTTTTAACGGTGTGGTACAAAAATGAAAACGAAACGTAACGTTAAGTACCATTTTACCAAAAAAATAGCTGAGGTATTAAAACGATATTTCGGCAACAGCTGGAGTACTATTTGGTAGTTTTTCCAAAATAAAATTATATAAATAATAACTAAACAAGCCTAATTAAAATATATTGAAACAATTATCTATTAAATATATTTTTTTATAAGAATACTTTTTATTTGATCTAGTGGTCGATAGAATTCATCCATCATGGTAAGCGAGGAAGCCACAACGTTAACATTGTGTGGTATGTAATGTGAGTTATAAATAAATATACATATATGTATATATATATATATATATATTCATATATACAAATGTATATGTTCCTTTTCTTGATGTATGTATATGAATATATATTTAATCATTAATATCTAATCAATTGATCGATTAATTTAGATTGAATTTTGTATATGTCTATTATAGGGCGACCTTTTAATCTAATTTTTTTCTATTTATAACGTCAAAATTCGAACATTTAATCTAACTTAAAAGATCTAATGCCTCACCGATTGTTGGCATATGTGGATATACTTTGATATATTGTATTGGTATTTTTGCGTTGTGTTTATTATTTGTTATATTAATTTAGTAGGCCTAATAATTACTCTTAGGTGTAACAAAAATCATGGGCTCGATTTCTATAATAAATTTTTATAGTATTTTAAATCAAACAATTGATTTAGTGAAAAATTAGATAATGTTCATCATAAAAGACTCAAGTTTGATTGCTTTTTCTACAAAGTGTGTTTCTTGTCAAATGATTAAGAATATGTATGACATATATTACTTTATTATCACCTTTATACTATTCAAAAAAATTTATATCGTATTTTATTTAATTAATCAATTAATAAATTAAATATCAACAATTATAATAAAAAAATTATAGTCTCGTATTATTAGGTCAAATGAAAAGCAAGTGCATGGGTCAGAGCTAATGGTCCAAGATTTGTAGCATATTTTTTTTATTTTTTTTAACAATTTTTATTTAAAGAAGGAAAAATGAGAAATTTGCTTTGATTGAGTCTAAAACGTACAATTTAAAGGTGTGTCAATTGAGAATTTTTAATTACTTATTTTAAAAGTTGTTGATTTATTTTTTTATAATTTTTAATTAAGGAGTTGGAAAAGAGAATTTTGACTTTTTGTTAAAATATTGTAAAGTACACTTTAGTGATTATTAAAGATGAAATGAAATGATTGTTGATGTTTTTAATTATTAATTAAGCATTATGATTATAAAAGGTTGTTAGCCTACAAAAAGACTGAACACGAGGAATGAATCATGCCACTTAGTTAAATAAGGTATGCTACATGATTTTTTAGTATTTTTAATAGGGTTTTATAAATAGTATTTGTTATGTTTTCACGTATATTTTATAAATAAAATAATTTAACTTTATTTTAAGAAAAATATATATATTTTCCATTAGAATCACTTTTTACGTTCTCGCGTTGTTTTTAAATTACGAGATTATTATTATTTCTTAATAATTTTAAATGTGTTTTTTAATACTTTATGATTAACATATCACATGATTTTTGAATAGTTAATTTTTCTATTTGATTTTGTTTTATTTTAAATAGATATTTCTTAATAATTTTAAATGTGTTTTTTAACTGTCAGAGTTGTATTGACTTTGTTTTATTTTTCTATTTGATTTTTGAATAGTTAATTTTTTATTTTTTAAAAAAGTACATTTAAAAAAAATCACATAAGTATAATTATTTAAGAAAAATATGATTTTTAATAATATTATAGCTATTAAATTAATTAATTTTATTTAAGTAATATTATCAAATTTAATAATATTATTTGATTATAAGATAGTCTTAAAAATTATATAAAAATATATAAATCAATGTGAAAGTCTGAAAGATTGAACCAAATACTAGAAATTAATTATCTACCCATTTCAATATTCTTCAAAAATAAATTATTATATAATACATACAATTTAAACATATTTCCACTGTGCTTACATATGTTCAAACATATATATTTTTTAAATAAAATTATTGAAATATATAAATCCACTTATAATAAAATCTGTCGTTTTAAAATTTAATCCTTTAAAAATTATTTAGTTAAATGCGTTATATTAATCAAATGTTTGTTAGTTTATTTTAGGAAAGATAAAGACAAAGATAGAAATGAACCGGTCCGGTTCGGCCGAGCGTCCGTATAACCTAGTATCATAAAAATCCCTACTTTTATCGCATCGAACATTTGTTTCTGCGTTCTTTTACAACTTGAAACTTTGAGGAAGCAAACGATGAAGCTGAAAAACAAAGGTAAAGTATACCTATCCCCTTCTCCGTCGTCTTTTTCCTCCGGCGAAGACCATCTTTCGATTTTAAACCTTCTTCCGGCCGCCATTTTAGTTCTTGCTTCTGTCCTTTCCGTCGAGGACCGAGAAGTTTTAGCTTACATGATTACAAGGTCCCTCAAAACCACCACCACCACCACCACCAACCCTTCTTTAATCTCTCCAGATCCTTCTTCCAAGAAACACCCACCACCTCCGGCAGCCGCCAAGTTGGCCCACATGGCTGGCGGCTGCTCCTCCCATAAGCCGCATGTTTTCGATTGCGATTGCTTCGACTGTTACACCAGCTACTGGTTCCGTTGGGACTCTTCACCCAACCGCGACCTTATCCATCAAGTTATTGAAGCTTTTGAAGACCATTTAACCAAGGGGGAATCCCTAAAACCTTCCAAGAAAAATGCGCGGCTCAAAAGAAGGGATACTAGCAGTGAAACGGTTGCCAGGATCCCCGATGACCCGGTCGTTGATGTTCCGGGTCAGCCAGGACAAGAAGTTCCCGTCCTGAAGAGTTGTGCCGAGGAAACACCAGTTACAGCTGATGGCGTCATTTCCACGGAGAAGAATGTTGAAGAACCAGCTGAAATGGTGGAAATTACCGAACATTTTCTGGTGCCGGAAGACGCTGACGTGGAAGTATATACGCCGCCGGCGAGAAGTGACCACAAGGGTTTCGCTAGGAAAGGGTTGCCGGACATATTGGGATTATTGAATTCTCGTTTATGGGATCTTTGGAATCCAAATGTGTAATTTTCTTTTTATGAGAACTTAAAAAAGAGGAAAAATAATGAGTACTCCTATTATTAAGAGTAAACTATATCAGATACCACCAATAATTAGCACCGACTCATTAATATCATTGAATTTTTAATTTATTTAATTGTAACACTAAATTTTAGTTTTAATTTAAATCATGCTACTGAAATGTTATTTGATAGCGATGTGATGACGTAAACTATAGTTGTTGACATGATCAAAACAATGTTGGTTCGATGTGACTTTTGATGTCTAAAACGACGATACTTTAAGCATTGAATTTTTAAGTGTATGTTGATTTTGTCACTAAACTCTAAAACGATTAATTTTTTGCAGAGGTACATTTTAATCGTCGATGTCGGCCAATCACCGTCCATCACCAATCACTATTCGTGACAAAATCGGTATCAAAGCGTTCGTATTGCACTTATCTCTCTCTTTCTCGGATTGGTTTATCACGAAATCCACTCAAAACTGGTGAAATTGAGCAAAAACAAGATTACTATTTTTTAGGGTTTGAGGACTTTCTTGTATGGCTGTAAATGAACCGAACGTTCAACGAACCATTCGTAAAGCGTTCGGCGGGAAGTTCGTTTATTTATTAAGCGAACGAACATGAACAAGATTTTTTGTTCTTTTAATTAAATGAACGAACACGAACAAAAGGCTTGTTCGTTCATTTATGTTCGTGAACGTTCGGTTATCCGTTCGTTTATGTTCATTTATGTTCGTTCATTTGTCTTCGTTCGTTTATGATTGTTTATGTTTGTTCGTTTATGTTTATTTAAATTTATTCACATATGTATAGGGGTGTTAATTGTTCGGTTAAACCGAACTAACCGATCGAACCAAAACAAAATTGGTTAATATGTTAGATAATTTTAGGTTTCGGCTAACGTTAAGAGTTTTTTCAAATTTCAATTATCGATTAAGTCGTTTAAACTCGGTTATTTAACTGAATTAATCGAACTAATCCAAAATATTTGTTTATGTTCATTTATGTTCGTTCGTTTATGTTCATTTGTGTTCGTTTATCATTTAAACGAACGAACATGAACGAACAAACAAGCTACATTCCTTAATGAACGAACACGAACAAAAAAATTTATGTTCGTGTTCGTTCATTTGTTCGGTTAAAGTTAAACGAACGAACATGAACACACATTCGTTCGGTTCGTTTACAGGCCTACTTTCTTGGATTTGAGGGGTTTGTTCAAAAATCTGAACGGTGAGAAACATTTTTTTGAGGAGATGAACAACATACCTCGAAATTAGTCTCATCAGACAATCATCAGAGGAGAGCGACGTATTAGCATGTAGGTCATTTTGATGGATTTTCGTCGATTTTGAGTGAATTTTGCGAAAAATCAATCTCGAGAAAAGAAAATATAGTAAATTACGAACATTTTGATACCGATCTTGTCGCAGATCGTGATTGGTGTTGGGCGGCGATAGCGGGAGAACTGTAGAGTGGCAAAAATATAATCATTTTAAGGTTTAGTGACAAAATCGATACACCCCTAAAAAGTTCAATGCCTAAAATAACATCATTTTGGACATCAGTAGCCACATTGAAACAATGTCGTTTTGACCATGCCGACAATTGTCATCCACATCATCTCGTCGTTATTGAGTTAATAGTGGTGACAATTGAAATTAAAACTAAAGTTTAGTTGAACAAATTAAATGTTCACTGACATAAACGAGTCAACGCTAATAGTTTGATGGTATCTGATGTAGTTTACCCTATTATTAATATTATTTGTTGTGTCCAAATAAGGATAATTCGAAATAAAAGTAAACAAACAAAATACAATAGTTAAAAGGAATCGAACAGATTCGAAATAAACTAAAATCGGATTGCTGAGGCTTGTAGAAACGCAGTTTCCTTAAGACAGATTCGACCACTCCTCGGTACTTGAGATCTTAGGGCGTCAGTCTCCCAATATACAATAGTGGATGATCTTCGACAGTAGCACTACTAAAGAAATCACGAACAGAAACTTGCTTTTGACTATTATCGAAAACACAATGCAGTTTTGCTATTTGAAAGCTTTTTCGCTGTGTTTGAAACTAAAGTGAATCATGATATTTATAGGGGAGAATTAGGTTAAAAGTGTGGGAAACAAAATATTCCGAAATTATGGCCATTAAATCTCTATCCGATTTAATTAGAAAATCTTTAGTTAATACTATATTTACTCGGATATATTTTTTGTGAATTGCAAGCATTACCATTTTAATATTCGAATTTAAGGAAACATATTATATCCCTTTAAATTCAGAATATTCTCAAAAAGATATTATACTCTTAAGTATAAGGAAAAAATTATTCAAAGTGAGGTAAAATATCTGCAGGCCCATGAAGGGCCCGACTGGTCCGAACATTCGCGTTGCCCATGTCATGCGGGTGCGCCCCAACCCAAATGGGATTGATTTGTACCCCTGAGCGCGAGACAGTTTCTTTTCAAGGCATTCAATGACCACAAGGTGGGTAAGAGTATATAAACACTTCTCATACCATTTGTTCCATCCATGTGGGATAAGGGTTTTTTTCCTTTCTTACTCAATTCACAACTAACTTACTTTGAGCATCAATATCTCATTCATCACTCAACCGTTTTGAGCCTATGAGACACCTCTGTAAATGTCTCATGGAGTAGAATAAGACCTAATAAAATCCTTATTCGAATCTCTACATTTACCTTATTGAATTTTGGCTTAAAGTTGCCATTTCCTTACAGTTTTTCCAACAATCCCTCACATGAATGAAATTGATGATTTATCAAACATTTTGGTTCAATGTGGTGATAGCTTCTACGATTGATAGTTGCATAGGATATGTAGGTTTCCTCCTTTAAACCTTCCATTGTGAAAGTATATTTAATTTACTAGCTATCTAGTAGACGTGATGTCCTTAAACTATTCAGCCGTTTATGTAAACTATGATATTCTCCACACAACTACCTTTCTAAAAAGTATTTGTTCTCATAATTATTTCCATATGGTTGTGGGCATCGCCTGGTTCTGCAAGAGTTCGAAATAACTATGCCCAATAGTCTTCTTAAAGCGGTCCCACTTCACTCTCACATAGGTGGCTTATGTTGCTTGGCTCATCGAAGCACACAATGGTCATTAAAAGCTTTTGCTTAACCTATCCCATTTTTGTCACTATTTACATTATAGGAATGGACTTGGGACGAGTACCCGCAGTGACCGACATTTCTATGCAATTAGGTTGTCCATTTGAACCTAGATTTTGGGATCTACAGTCAACTAGGTAGGGTTTTCCTGATCTACAGTCAACTAGGTAGGGTTTTCCTTCACATAGCGCCTTTATTTTCCATGGGCTTTAGTCCCATTCCTTTAGATGTTTTCTCAACTTGATCTCGATTTAACCCCTTTGTTAGCGGATCCACAATGTTATCCTTTGATCTTACATAATCAATAGTGATGACTCCATTTGAGATTAGTTGTCTAATGGTATTATGTCGGCAACGCGTATGTCTTGACTTACCGTTGTACATACAATTATATGCCCTAGCAATCATTGCTTGGTTATCGTAGTATATACATACTGTGGGCACAGGTTTCGGCGCCATTCAGGAATATCCTCAAGAAGTTGCCTAAGTCATTCAGCTTTCTCTCCGGATTTATCCAGATCAACGAACTCATATTCTATCGTGGATTTTGTTATGATCGTTTGTCTTCAGGATTTCCACGACACGACTCATCCTCCCAAAGTAAAGACATATCTACTTGTGCCTTTGGTATCTTGAATATCATATATCCAACTGGCATCGAAGTATCATTCTAAAACAGTGAGATCTCTAAAATAATGCAATTCGTAGTATCGAGTATATCTGAGATATCTCAGTACCCTCACGACCGCTTTCTAGTAGTTTTCACCTGGATTGCTTGTGAATCTGCTTAAACTGCTAATAGTAAAAGTAATATCCGGTCTAGTGTAGCTCATGAGGTACATTAGACTGCTTATGACCCTTGTATATTTCACTTGGTCAACACTTTGGTTTTTTGTTCTTGGACAAATGTTGGCATGTGTCTATTAGAGTTTTGGCTATACCAAAATCATCCTTGCCAAATTTCTTAAGAATCTTGTCCACATAATGTGACTGAGTTAATATGAGACCTTCAGTTGACCGTTTGATTTGGATGCCTAAAATCGTATTGGCTAGCCCCATATCCTTCATGTCAAATTTTGAATTTAACATGTCTTTGGTACGTTTTACCATTTCATTGTTGCTTCCAACAATGAGTATGTCATCAACATACAAACATAGAATGGTATATCCAATATTTGTTGTTTTGACATATACACATTTATCACACTCATTTATCTTGAAGCCGTTTGTCATCATGACATCGAACTTCTCATACCATTATTTTGGTGCTTGTTTAAGTCTATATAAGGACTTCACCAATCTACATACTTTCCTTTCTTGACCTAAAACCACATGACCCTTAGGTTGTTCCATATATATTTCTTCATCAAGGTCTCCATTAAGAAAAAAACTATTTTAACATCCATTTGATGTACTTCTAGATTTCGCAAAGCTGCAATTGCAAGTATCATCCTTTTGTTTGTAATCTTTTATTACCAATCTAGCCTTGTACTTGTCAATTGTTCCATCTGCTTTTATTTTCCGTTTGAAAATCCATTTAGAACTTAGTGGTTTAATTCCCAGAGGAAGATCCACTAATTATCACGTATGGTTTTGCATGATGGAATTAATTTCACTCTTAATGGCATCCTTCCATAAGGTGCATTCAGACGAACGTATAACATCATTATACGTTTGAGATTCAACCTCCAGCATATAGGTTAGAAAATCTGATCCAAAGGATTTTTCTATCCTTGATTTTTTACTTTTTCATGGCTTTATTTCAAGCTCAACCCCTTGTTGATTATTTGTGATATCTTCATCGATAGTCTCTAAAGTTTGTTTCATTGAACTTCAATCAACTTCTATAGCTTTACAAGGGAATACATTTTCAAAGAAATAGGCATTCTTTGATTCCATTATTGTATTCTGGTGAATTTCAAGATTCTTTGATTCATACACAAGAAACCGATAAGCATTGCTATGTTCTGCATAGCCAATGAAAATACAATACACAGTTTTTGGACCTATTTTCATTTGTTTTGGTAATGAGGCAATTACCTTGGCAAGACACCCCCATATTTTCAAGTGTTGGTAGGAAAGTTTTCGACCTTTTCATAACTTATATGGTTTCTTATGGGGAACCTTATTTAAAAGGTAATTAGCTGAAAGGACAGCTTCCCTCCTCATGTTATGTGATAACTCAGAACTTTCTAACAAAGCGTTCATCTTTTCTTTAAGAGTCTGATTTTCCTGTTTGACTACTCCATTAGATTGATGAGAATATAATAGTGTTACTTCGTGAATAATACCATGTTGTGAGCAATATTCACCAAATGGATTAACGTATTCGCCACCACGATCACTTCTTACCACCTTAGTCTTTTTATTAAGTTGGTTTTCGACTTCCTGCTTATAGAGTATAAACTTCTCTATAGCCTCGTCTTTAATTTTAAGTAAAAACACATAGCAATATTTTGTGCTATCATCGATGAAGGTAATAAATAATTTATTTACTTCTTTCGTTTGAACAAATTTTAAATCACAAACATCGCTATGAATTAGATCAAGCGGTTTTGTCATTCTTTCAATAGTTTAAAACGAATATCTTGTTAATTTTGCTTCAACGCATGTTTCACATTTATTATTATAATCAATATGAAACGAAGGGACGTGTTACAAGTTAATTAATCTCCGTAGAGTATCATAATTAACATATCGGAGTCTACCATACCATAAATTAAAGACTCAAGCATATAAATAGAAGAAGAAACAACATTCTTATTCATGCTTTTTGATTTTCCAGAGATAGCATTGAGTTTCCACATTCCATTCAATACATATCCCCTACCCACAAACATCCCCCTTTAGACATAATTAATTTTGGGATTTAAAAATCATTCTAAAGCTGTTGACACTTAAGAGTGTTCCATATATAAGGTTTTTACGTATGTCAGGTACATACAACATATTCTGCAGCTTGAGTTCCTTACCAAAGTCATCTTTAAGACTACAATTCCCTTCCCCTTGATCTTGGAAGTCGCAGAATTTTCCATGTAGAGCTTATCTCCATCACCGCTAGGTATTAGCTCAACAAAAGAATTCTCGTCACAACAAATATGACGTATGGCTCCAGTGTCTAGCCATCATTCCCTTCGGTTTGAGTCAACCAGGTTGACTTCGGAGATTACAGCGCATAGGTCTTCATTCCCCATAGTCATTGTTTATGTTCAAGAAGAAATAAAAATCCCAAAATTAGTAATAATTCCAATAAATTGAAAATTAATTATGTTTATTTTTTATTTTGATTTTTCACAAAATCCGTAAACCTCAGTTAGTTCTAATGACAATTTCTGTAAACATATTTGTCTTGTTTATTTTTGAGATTTAAGCAAACCAGTTAATACGGCAGGATAACTCCTGAAAATGAATTTATTTGCTTTTCTCACAATCGTGATTGTTTCGAATCATCTTGTATAAAAGTCTGTCTTAAGATTGTTTTCCAAATAAGTTAATTCAAAATAAAAGTAAAATAAACGAAATACAATATTTAAAAAGAATCGAACATATTCGAAATAAACCGAAATCGGATTGTTGAGGCATGCAGAAACGTAGTTTCCTTAAGGCAGATTGGACCACTCCTCAGTGCTTGAGATCTTAGGTCGTCAGTCTCCCAGGATACAACAACGAATGATCTTCGACAGTAGCACTACTGAATAGATCATGAACATAAATTTGCCTTTCACTATCACCGAAAACACAATACAATTTTGCTATTTCATGAATCATGATATAGGGGAGAATTAGGTTAAAAGTATGAGAAACAAAATATTCCGAAATTATAGCCATTAAATCTTCATCCGATTTATTTCAGAAATCTTTAGTGAATACCATATTTACTCGGATATGTTTCCGTGAATTACAAGCATTACTATTTTAATATTCGAATTTAAGGAAACAAGTAATATCCCTTTAATTTTGAAATATTCTCAAAAAGATATGCTACTCTTAAGAAAAAAAATTTATTTGAAGTGTGGGTACAATATTCGCAAACCTACGAAGGGCCCAAACATTTGCTTCACCCACATTGTACGGGTACGCCCCAACCCAAATAAAATTAATGCACACCCACAACATGCAAAGCACAATTTCCATTTAAATTATTTAATAGCCACAAGGTGGGTAAGTGTATATAAACACTTCTCTTGCCATTTGTCTCATCCACGTGGGATAAGAGTTTTTTTTTTAATTCTTTATTCAATTCACAACTACCTTACTTTGACCATCAAGTTCTCATTCACCACTCAACCGTTTTGAGCCTATAAAATGTCGTTGTAAAAGTGTCATAGATTAGAATTGGACCCAATAAAATCCTTATTCAAATCTCCACCTTTACCTTATCGAATTTTGGCTTAAAGTTGCCATTCCCTCACAGTTTTCCCAACATTTGTTTGGGTAGCAATATCAATAGGGTTAATGTTCTGCGGAAAACCTCTCTCTCTCTCGTGAGCTTAATCCAAACTTCATCAAGCCGCACTATTTATATTTGGAAAATTTTTTGACTTAGTTTAAGTAAGTATTTTAGTTTTAATTTATGGATCTAGATTTTAGAGTTTAGAATTTTATATTAGAATTTAAAATTTAGGGTATAAAATTTAGAGTAAAAATTTAATTTTTTAAGATTAGAATTAAAAATTTAAAATTTAAATTTTATAATGTAAATATGCATGTTTAGATTTTACATAGTCCATATATTAGAATTTTATCCATTATATTTTACTTATAGAAAACAATAAAATTATTTTATTAAAATAACCGCGATACCACAACTGCATATGCAATTGCAACCGAAACCACAACCATAATTTAATATTATGTTGTATGTTCTAAGTTTAGAAACTGGAAAGCCAAAATAAATTTTCTGATTTAAAATTCTGCAGACAACTAAAAGCTTCCAAGAACAGAAAGTTGCCTTTTACATTCACTCCAAAACAATATTAGTATAAACCCACATTAAACAGCATTTCAATCCTCACTTTTTTAGTCGGCAAGCAAGCAAAAATCCAGTGGGGACTGATTCCGAATTGCGATTTTGGCCACAAGAAAGAATGAAGAAACAATCAGTTGCTATCCTTTACCAATGCCGACTGACCTTAAGGATTGAGGTCACCTGAGGTTGGTCTCGGTGTATCCGCTCACGCTATATTAAAAATAGAGTTTAGAGTTTATGATTTAAATTTAAAATTAAAGTTTAAGACTAAAATTTAAATTTTATGGTTTAATAACAGACGGCTCCCCATCACTATGACTGTACTGTACTGTACTGTACATCCATTTTATTTCGCGTCCCAACTGTAAGTTACAAAACGTCAAAGTGAAACAAACAAAAATACTTAGATTTAGAAAAAGGGTAAAGTACACCAATGGTCACCAAACTTTTAAGGTTCTTTTATTTTGGTCACTAAACTTTTAAAATTTTTATTAAGGTTACTCAACTTTTATTTCGCTTTTATTTTGGTCTCTTCTGTTACCGTCCGTTAGAAAATGCTGACGTGAGACGTTAGTTTTCTTTTTCTTCAAGGTAAATTATATAAATGGTCACTGAACTTTTAAAGTGCTTTCATTTTGGTCATCGGAATTTTAAAATTTTCATTGAAGTCACCTAATTTTTATTTTGCTTTAAAGCAACCCTGTTAGTTTAAGAAAAAACTCTTTCAATGTAAAAAAATAAAAGTAAGAAGTATATTTTACCTTATGATTATCGATGAATAATATTTAAAATTGTGTAGTTGGTGTATTTATCAACGTAAAATATTTTTATATATCACGTTCTTGAATATTGTATGTAATGTAAACCTATTATTTTGATTTGTTGGTCACTTAGTGTGCAACCTCATCTTCAAGCTACTTCAAGGTTCATAAGTACAAGGGAGATAAAAAAACATTGAGGTTAATTATTGACCAATAGTATATCATTTTAGTTTACTTCTTAAAGTTGTATCCAAAAGTTGTTTCACAAATTTCCTAGAATATGCAAGTAGAATTGATGCACCCCATGTTTGAGTTCAAACATTAATTTACATTGCCATTAGAGACGGAGTTAGGATCAAACATTAGGAGAGGGAAGAGTCTATTAAACCTTTAAATATAAAATTCGGGAGGGACAAAAATCTTATTTGATTAATATTTAAACTAGTAAGGACCTAAAATACTATTATACCTAAAATCGGGAGAGGCAACCCATACATCCCTTAATCCTTGTTCGCCATCATATGTTTGATGTTGCTTTGATAGATGCTTTTGTGTCGGGTGACTCCAATGGAAGTTTTAAAATTTCGGTGACCAAAATGAAAGCATTTTCTAATGGAATGTGATTGGAGGGACCAAAATGAAAGTAAAATAAAAGTTAAGTAATCCTAATAAAATTTTAAAAGTTTGATGATCAAAATAAAAAATTCTAAAAGTCCGGTGACCATTGGTATACTTTACCCTTAGAAAAAAGACGTACCAGGTATATAATACATATCGTCATTAAAAATAGGGCCACTCTGCCCATGGACCAACAAATCAATCTAAAACAATATTTTTTTTGAACAATCTAAAACAATAATTGAAAAGCTAGACGAAAACATATAATCATGAAGGTAGTCGGAACCACTAACAACCAAAAAAATATTGACTATGTTTATCTATTAGCAGATAATTAACAATATATTATATTAGTTAATAACGGATGACGAATTATATTAACTAATTATATGTTGACTATATGTGATCTTTTTATTCTTCAACTATTGTGATTTTGTTAATTAGTCACCAAGGACAGAATATATCTGATTTGATCTTAAATAAAAAGGGAAAAAAAACTAGAGACTTTAAACAGAATTGGTCCCATCAACGAAAAACAGTGACATGAATTATTATTTTTTGGGTGAAAATGACATGAATTAGGGGAAATGTATTTAAAAAAATAGGAAAATTGTGCGACTCTATTTGTATTTAGGAAATTGATGTAAAATATACATTTGACGAGCAAAGTCATAGTCATCTTATGTCGACTTCGGTGGAAGTTGTTATGTATCTGATACGACTTCGATGGGAGGAGGACGATATCGAAAGAAAAGGGAAATATAAAGGGACAAAGCAAAAATAGAGAAAATGTGCTGAACAAGAAAATGAAAATTGTATGGACCGGACCAAATTGTGAAAAGAAAAAAAAAATCACGTTACGTGCTTATAAGTATGTAGGGTGTAAATGAACCCAGCTTGAACGAATAAAAGTATGTTCGTGTTCGTTTATTTATTTTTAAATGTGTTCATGTTCGTGTTCATTTAAATTTTTAATATTGTGTTTGCGTTTGTTTATTTATTTTTGAAGACGTATGTGTTCGTTCGTTTAAGTGTCCGAGAACGTGCTTATTTAAGTGTTTGCGAACGTGTTCATTTAAGTGTTCGCTTACATTCCTGTTTATTCGTTCACGAACATGTCTGTTTATATGTTTAGAAATATAAATAAATTAACATTAAATAAAACAAGGAAAATACTTTGATACACAAACATTTTAATTTTAGAGTTTAGATATTTATGTTGTGGTTTAGGGTTAGAGGTTTAGGTTGGAGGGGGTAGAATTTAAGGTTCATGATTAGAGTTTAGAGTTTAGTGTTTAAAGTTTAGGTTTTAGGGTGTTATGGCTAGTGATTTAGGTTTTAGATTTTATACATTTCAACATGAATTTATATAACAACAAAAAGTAATATTTAGAGACATCCACAAGTATAAACGAACCTATAAACGAGCTTATACACGAGCCTATAAACGAGCTTATTCGTGAACATAAACAAACTGAACACGTCTCTATTCGTGTTCGTTCATTTATTAAACGAACATAAAAAATTTGTTTATACCCGTTTATTTAACTTAATGAACGAACATAAACGAACGTTATAGGAACAGTTTACGAACAATTTATCGAATGCTCTGTTCATTTACACCCCTAATGAGAAGAGGTAACCGCGCGCGTTTATGGATCTCGTCTTCAATCACCTATGTTTTTTTTTTACCTTAATCACTTACGTTTAAAAGGGCTATATTTAACTTTTTGAAATATACTATTTTACCCCTAGTACTTTGCAACCTTAACATGTTAATCCAAAATCTCAAGATTGGCACTCTGAGTCACTATATAATATAATATAATATGAAAAAAACTTTGATACGCAAGCTTAATAAATTTACACAAGACTTTTAGTTTTAGGGGTTAGTGGTTTAGGTTTTAAAGTTTAGAATCTAAGGTTAGTATTTAGAAAAATTATTTTTTTTTACAAAAAAATAACACTAAACTATACTTATTTTTATCAGAGATAGGAATGTAAATGCTCCTCATCAGGGCTCACTGCATCCGCCTCTCGCACTGCATCAAAACCTCAAGAAACAAATGAAGGGAACGAGCATCAAATAATAATGCATCTCTACACTAAGCTCCTTTTACTGCATCCTTGATATATTTAAAATGTTTACAGTACTGTGTAGAATTCATGGAATTCCAATGAAAATGATAATGTAAAGGCAATGATCATGTAGATATTTTTCTGGAACAACAATCACAAGTTAATAAATGGAGACCTCACATCCAGTGGCCAGAACAGAAGACCAAAGTAATATTAGGACTTTACTTTCTTGTTCAAAGTTTTTAGGCAATAATGCTGAAGCAAGAGCCTGAACTTTGTACAGTTTTATACAGTTGCAGATTAACAACATGGTAAATACAATCATGTATGAAACATAACATGCGAGGAAACGTGAAGATGGAGGGTTAAATTTTAATCACAAATCATTGCACTTAAACACGAGTGAATGACTTGTATAGAGTTCTGGGTTCCAAAAATAGAATCAACAAGACCCACCTTCCTATATTGAGTACACGATGTGATCTTGACAATTAATAGCCAACACAAATCTTGTAATGATCTGTGTTTTTCTCCCATTTTTATTTCAGGTGTTAGGATGCTGCAAGGGCATGATTTATTTCACATTCATAACAGTCCATCAGCAAGTGATCCCATTATTATGAGAGCAGAGATGAAGGTATACACTTTTCGGTTATGCCCGTTGAAGACGACGATCTTCCTCGATTCTATGGACTGAACTTTTCTCTTTTTGATGCAGTTACTAGGTTGGATGAACCATAAGTTTCGCCGAAATAGCGGTGAACCACTCATGGATTTCACCATTGGTAAGTGTCATACTGGCATATAGTTTGTTTTGAAAAGTTATGCAAACTGTAATGACAATGCATGACTCAGATTGTAGGCACGCACTAGAGGCTACCTAACTAGTAAAAACATGACTAGTGATGCATATTTGTCTTGTATGCATATGAACCAAACACGAATTACATGATGGTACATACATAGAGGTTCATTAACTATGCTGCAATGCTATGCAAGAACTTGTTCTTTCATCTGTCTCATTGTCTTCCAAGTTTCTCTTTCGATGTTTTTTCGTGTCAGGGCATTATTATATATTTTACATATATTTATTTTGGTGGATGACCAACAATTTAAAAAGCCAAACTATGATCATTAAATTTTTTCCCAATATATTATAAAATCATTTTCATTAAACTTCACGAGTAGATGAAGAAGACTAAAATGATTCATCTAAATTTATTGAATTATTACAAGATGATCCATCAATACCGACATTTTATATTTATCAATAATTTATAAAGCTCATTAATGATCAATTGAGAATTTTCTAATAGAAGATAACGATAAGTTTAATGATTGTTTTTATTTCAGCACCAAAAGTTTAGTGACTAAAAAGATCATTTTAACATAGTTTAAGATCCAGATGCCATTTGGAATGGTGTTACAGTTTGTTCACCCAAATTTTTTAGGCTCAAAATTTAGTTATAATCAAACAACTACAGTGGCCAAAAACTGAACTTTTTTGACCTCCATTAAAAGCTGTTTCAGATGACTAAAATAACCGAGGAGAAATTGGGGAGTAAATACGATGAGGAAAAGCGAATGGAGAAGGAAGGAGATAAATCTGCAGTGCACATTATGAAGAAAATACCTGGAGGAAATATATTTATTTTAAAATAAGCAACAAACAAAATCATAAGGTACGTAAAAACATAACCACCATACCAAAAAGATCCTGATTTGCGATCTCGCACATGTTCCACGAAAAAGTTGATCCTGAAAGCTCAACAACCACATATAAGCACGGCAATCCCGAAAAGAATGAGAACAAGGAAGACATCTTCTATGATGGAGGTCATATGCTTGCAGATGATGACATAATCATATATCCTCAGAGAGCCCTTTCAAAGAACATACGGAACTACAAGAGCCAATCGAACCCGCCTCAGTTCGCACTTAGCTGCAAGGTTCGAATGGTAACCGGGAGTGCTGGATCAAAACAGATGCAGAGTGTAAGTATAACATACACATTCAACATTTTCAATATCCATTGAGAAACAATTTCTTGGACTGTCAAGAATTTATTGATGAAATATCATACTCGGATGTATACTGGTGAGATTATTCATAGTGTTCAAAACAAGAATCCTAATCCAGTAAAATGCTTTGTGTTTGTAGACCTGGTGTTGGAGCTGTGAAAGGCACAAGAAACTTTCAAGTGTGTGGTTTTCAGATTATCATCCCCGGTTAGTTCGACCAATAGCCGACGGTGTTTCCTATGTTTGAGAGATTCTGTATTACCTGTAATTTGAATTTGAGAGTGGCTATATGTTACAAAACAGATTGAAGACCTCCTGAAACCTACATGTGAGAGTCTTTAATCTAAAATAATAAGGCATTATCGTTTTCCTACAAAACATACCTCAATTAGTATTGAGGTTCAGTTATTTCACTGTCTCCCAAATTATAGATATACATAAACCATGATTTTGAATAACAAAAACCACAAACAAATATGAAGCACCCTTCTCTCTACTTATTTACTAACATTTTCTTCATGACAACAAACTCTATTGCATAATTTTATCCTAAATTGATACTGCCTAAAAAAATCAATCTAGTCACGTTTTGATATTTTTTTTTTAGGCAAATGAATCAGTGACTAAAATGTCATAAATCGATAAATGAAGTGACTAAAATATAACCTTTTCAAAATAGATGACCAAAATCAAATAGACCAAAAATAAAATGGACCAACCATGTCGTTTACCCTAAAATCTTTTCCCGCCAATTCCCCATCTGCTCCCAACCTTTTAGCGAGCTTTTCTAGTCTGCCCTTAGACTTGTTTTTTTTTTTTTTTGAAACAAAAGGGAAAAGAGAAAACGTCGTTTGTAAGCTCAGTAATCGGAATTGCAAACAGAAAAAGAGCGAAGAAATGGAAGTAGTTCAATCTTACAGGAAATCCAGTTCCAACAATGTCGCCGTTTCCACTCTTCCTATCTATCGATCCGCACCTCCCCTCGAAGTCCGTCTCGAAGATTTCGAGCTCTTCGCCATGGATCGCCTCCGAGGTACACTATTTTCCTCTGTTATTATTTTCTAAAGCTTTAATTTGTCAAGGGGGAAAAACCCCTCGTACGGATATTTTAGGTTTTGCTTTAGTATATTTTGTTCACTGCTTTGTTACTGACGAAACGTTATTAAAGAAGAGGAATCCAGAGTATTAGATTTCAGTTTTATGCTAGTTTTAAAAAAATATGAGAACTTTACAGAAGGATTTTGAGTCGATTTCATGATTAAAGGTTAAATGCTTCAGCTCCATCAAAGTCTCATATTTATGTTTTTGTATTATCTCATTCTTTTAATTGCTCGATGCAGTTCTTAAAGGTATCTCAGATGGATTAGGCCGTGGAAAGAAACCTGAAGAAATGGAAAAATTGGTAAACACTATTGATTGTGTTTAAATTTCTTTGTAACAATTTAATTGTTTTCCTCGCCAATTTTACATACTTGATTTGCTCAGGTAGCGGATCTTTGGAAAGCAAATATGAGACATCCACAAGCAAATGAGGAAGCAAACAAGGATATTATATCACACTTTGTTCTACGACTTGTGTACTGTAGAACGTAAGATCGTGATCTTTGATGTCTTTTCTCCTGTATTCTTTTTCTAATTGATTAAAAATATTGCCATTATTATTCTTTTTTTTTTTTGCTATGATTAGAGAGGAGTTAAGAAAATGGTTTCTTTCCATGGAGACTACCCTCTTTCGCTACCGTTTTCGCTTTGAAAGCTCTGAGGCACAGGTAGCACATGTTCATTCTTTTTTGGTGTTGGCTTCTCTGGTTTGTTAAGCTTATGATGATTGCTTGTATGCTGATGCTATAGAGGGCATTGATGTCTGAGTTTCAGCTTCCCTACAAGGCAGTCAGCAATGCAGAATTTGAGGTAGTTTCGCTTCACTATTTTCTAATTCCCTCGAGCTATTTGTTTTCAGCAAGATGCAATTGCTTGAACCTTATAACTGTATTACATATGGCGCCTTTTTATTTTCTCTAGATTTTGAATTCCTAGTAACTGGAGCTATTTGTATTTTTGGCAGAGTGTTAAGGATAAATTAGGCCAAGTTGCACGCTCTATGGGTCAGACTTTAGCTGCTGGTATGAGATTACTGACTGGTTTCTATGCCCATTTTCCACATGGAAGGCACAAGTTTATCTGTTTTATTATATCATTTCTCATTTTGCATTAAGTCATTTTATTATGCATATAACCTTTAAATTTGGTATGTTATCTTATTATATCACCTCTCATGTGACTGCTATATTCAGTTACAATCAGGCTTGACCAAATTTGTTGAAAACTAACAGAAAATAAGTTTAACATGTTATCTGATTGTTTATATGTTTTCTTTATTTTAAGTCCTTGGAATCTCTCCACTGTGAGGTCCATTTTGAAGCATAACCATACATATCCTTGATTGAGCTTATCACTGTTTTTTATATTAGCCAGTTAGATTTTAGAATAAGAATGTTTCAAAGACATCCAATTGATTTTTTGCTCCAGAATGACTCAATAATTAGTTTTCCTTAGATAATTTAGGTTTCATAGGAAAATTTTCAAATCCTATTATGTATGCCTATGTCATAAAACTGTGATTACCGGTAAAAAAATAAATCGGCTTTGATCCTTTGTCTATATATTATGATTGGGTTTCTTTTTTTCTTTGTTCTTTTATTTTTGCAGCTGATGCAATATTCTACAAGGGGTCAGACTTCAGAATTAAACAGTGTTAAATATAATATCATTCTCGGTTGGTGATGTGTGGTTCAGACTTCAGAGAGAACACTGATGGTCCCATAGTTAGTCCTCATAGGCCGGGGTTTATCCTAGGGTAAAAAATCTGATGTAGTTTCTAGTTTTAACCGGCTTATTTGTGCACGCTTCCACCCTATGAAGGTGCCCTTTGAAGAAGTTCCAGAACTTGTAGCTGGTCGTCGGGTGTTTATATATAAAGGGCATGCCTATGTTGCAATGAATCAGGTAATAACTTTCTATTAATCTTTGAATCTTACCTAAAAACTTGAATATGATCAACTCGATTCAGTATTCATACTTGCTATCCCCCTTTTTCGATTTAATCGTTTCAGGTGGTTTCTCTTGTTGTCACACAATTTCGAAGTTATCTATCAAAGGCACTCATTTTAACAAACAGTTTCTTCTTTGTTCAGTTAGGTCACCAGAATGTTGCCATATAATCATTTATGAACATTTGCATTGGTCTTTGTCAACCTATAGGTTAAAACTTGTGTGTCAACTTGATTTATATAACGTCTTGCACGGAACATGTAGTTTGACAACAATCAGTTACTGCAAAGTCAACCTGGGAGTTGCATGGATAATAATCATTACATGTCTAATGTCTTATTATTTGTTGGTAATTTGTTTCATGCAGTAACTAGAACCATATTTAAAAATTTCTCGAAACATAATCCATGCGCTGCTATTATAATCCCCACATTCACCTGGAGTAGTTAATATTCTTTCTATTGTCGTCATTCTGGTAGGCAGCAGTTATTTTGGTGCACAGGGGTTACTTCATTCATCCTCAGTTATATTCCCAAAAACAGGGCAAAACACTTGACATTTTCTTTCCTCGTATTTCATTATGTTTATCCTTAGTTTATCAACATGGAGCTGCTAAAATCCATCATATTAATTAATTTAATTTCTCTTGAGATGAACTTAAAAGGTAAAGGAAGTTTATGCATTACATCCAAGTTTCTTCTGTTGAACTTCTTTTCCTTTTCTGTTTTGCAATTTTTGCTTTGTTTGTATGTTTTTCATGGTGTTTGCCAAGTTTCATAATTTGCAATCTTGCTTGCAGAAAATGGACATCTACTGTTAGAGAACATGAGAAGGATCGCCTGGATCCAGTAAGAATTGGAATGTGAACCTTATTATTGAAATATCGTTGTTTGATAGTGAATGTTCGATGCACGAGTTATCTGGGTCCTGATTACTCTCAGGTGCTTATACATCATTTTATCAGCACATGAACTAGCCTGATTATAGCTGTTTTATGCATAAGCGTATTTTTCTAAACTCGATTGCCTGTATATTTTAGCCAAATGAAGCAGCGGAGATACCTGTTAAGGACATTGATCACTTTGCTAAGATTTCATTTCCTCTCTGTATGCGTCACTTATTTGAAAAGGTAAGAAACTGGATTTTGAAATATGGTTAGCAATATTTTCAGTTGTCTCTTCTTTTTCATAATAAAATAATTCTTCTATATCTTTTACTTTTCAGGTCAGAGAGGATCATCATTTAAAGCATGGTGGAAGGATGCAATTAGGTCTTTTCTTGAAGGTTGTACTTACTAACATGATTTGTCTTCAGTATATTGCCTGTAACAGTAGCATTATAAAGATATTTCCCATGGAAATCAGACAATGGCATGATACTTCTGTCTCATCGCTGGATATGCATTAATTCTTGTGTTCAGACATTTTGTTTGTGTTTTTTTAGTGTATTGTGGAAACCTGAAATCAATTGATAATAGGTGAAGAGGTTCAAATCCAATTAAGTTTCAATGCAAACTTTAAACTTGATTGTTAAGAGGGTCAATATTAGCACCTGTAAATACTGAATGCTGATAAATCATGAAACTGTCCTAGTTCTTTCCTCTTTTCTCATGATTCTGTCTTTGTTCTTCATTCCTTCTACTCAGGGTGTTGGGCTGAAGCTTGATGATGCCCTGGCATTTTGGAAAGCTGAGTTTGCTCCAAAGGTAAGTGGTTTGCTGCTCAGGTATTTATTTGTGTGTATAGTACTGCAGTATGCTGTTTACCTTGTGGTTTTCATTTTTTCTAATTATTTGGTTTCTTTCTCTACTACAAGACAGAAAAAAGTATAAAAAGGAAACTCAATTGAAAATCCAGGACTTAAATTAATGTCCTTTCATTAATTCCTCTTAAATTTCATCTCTAACCATGGACATTTGATAACCCCCCCCCTTCCAAATTTCCCCTTCATGATAGTGTATCTGAATATTATGCTACTTTTTTGGTTTTATCATTTTGTAGATTTCAATGTTTTGTTTTTTGATACCCATGCAGTGGAATACTGGATAATTAACACTAAATTAATTCTTATAGGTTAGTGACGAGAGGTTCGACAAGGAATATGCATACAACATACGCCATAATTATGGAAGAGAAGGGAAGAGAACAGTAAGATACCATCTTATCCCTATGTAAAAGTGTGTTGTGTCTCAAATTTAGATTACTGAATGTATTTCATATCACATGAGGAAAAAATAGAAAATTTATTTACAGGATAGATTTTTGGCCTTCTTTTTTATTTTTGGAACTTGAGGTTGGATTGTAATCTCATGTAATCAAATTAATAATTTGATGGTTATTGCAGGATTATACACCTTATTCCTGTCAAAAAATTATCTCGTCAACACCCGGTGTTGGAGATCATCATGGTTGCCCCTATAGGCATTTCAGGTCAATATTATTACTAGCTTTCTTTATTAAGGAGGGTTTGCTAGGTTTCATCGTGTGTGTGTTGTTCCTCTTGGAAAACCTCAGATAGTGTCCTTGAATTGAACTATACTAGTTTGGTTTTTCCTAATAAAAATAGATCCGGAGACAACAACATATAACAAATAGGTTTAGGCATGACTTTGTTTAATTTTAATCAATTTATCAGTCCTATTGCAGATGTGTGATTGTTGTTGATAACATAGCTTAAGCAATTATTATATAGGCATCTTCACTCTGTTTTACACATTATATTGCTTACTATTTTTACATGACAGTGAGGAGAATTTAAGGGCTGCACTTGTAAGAATGGGAGTGAGCAGTCGTGCAGTAGAGGATGTAATGGACAAAGTGCGCAATAGGCATTATCAGGTAACTAAGATTGTCTTTTATTTAAAATTGTTTATTTTTTGTGGAAAATCATAATTGTGAGCAATGATGAAAATGTGTGCAGTTAGCTTGTACCTTAACATTTGAAGCTGTTCATGGCTCATCATGCGATGCTGGTATCAATCATCCAAACCAATATTTCATTGACAGCCAAAGGATCCTGCAATCAAAGGTAGATGATATACAATTCACTTTAATGAGTTTTTGGGATGACTTTGTGGGTCTGATTACTGTTTTTTTCTTTTCAATGCTAGAATGGTTCTGTGGCATAAGGAGACACTTTCAGGCATTGGTCGGAACCATCACATATTTTGCACTTTGTAAGGCAGGTTAGAGGAACTGTAATGCTTGTTTAAATACTAAACTGGATAGTGTTTTTAACTCGTGAAGTTAGTATATCTTTATTCTAGAAATCCCATCTGTTAGAGTTGATTGCACCGTCGCCTAAGACGCAGAGTATAGCATTATGTTAATATTAAAGAAGAAATGAAAAGGCTGCCTTGTTAAAAAATACAGATTGATTTAGTTTTAATAAGTGGTCAATGGAGGAGCAATCAATCAACAACCATGAAAATGTTGGTTGATCTTCTCTAGTTTGTTGGTCAGGGGCAGTGCCTGACCTATGGAATCTGGGCCATGAAGGGGAAAACAAAGACTGAATATTGCGTTATTTGGGACACTGTTGATCTTTATTGTTGCCAGGTGTTGAACTTTGCAACGGATAAGCCTTTATGTTCTATTTGGTTGGTTGGTCCGATTGAAGGTTAGTTGTGAATAGGTGGCCTCTCATTACACCAATTATTTATACCATATTATTATTATTATTATTGGATTGTTTTAAATTATTTATGCTTCATTTGGAAGGTAAAGTTCAGTTCTTTAAAGAAAGAACTATGGTTTATTTTTCGAATACTCTCTACAACACTTATTCAAAGGTTATGTTTTTATTGGGTTAAAAGTGTGTTAAAAATTCTTATTTAAAAGTTTATTAATCAACCTTTTAATCCTTGTACTATATTTAAATGTCTATATTCTATTATAAAAATATATATTTTGTTTGATAAAATAGATATTTTAGTAATTTACATTTGAAAAGTGAATATTTTGATCTAAAATTTTAAAATTATAATTAATTTAGCTTAAATATTTTGATTTAAACACTTTGTGTTATTGTTAATTTTAAAATTGAACAAATTAATATTTAAAAAAAGAATAACAATTTATTTGTAAGAAAATAAGAACAATTTATGGCAAGGTGTTAAATGTAAAGGCAAAATGCCTTTACATTGAAAACTACCCCAACTTGAAAAAAAATATTACTAATAGCAAGTTCGAGGTACAACATTTTCGATGAATTGTTTTCGAAAACCATTTGCGATTTCAAAAGGTACGAGTTTAGGTTTGTTTTAATATACTGAATTTCTCGCCTTTTATAAATGTAGTTTTTGTGTCTTTTAATCGATTGGAATCATATTTATCAAACATTACACATTTGGTATTTGAATATTTTTTTTATAAATTTGGTACACATGTTTTTCATAACCAATTTGATGCGTATATTTGTCAAATATTACACATTTAATACTTGTAGTTATTGTTTCTAAGCTATTTAATATAAATCATTTTGTACCATGTTTGACAAATACAAGTACTAAACACATGTGCCGTATTTGTACAAATGACACTTTCATGTATTAAATTGAATAAAAAACACGGCTACCACGTTTATAAAAATGATAAATTCAAATACCAAATAATATATGAAAAATACTTTGAAATATTCACATATTTTTTTTTAATTTTAGGGTCTAGGAGTTTAGGTTAGGGTTTAGGGGTTTAGGTTGTAGAGTGTATACTTTAAGATTTATGACTAGAATTTAGAGTTTAAGGCTTAGAGTTTGAGATTTAGGGGTTAAGGTTAAAGATTTAGGTTTTAGAATTTTTAGCTTAAATATGAAAGGTTGTGTAAATTTTTTTATACTGGTAATTTCTCCTCAAATTATCATTTATGTCGCATCATAATATTAAATAAGACACATTGATATTTACATGACAATTGATAGTTTCTAAAATGATTTTATTAATCTGAGATATTATTAGCATATACGGGTAATTTGATTATAAAATTAGAATATTTAAAAGATTGAGGACCGATTTAGAACGAGTCATAATTTAAAATAGAATTGAAATATTTAAAAGTTTGAAGATCGAGTTAAAATAAAGGTTATAATTTAAAGATAAAATTAAAAAATTTAAAATAATTTTCATAATTTAAACATGTAAGATGCAATTAACTCTAATATATTGCAAATGCTACTCGTGGTTGGGATGCGATTGGTCGCCCTATTGATGTGACTCTGTTTACAACATTTCCAATGAATTATTTTTAAGTCCAATTGGCAAAGATTTGTTGTCATTAAAATTCAAAATTATTAAACATTACTTTTAAAAGATTAAATTTATTAAATAAGCATTATAAATATCGTAACGTTCAATTTACGATGATAAATACCGAGTTTGTAATTATGTATATGATTTGAATTTAAATTTTCTCGATATAATAGTAAAATATCTTATTGGTGATATATTTCATATTGAATATACGTATCACATGAAATTAAACATAGATATTTTAACGACTTTGTATACGCGAAATCAATCAATTGATCGTAAAATATTTATGTTATCTCATTTTATATAAATTTAAACACTGGCATTTATCTTATGTAATACTTTTTTATTTAATAAAAAATAACTCCATATGTGGATCATCCCCATTCGATATTTCATCTGTCAATAATCTCTAAAGCATACGCAAAATCAACTAATTGGTTGTAAAATGTTCATGTTGTCTCATTTTGTATGAATTTAAATACTGACATTTGTCTTATGTAATATTTTTCTATTTAATAAAAAAACAATTCTCCATATGTGGATCGTCCCCATTCGATATTTCATTTGTCAACAATCTCTAAAGCGAAAAATTATTATATAGTCTCGGCTCACCACGTCATCTGTGGTCTCATCCACTAAAAAACAACCAACTAATTTTTTTATTTTCCATGTCAATTTTTTCAAAGATGAATATTTATTTTTTGCTATGTAAATAAGGAGTAGATGGTTACATAAAAATTAATTAGAAAAAAATGACATGGAAAACAAAAATTAGTTGGCTGATTTTATTGGATGAGGACTAGGGATGACGTGGTGAGCCGAGACCATGTAATAATTTCTCCTCTAAAGCATGTGGCTAAAATTCTCAGTTGACACCCTCTCCTTTCCCTAGGTTGTGTGTTCAAGACCCATTACGAGCAAAATTACCTTTCCTCTCCTTAAGTAGAAATTGTTCATAAAAAAATCGTATTAATTTGCAATTAATTTGATTTAGTCATATATGATGGGTAACTTATAGTAGGTGGATCATTATTAAAGTTTCCAACCCAACCGATCTATTTCTTCTCCGTATAACCCAAAACAAGAAAAAAGAAACTTGTAATCCTAACACCTAACTCTCATAAGCATTATTTTAATCTCCATCGTTTGTTTTCAAGCAACGTTTTCAATTGGTGTTTGAACTTGTGTTATAGATTAAAGCTGCTATGTTTTCAGCAGTGTTGAGCTGTTTAAGTCCAGTAACTCAGTAGCTAACTTGAGTCGCCATTGTTGAATTTGAGAGCTTGGGTATTTTGAAGATACTGTAAGGGTCCGGAGGTTCCATTGATGGAATCATCACCGTCTTTTAAAAGGGCTTGGCCGCATGCGAGTGCAAATCGAGCACCTTCGTGCTTGGTCGATGGCTGCACAACAGATCTCAGCAAATTGTCACGGGGCTAAAGTCTGACTAGCTGGTCCATGCGGCCTTAGTCGACGATCTTAGTCGAGGACTAAGTTAGCCTTCAAAATCACTAAGCAAAAATGCTTAGAACTTAGAATGGCGGAAGCTTTGAAAAGCTAAGGCGAGGCAACAAGGAAAACAAAGAAAGAATATTGAGAGCAAATATAAACTATTTACTCAAACTCAAAGAAATGATGGAAGATGGAATATGGGATGATTTACAATGGTGGGTGAAGGCCTCTATTTATAGGCTCACCTCCTACGATCTAACGGTCATAGATGATTCGATCCAAGGGCTATGGATGAATCCTCAAGGTACATATCTCCTAACTATGGAAAGAGTATCACTCAAATACATTGTTGCCTAAAATACAAAGGCTATGGCATCATACTTGGGTTGGCAAATAATACTTTCCCCAAGTGTAGCTCCAAGGGTGATCTCTTGCCATTTGTGTTGGTCAAAAGATGCTCTCTTTCCTTGTGTGTTGGTCCAAGGATGATATCTGTAATCACTCATTTTTATCCGGTTTGTAAATATTGTTAATATATTAGTATAATAATTAATGGGGTATTATTATTGTATGTATACATGTTATATTATGTGATTAATGTGTGTGAAATATACACGTGTGATATGTGTGAGTGCATGTATATTATACATATTATGTTTATGTATATGTTAATATTTATTATAGTATATGTGTGTCGCATGTATGTTTATGTGTGCATTGTGTGTGACTGTGTAACATGTGAATGTTTATATTAGTCATGTGTATAATTAGGTGTGCCTGTACATTTATGTTATATTAACTAAGAGCGTGTAACGTATATTAATGTTGGTATGCCATACGTATATGTGTGCGCGTACGAATATATATGTATGCATTATCATATTCGTGTTATTGTTATTATTGTTATTAATATTATTATCACATATATATATAAACATATAATAAAATAAGACCCAAGTTTATTAGTGTCCAATCCAATATATTACAAAACCCAAAAATTGGGTTACATTGGGCTCAACTCAGCCAAGCCCTAATCTAATTCAGAAACCCTAATCCATATCTAACCCCCCTTTATTTTGCGCAGCTGCACGAGGGCTGTTGGATCAGATCTAGATCCAACGGCCACGGTTGAAGCATGAAGACCATTCATCTGCCACGCGTAAGCCTACTCGCCATCCAGCTGACTTTCACGCGCGCGTGTGGAGCACGCACTGGCCTTTCAGATCGTCGTACGCCACGTGGCATCATCAGATGCAATCCCGCCCGTTCAAGCACGCATTTTGGCCGTTCAATCGTCAAGCCGTCTTTGCCATTGGATCAGATATGATCCAACGGCCAATAACCTTTCTGGCAGTGATAATCTTTCGTCTTCCAAGAAGCCAGTCCACGTAGCCGAGCGGTCATCTCCCCCATGCCGCCGTACCAACCACCAAGCATGGCCGAGCACCACCAGAAAACACAAGAAACAATGGACTGTCAGTACCAAACCAGACCAAAAAATACGTATTTCTATATGTTATTTCTACCAAAAACAGTCAAAGATCAGACATATATGTAAACCAACCAAAAGTGTAAAAGGGAGAATTAAAGTTTCTCAGAAATACAAAAAAATACAAAAGAAAAACAGAGAGTTTCGTGGGTAATCCTTCTTCCTCTTCCTCCTTCGTGCATGTATATTTTTCATACAAAAAATAATATGAAAAAAATAAAAATGGGATGTGAGTCTACCTTCGCCGTCGGTCCATTCTCCGATGAGAAGCCCTCGTAGGGGTGAATCAGAGTAGGATGCTGGCGCTTAAAGGGGTGGGTCATTTCAGAAAAGGTTTTTCTTTCAAAAAATGGTTTCGATTTTTTTTAGATCTAGGGGGACGGTTGTTTTTCCTAACATCTAAGGGGAGATCTGGTTTCTCCGTAACAAAAGGGGTTGTTTTAGGGTGACCTAAGGTTTTGCCGTCGTCGACTAACGGCGGCCGGCGGTGGTTTATGATGTTTTTGGGCGGTCGTTTTTCTGGAAAAATGAAAGAAAAGAGTTCTCTCTCTTTAGGGCAAAAAAATGAAGGAAAAATAAAATAGAGGCCGGTTAATTGGGTTTTATAGACTCAAAATAAAGATAAAATGGTCTAAATGCATCATAAATCCCTCATTGTCCCCAATATTTTCGTTTTAAGCTCACCGTATGGGCCAATTACAATTTCGGTCCTTTTTCTTTTCTATTTTATTTCAATTTGATCACTAAATTAACCGAAATCAGATTTATAATGGTGAAATCACATGCTGAACCATCCCGCGTTTTCAAAGTTTCCATTTTGAGTGTGCCCCTTGGTCATATTACACATCTGGTCCTTTCCAGTTTATTCCAGTTTTCAAATAAGTCCTTAAATCGTATTTTTAATATCTTTTAATTTCTGTTTTCTGTGTTCTTTATTTTTCACTTCAGTCCTCTTTTCATATCTAAATATTCATTTTTATCATGTTTTTTATATGTTAATGTGGCCCTTTTTGTGTTTTCATGTGTTTCTTTTATATCTTTCGTATTCTCATGTTTTTATATATATGTTTAGTTTATGATGTTATGTGTTTTATATTTTTGTTCGCTCATTCGTATCATACATGTTCGATTCACGTTTTTTAGTTGGCTCGTATATAACATGTTTTTGTATTTTAGCATGTATTATATGTTCTCTTTGCTTTTAGGTTACGCGTTAGTGTGTTTTCTTTTTTCACGTATAATACCATGTTTTTATTTTATGTATGTAAATTATGTTACATGTTAAGCATTAAATACATGTTTGCTTTTTTGCTTTGATTTATTAGTATCGTGCCACGTTACATGTATGCCATATATATTTTGCATTAGGTTTCTTATATTTTAAGATGTATACATGTGTCCTAACATGCTTTACTTTTGTTTTGGCATTTTAGATTATAGGCCAAAATGGGTGTTGTTTGTCACACATTAATGTCATGTCATGTTTTATTTTAGGTTGTGTCATATATTAGTTTTTTAGCATGTTGTTTAGATTTTATTAGTTTAACATCATATTATATGTGTGTCATGCATATTTTGCATTGGTGTGTTCTTTATGTGTTCGAGATGTTATAATCAATTATTTATTTTTTGGAAGCGTGTTTTTTTTCTTTTTGGGTTTATGTCATTGTTCTATTTTTTAACACGATATGTTATATTTTTGTTGCTCATGTATTTTATTATCTGACATCCATGTTTTTTTAAGGTTTTTAGTACCATGTTAATGTGAATGTTTGTTTTTTATAATTTGTTTTGGTTAAGTTTGCATAATGGAATATATAAATTGTCAATGCGGTGCCCTTTTATCCGAGCGTAAACGGGGCCAGTATCAGGCGTAGTGATAGTGGTTGGGCATTTACTCTCGGATAACGGGGCCTTTAAAATTTACTCGCACTTATAACCAAATTTCAATTTAATCGTCACTTTAATCCGAAAAGTTTAATATTAATAAAGCGGTAATTATTAAAGTACCAATTTTGGGCGGTGTGGGGGTACTAATCCTTCCTCATCCGTAACCGACTCGCGAACCCAATAGTTTTCAAATCTTTGGTTTTATGGTGTTCGACCTACCTAAGTGGCCAGTGGCGACTCCAATTTCTAAATAAAGCGCGGTTTTTAAACCCCTACGGAATAAACATTTATATCCGAAAGACAATAAAACACTTCGAAAACTCGTTATTTTTTAGCGAGAAGGACATCGCTACAGATGACGACTCCGCTGAGGACCATTTTTGTTTCTTCAAAAACAAATGAGAGTCAAGCTTTTTAAATAATTACCACTTTATTAATATTAGAAATTTCGAATTAAAGTGACTATTAAACTAACATTCGGTTATAATTGCACGTTTATTTTGAAGTATTTAAAATATGGCATATAAACCCGTTTTTTTAAGTGGGGGGAAAACTCTAATGCTTTCGTGGAGATATCATTCTTCCGTGTAGGCCTAGCAAGTACCTTCGGGGCTCGAGTACCTTATGCTTTCGTAAGGATATCGTTCTTTTGTGCAGGCATAAGCGAATGGGTCCCCCTGAATTGAACCCGGTTGAAAAGAGCCTATAATGGGTGATGATCGGGGGCCTTGCTACTCTTATCAGAGGACAGCGAGGACAATCCGGGTACCTCATAGAACCAAAATTGCACATAGAGAACACATAGAAACCCACCATGTTAGAGCCATGCGGATAACCTAGGTGTCTTAGAGGGATGTAAATAGAATTGCTTTGTTTGTTTATCGCATTTAATTTTCCCCTTTATTATATATTTATTGTTTTTGTCCGGTACTGACTTGTTTTCTTTTTTGTTTTGTTTTTGCATATCATCGCATTCGCATTACATAGGGCATTGATTCCCGAGTGGTTTCTCCCATAATAGAAGATTGTTCATGATGGACCAAAGGTTCTTTGACCTGAAGGAAATGGGTCCAGTTCCAGAGTTCCATCCCGAGACTAGGCCAGGGACAGCAGAAGAAGGATCGTTCAATGACTCTAGAACAGATTCGGTAAGCAGTGTCAGTTCTGGTAACAAGCGAAATGAAGTACAAGAGTTAAAGAAGCAAATGACCGAGATAACGGACTAGATAAATGCTATGATGAAAGGCAAGTAGCCTGTCAAACTCATAAAAGAATCGGTCAAGGATCAGAATGTAGAACAGAATGGTTAAAATGTCGAGACAAACAACACCGTTAAATACGACAAATCGAATCCCTTTGTGATCAATCTCAATAAGCAGACAAGTGGCATATATGGGGTAGATACCGAGGGAACATAGGCAAGAATAGGGGAAGTTCAAGAATCCAATGACATCAGAAGGCATTGTCCTATACCTATGAGATATACCGAGCTACTTTCGTTGCTTGTCGAAAGGAGCCTTATCATACCAGTGAAGTCTGTACCAATGAGACCTCCTTATCCGAAGGGTTACAACAGTCGTGTCTGGTGCAGCTACCACATAGGCGATTCGAGTCATCACACTGAAAATTGTAGGGCCCTGAAGGATAGAGTTCAAGATCTTATCAGAATGAGAGTGTTGGGTTTCAAAGACGAACAACCCTGATTCTACAGCGAACCAGCCATTGCCCGATGAGCAAAGTCGAAGGAGGGTCAACGCTTAGCCCAAGGTTTGGGTAATGTAGAAGTGGGTCATTCAAGCGGGATAAATTCAGGAGTCGAGAATAAAAGCGTCTCAGAAGATGAACTTACACGCAAGTTCGACCAGCTCGAGCATGAGAGGCACAATCTGAGCATAAAATTGAAGAGTGTGCAAGACGAGTAACAGAAGCTAAACTTTGAATTCAAGAATGTCGGTCTGGGTGACACTGTTGAAGAGTGGATCAATGGTATGATTCGTTTGAGGAACGATTCGGAACATTGGAAGCAGAAATGCAAGAATAGTAAGAATAAAGTCAGATTACTGTCACAGAAGCTGAAAGAAGTTGAGAGCCAACGCGACGTTCTCCAAAGTGAGTTGGAAAGCAGTCTAGCCACGGACGATATCCTGAAATCAAGTATGCAGCAGGAAAGAGAGGAATCACAAGCCTTTCAGATGGAAAACGCAGCACTCAAAGAACAGATAGTGAGGCTTAAGACTTCTTTACGTACCAACGTGATCCATGCTAAAACAGTGACCATCAAGCTACAAAAGGCTGAGCAGACAATACGGGAGAAAGGCCGAGACATGAAGATCGTTATAACTCAAGCCCGACAAGTAGCTAACAGGTAGCAGACTTAGCTGATGCAGCAACACCGATAAGCCAGAATATGGATCCAGCGTTGGACCGCGAAGGAAAGCTGACGGGACTATTGAATGAGATCAAGAAATTAGGTTCTAGGGCTCACCGCTATCTGTAAACCTCTAATAACGGATGTAATGAAACCTTTTGGTCTGAATGAAAGATGTCCTATAGGGACAAATCACTTGCGGAATCGATGCCTTATTGCATTTATGCATTGCATTTGCATCACGTCATTTGCATTATTTAACAGTTTTATCATCGCATGGCACTTCATCATTTAACACTTGGGGTTTGATGGCATAATTAGTTGGAAAATAGAACGAACTAAAGAGTCGAGGCTTGACCAGCTAGAAGAAAGAATCGAGATAGAGCTAAAGAAGAAAGAAAAAGATAAATGTTTTCAATACGAGGGAACTCTGCCTAGTCCCTGATTTGGTCATTCCCCGGATTTCAAGATTCCCAGATTTACGCATTATGACGGAACCAGCTGCCCGAAGATTCACTTGACTATGTATTGTAGAAAAATGGAGGGATACATAAAGAATGAAGAGTTGTTGATCCACTACTTCCACGAAAGCCTGATGGGACCTGCAGCAGTATGGTATAACCGTTTGAACAGAAACCAAGTTAGGTCATGGGGTGACCTTGCTAATGCCTTCTTGAGTCAATACAAATATGCTTTAAATTTAGCATCATGTCGTCAATTTCTTCAGAATGAAAAAATGAGGCCAAATGAAAGATTCAGGGAATATGCATTAAAGTGGCGATGTTTGGCAACCCAAGTCCAGCCTCCTATAGCGGAAGAAGAGTTGACTCCCTTGTTCCATGCAACGTTTCCCTCTTCTTTCTTCGATGCGATGTTGGAGAAATCGAGAAACAGATTCGAAAATTTCATGACGATTGGAGAAATGATAGAATACACAATCAAAGAAGGAAAATTGGGGTTTAAGTCCAAGGACCGAATCGAAGATAAGATAGATCAAGATGGAGAGGTCAATGAGTGTCATCTCCAGGGTTCGTGTGGCCGTAAAAGAAGAAGACAGACTGACACCTCGGGGTAGGGGGTTACTATCTTGCTCCAGGGATCAGGTGTAAATTATGTCACGTGTTAAGCATTAAATACATGTTTTCTTTTTTGCTTTTATTTATCAGTATCGTGCCACGTTACATGTATGTCATGTATATTTTGCAGTAGGTTTCTTATATTTTAAGATGTATACATCTGTCCTAGCATACTTTACTTTTGTTTTGGCATTTTAGATTATAGGTCAAAATGAGTGTTGTTTGTCACACATTAATGTCATGTCATGTTTTATTTTAGGTTGTGTCATATATTAGTTTTTAGCATGTTGTTTAGATTTTATTAGTTTAACATCATATTATATGTGTGTCATGCATATTTTGCATTGGTGTGTTCTTTATGTGTTCAAGCATGTTATAATCAATTATTTATTTTTTGGAAACGTGCTTTTTTCTTTTTGGGTTTATACCGTTGTTCTGTTTTTAACACGATATGTTATATTTTTGTTGCTCATGTATTTTATTATCTTCGTTTAATATTGTGACATCCATGTTTTTTAAGGTTTTTAGTACCATGTTAATGTGAATGTTTGTTTTTTATAATTTGTTTTGGTTAAGTTTGCATAATGGAATATATAAATTGTCAATGCGGTGCCCTTTTATCCGAGCGTAAACGGGACCAGTATTAGGCGTAGTGATAGTGGTTGGGCATTTACTCTCGGATAACGGGGCTTTTAAAATTTACTCGCACTTATAACCAAATTTCAATTTAATTGTCACTTTAATCCGGAAAGTTTAATATTAATAAAGTGGTAATTATTAAAGTACCAATTTTGGGCGGTGTGGGGGTGCTAATCCTTCCCCATCCGTAACCGACTCTCGAACCCAACAGTTTTCAAATCTCTGGTTTTATGGTGTCCAACCTACCTAAGTGGCCGGTGGCGACTCCAATTTCTAAATAAAACATGATTTTTAAACCCCCACAGAATAAACATTTATATCCGAAAGACAACAAAACATTTCGAAAATTCGTTATTTTTTAGCAAGAAGGACATCGCTACAATATCCTTCCAAGGTCTTGGTCTCTTAGGCGGATTGGGCCTTGTTAGGCTTGGTTCCCTTGCCCAAAACCTCATTGACAGCATGTTTGGTGCTGAATCGGACCCTAGGGTCATGGGCAACTCGAATAGGGCTTGTCTCGCCCCCTGGTGTGCACGTCGGGTGCTGACTCAGGCTCCATGGCACGGGCAACATGGAGGGTGCTCGGTTGGGCTCCATTGGGTGCGATGGAAGTGCTCCCTCGGGTTCCTCTCCCGTGGGCAGCACATGAGGTGCTTCTCTTGGCCCTATGGTGCTCGTGAAGTGTGCTAGCTCGGCTCCTTCAATTGTGGACACCCATGGGGTGTTTGACATGGCCCCATAGTATGCGTCGTTGGTGTGTACTTAAGTCGCTCGGTCGGGTGAGGCACATAATGTGCTGGTGCAAGCCCTTTGGCGTGCGGCTTGCTCGGTCGTGGGTTGGCGGTCTGTGACATTACTTGTCACGAGGCCATTACCCTCTTCCTAAAAGACATGTCTGATAAGATGTGCAGCGCCACCGTTTATATATCCCAAGACCTCTATTTTCTTTTCCAGCGTGGGATTAATGACCCCGCCTCTTCTCAGGCGTGACATTCTCCCCTACTCAACCTTGTGACGCCCTTGTCATGAGCTTCCATTCTCGTAATTGGCCAATTGTCACGGTTGTCCACCCTGCCTACCCCACTCATGGGCGCTCGACGTGAAATCGGGCAGTCAAAGGGTCGCTCTGATACCACTTATCACGGGGCTATTCCCTCTTCCTAAAAGACATGTCTGATAAGATGTGCAGCGCTACCTTTTATATATCCCAAGACCTCTATTTTCTTTTCTAATGTGGGATTAATGACCCCGCCTCTTCTCAGGCGTGACAAAATGCTGGGACTATCATCGGCGTCATAAAGTATGTGAAGTCCATTCCAAAACACCTAAAGTTTCGATTAGGGGTCAAAAGCAACATTTTTGCCAACAGTGCAGCAGGTAACTATTATAAGTTGTTGTATGCAGATTGAAGAAATTTTGATATTTTCCTTTGTGATTTAAGGTTTTATGAGTATGATTTTGTTTATCTTGAGATTAGAATTGATACAACTGCTTAATCTCTTCTAAAACTGTCATTTTCGGACTCGAAATCGAGTTCATGCAAGGAGGAAATCACTTTTGATTTTACTGCCTGCATAATGCTTGCTTTATGCACCATGAAAGCTAATTGAATTATTAGATGTTCTAATGTGATTTCCTGCTTGGTAACATTATGTCCCATGCTTTTATTCTTAGCTTACTTCATTTGATAAATGATTTGGAGTTTTGTTTCTGGTTAATGCGATTTTATTAGGTTTCATTCGTTGGCGGAGTTCGATGAAGGGAAACGGAGCTGCCGAAAGTGTCTTGACGGACACAATCGATGGCGGAGAAAGCCTCAACCCGATGCTCAATCACTAAATCACCCTGCTACTGGATACTTACCATTCAGTAGATCCATGAATGATTCTTGGACCGGGGCGGTAAAATTCGAAACTGATACAAGCTCATCATTAAACTTCAGCAGCCGAAATATCTCATTCTTACAAAGTACTAATTTATCACTCCCTGGAGTTCCTGTTTGTCAACCACTAATCAATACCAATCCTTCAACAAGCAATGGTGGCAGCAGCTGGAAAATGCTGTCGAATGGCTTAAATCGAACCCTCGAGTCTAATCGTGCTCTTTCCCTTCTGTCATCGCAACCGGCTGAGACTCGGGAGATTAGTTTGAGCCCCATGGTGTAGGACTCAGGCACACCTCCATCCTTGATGCCAAGCTTGCAATACAAGGACCTGGAACTAGGAACCATTTTGGCCACTAATGGAAGTAGCAACGCTAATGGACATGGACATGGAGATTTTCGAACCGGGCAATCTGGATCATCCGCAACTGGTACTCAACATGCACTTTTCTTTTCATGAGAGTAAAATATATGAAATTCCCATATACTTTCGAATCCGAATGTTTTGTTGTTAAAGCAGAGACATTGTTTATTTGTCATTTCCATTTACCTTGAAAATATTAGGATAAACGTCACCATTGGTCACTAAACTATTCTCGCTTTCCTATTTTGGTTACTAATGTTACTTTTTTCTTTCTAGTTTGCTCACCAATCTATTGCTTGTTTTCTATTTTGGTCACTGAACTATTTTTGCTTTTCTGTTTTTCCGTGATTTTTTAACACCGGGTGACCAAAATAGAAAAAATATAACATTAGTGACTATTTTCCAAAAATAATAGTTTGGTGACCAAAATAGGAAAATGAGAATAGTTTAGTGACCAATAATGATGTTTATCCAGAATATTATTTGTGGTGGCAAATGAGAGAGTTCTCAATTGAATCCCCAAGTAATAAGCAATTCTAACAATGTTTCGAGAACAATCACATTTTGACACTTTAGTCCGAGTTATTTTGAATTACTTCTTTAGGTCATTTTGAGATTGAATCATCTTACATTTGAGTGATTTAAATACGAATCAAAATCGATTCGAATGAGTTTAATTTCAAATTAATTGAATTAGGTTTTATTTTTGTTGGAGTCAAAATCGATTGTTCCAGTTTGGAAGAGATGAAATTATGGGATTTTGAAGTGAATCATAGGAGGTATAAAGTAAGAGTTGCATGTATTATATAATATGAAGTCGTTTTTTTAATACAAATCAAAGTTGAAAGTGGATAAAAACCCTACGAAACGCCTTATTTTAATCAAACTTTCATCCTTTGTCTTTCCAGAAATTTCCATTGAAGCCACATTATTTAAAACACATGCTACAGCAAAAAGATTAATAATAATAAGGATAAAATACACAAATGATCACTAAACTATCTCTAAAAATACAAAATAGTCATTAAACTTTCAAATATTATATAATAGGCATTAAACTTTAGTTTTTGTTACAAAATGGTCACTGAGCCGTTAAGTGACGTTAATTGGGTGACGTGATAATTACAGAAATTTGAATAATATAATATTTAAGCCTCTATATTGACACATTTAATCAATTTATATATTGACACATTTAATCAATTTATTCCTACTTTAACCCTCATTATTAATGTATAAATTAACTGAATGTGTAAATATTGAGGATTAAATATATTATTATACAAATTTTCGTAACTGCCACTTCTCCTAATTAACGATAGTTAACAGTCCAGTGACCATTTTGTAATAGAAACTAAAGTTTAATGATTATTATATTATTTTTGAAAGTTTAATGACCATTTTATATTTTTAGGAATAATTTATTGACTATTTGCGTATTTTACCTTAATAATAATAATAAAATGTAAAACAGTGAATTAACACGAAACACGTCAAATACAACACGATAACACTAAATTTACTACATCTGTCTTAATAAAGTTGGAATATTTTAATATAGTGGATCGAATTCTTCGAGTTAGGCAGAATGCCTAAATGGGGTTAGCAATTAGTAATTTCAAAGAATTAAATATTGAATTTATTAAACCACTAGATAATCAATAAGTCGATATTTGCTGTTTCACTTAATCGTTTTATATGAAATTATAAGTTTGAGGATAATGTGTACAATAAAGAATAAATAATATACAAAAAAATATTTGTTTTCAATCAATTCACATGAATTGCACCAATTAAGTAAACTACTACCCTTAGGACGTAAAACTTCGACATCAATTTGATCCGAAACTTATAATAAGAAAAATTCTATAACGTGCGCTGAACACCGCTGAACACCATTATTGTTGAACACTATTAAATTGATTAATAAAAATTAAAAATTTCAAGACTCAACATACAATTAATAATTATTTAAAAAATTAAATTAAATTATTTTCATATACATTAATTTTTTGAAATTTTTATAAGGGTAAACTACATATTTAGTACCCAACCTATTATCATGTTTTTATTTTAGTACCCCACCTATTTTTTTGAGCAAAATTGTACCTAACATTACGTTTTTGCTCTGTTTTGGTACCCCGCTATTAAGTTTGACCAATGATTTAACGAAAATTATGATGTGGCATGATATAATAACAGGTTTAGTCCCCAAAACTTACATATTCTATCAATTTGGTCCTAATTCAAAATATTCTAATAAGTCTTTAATATTTTAAAATCTTATCAATTTGATCCTCTTTAATATTTTCCCTCCGATCACTCTCCATCCAGCATTCTGGGCCGCGTTCGCACCTCTCTCCACCTTTCACGCCTGCATCGTGTTGTGGCCATCCCCTCACATGGTGTTACAACCGAGTTCCGGGGCCACAACCGAGTCACTTCTACCATGCCCCATTTTCAAGCACATCAATGTTTTAGGAAGAAGAGTCTTTGTTTTCAATTATTTCTTTAGTTAGGAAAAAGTGTCCTCGTTTCAAACAATAGAATGTTTACTCGGGTCATTTCTATTATGTTTTTTTCGCATATATGTAGGGGGTGGACAGTCGGCAGAGTTTGGGCTGATCCACTGGTAAAGGTATGTATCCTACACACCATCGAGGCGGCCCCTACCGCCCAAGTCGATGGTGTGGGTGAGTTTTCTAATGTAACCGATGTTTCTTTTTTTTTTTCTAATAAAATAAAAACCGTTCTTTTTCCTACGGGAAAGCTGGGGGTCGACTGTGTGCATCCGCTATGCCCCACGGTTTCGACCATGGTTTGAAGAATGGTTTTGTGGCGCGAGACTAATGTGTTGCTTGCTTATTTTGAGCAGATCAATCGAGGGAAAAGGCTGACTTGATCGGGAAGAGTCCTTTTCAAGTGCCGCACGACTTAGCGACCGAGTGAACTAAAGGCTAAGGCCGTGACACGTGGTATCCGAGCAAGGTTGTTGCACTCAATTTCGGGTGGTGTTGCTGTTCATTACGGTGAAAAGCACGCAGGTGCGTAATCAATAGCACAGAGGTACTTTTTAATTGTGGTGCTCAATTTTTTTTATTCAAGCACAACGGTGCTTCCTTGTTGCTAGTGCACAGCGGTGCCTAGTTTTTATTGGGAAAGCACAGTGGTGCTTATTCCCTCTTGATGCACAGTGGTGCTCTCTTGCTTATTGTGCACAGTGGTGCCGAGTTTTTTTTTAGTGTGAAAGCACAGTGGTGCTTACTCCTCTTGAAGCACAAGTGGTCTTGAGTTATTAATAGGCATTGTGGTGCTTATTATTCTTCCCGTGCGGGAACTAGTGTGGTGGGAGTCAACCCAGGATGGTGACTACGCGTAAGAATCGGGGCAGAGAGCCGTCCCGAGAACGAGGTGCCAGTGGCGCGCGGTACTTCGGTGCAACATGGCGCTAGAGTGCCTGCACAAGAGGGGGTAGGACCATAGACCCCGATAGGTATGAGGAGCTAGAAGCCGCGGTGGCGCCCCTGAGGGCTCATGTGGTGGCCAGTGAACGAGTTCGAGCAATTGAAGTTTCTCATCAAGAGTTGGCTCACATGGTGAAACACTTCATTGATGAGACAAAGGAGGCAATGAGTACTCTGAAGTATGAGATAGATGAGCTTAAGGCTCAAATTAATTTGATTGAAGTGGCTGTGGGAAATTCAGTGACCATGGAAAGGGGCCAGAAGAATAGGGTCCCCGAGCCTCAGCGGTATGAGGGGAACAAGGATGCCAAAGAGCTTGAAAATTTCCTATTTGATATTGAACAATACTTTCGGGCTACTCGCACCTCTATAGAAGAAGACAAGGTCTCGATGGCTTCTATGTACTTGTCAGGGGATGCCAAATTGTGGTGGAGGTCCAAGTTCACAAATGGCCTGTGTTCCACTAAAAGTTGGGACGAGTTGAAACAAGAATTAATAGCCACCTTCTTTCCGGAGAATGTGAGTATAATGCTCGAAAAGAAGTTGATGGATTTGACCCATACTTGGGACTATTCGTGATTATGTGAGAGAGTTTGCGGCATTGATGCTGGATATTAAGGACATGTCGGAGAAAGACAAGATGTTTACTTTCCTTGAGGGCCTAAAGCCATGGGCTAAAACTGAGATTCAAAGAAAACGGGTGCAGGATGTAGTCGCTGCCATGGCCTCTGCCGAGCGGCTTAACGGTTACAATGATGGCTCAAACAAACGCAAGGCCCCAACTAGTGGGAGCAATAACCATGCAGGTAATGAGAGTAAAATGGCTAGAGGGGAGAGGCCGATAACTTGGGGAGCCGGGAGAGGACTTCCAAACAAGGAGCCAGTCTGGGAATAGGGGGAATGGTGGCTTTACGCCGAGGAATGGGCCAAATAGGCTACCCCTAGCATGCTTCTTGTGTAAGGGGCCTTATCGCGTGGCTGAGTGCCTACATAGGGGTGCATTGAGTGCTTTGGAACTTTCACGGCCTGAGGACACACTCCCTAACCCACCTACAGAGAATAGTGAGACCGATTTGGCCAGGATTGGGTCTATTCATTTTCTGAGTGCATTACAATCGTAATTGGACAACATAAAGAAAGAACCGGGAAAGTGCTTGATGTACGTGGACTTGGTGATAAATGGGAAGGCGACTAGGGCTCTTGTTGACACGTGAGCAACATATACTTTTATCTCACCTGAGAAAGTCAAGAGATGCGGTTTAACAATTACTAGAGATGTGGGACAGATGAAAGCAGTTAATTCTGCTGCCGCTGAAATTTGTGGAAGTGTTAAAAGTGTGAAGGCCAAGCTTGGGTCCTGGGAGGGAAGCGTGGATCTCACTGTTTCCCCTATGGACGATTTTGATGTTGTGTTGGGACTGGATTTTATGACAAAAGCCCAGGCCATCCCCGTCCCTGCTGCGAGCTGCCTATTGTTTCTAGGGGATTGCCCGGGGGTAGTACCCGCTACCATTCTACCAAGAAGCGGAAAGATGCAGTCAACAATACAATTTAAGAAAAGGGTGAAGAAGGGGGAACCTTCTTTTGTCATATTACCTATCCTACATGGGGAGTCAACCCTTGAAGGGATACCAAATGGGATTTTGAGAGTGTTGGAGGACTATAAAGATGTTATGCCGATCGATTGCCGTAAGGGCTCCTCCTCCTCAAAGGACGGTGGATCATGAGATTGAACTGTCCCCGGTGCCAAACCTCTGCGAGATGCCCGTACCGTATGTCCCCTCTGGAATTAGCTGAATTGAGGAAACAACTCGATGAACTGTTAAAAGCTGGGTTTATTCGACCATCTAAAGCGCCATTTGGGGCGCCCGTGTTGTTCCAGAAGAAACATAATGGGAGCCTGAGATTGTGTGTGGACTATAAAGCCCTGAACAAAGTGACTGTCCGGAACAAGTATCCCATCCCTTAGTTGCGGACTTGTTCGACCAGCTAAGTGGCGCGAAATATTTTACAAAGCTGGATCTTCGATCAGGGTATCATCAGGTAAGAGTGGCTGAGGGAGATGAACCGAAGATAACTTGTGTTACTCGATATGGGGCATTTGAGTTTCTTGTGATGCCATTTGGGCTAACCAATGCGCCTTGCAACCTTTTGCACCTTGATGAACCGAGTGTTCCATGATTTTCGGACAAGTTTGTGGTGATATACTTGGATGATATAATGGTATATAGTTCCTCTTTGATGAGATCATGAAAACCATTTGCGGTTAGTGTTGCGAGAGACTCGAGAGATAATCAGCTATTTGTTAAAAGGGAGAAATGTGCTTTTGCCCAAACTCAAATTAAGTTCCTAGGACACCTCGTTGGCGGGGACATGTTCGAATGGATGAGGAAAAAGTGAAGGCAATCCAATAATGGCTGACTCAAAAGAGTGTCGATGAGCTCGGATCATTCTTGGGATTAGCTAACTATTATAGACGGTTTGTCGAAGGCTACTCTCTGGAGGACAGCTATACTTACCAATTTGTTAAAGAAAGGTGAAAAGTAGGCTTGGTCTAAAAAATGTCAAGATGCTTTTGAGGACTAAAAACTGTTGTGATGAACGACCCGATCCTAGTATTACCGGACATTGAGAAACCAATGGAAGTTGAAACGATGCATCGACTTTGCCATAGGGGAGTACTCATACAGGTGGTCACCCCGTGGTCTTTGAGAGTCGGAAGTTGAGTGGTGCCGAGACGAGATATGCAACTCGGGAAAAGGAACTTCTAGCTGTGATCCATTGTCTCAGGGCTTGGAGGCATTATTTGTTGGGCTCAAAGTTTGTTGTTAAAACAGACAACACAACTGCTAGTCATATCCTGACACAACCAAAACTATCGGCAAGGCAAGCAAGATGGCAAGAGCGCTTTAGCGGAGTTTGATTTCGCTTTTGAGCATAAAGTCGGGAAGAAGAATCGGTAGCTGATGCGTTGAGTCGAAGGGCGATCCGGCAACCCTTAGATTAATTGCTCCTATGTCACTAGTAGGGTGACGAATGACATTCGGGAACTCATAATGGAGAATATGGGAAATGATCCGCAGAGATGATGGCAATATTGAGGATGGTGGAAAGTGGCCAATCAAAGACCTTTGGGTAGAGAATGGGATCCTAATGACGAAAGGTCCGCGTATGTATGTCCCGAGAGTAGGAGAACTTAGACGAAACTACTACGCGAATGCCATGACACTCCACAGGCAGGTCACCAAGGTTGGCGGCGTACTCGCCCCGCCTGTTGGAAAAATGATATTATTGGCCGCACATGCGACAGGATATTATGGACTATACCAAGACTTGCCTTATTTGCCAGCAAGAAAAAGTGGATCGACAAAAGATCGCAGATTGTTGGAGCCATTGTCGCGCCGGCGACCTTGGGAGAGCATTTCACTCGACTTCATAGTGAACTTGCCTCGGGTGGGGATCTTGAGCCGTCATTGTGGTGGTGGATCGGTTCTCAAAATATGCTACATTTATCCCTCGCCCCAAATATTGTTCGCGGAGGAGACAGCTCTTAGTCTTTAAACATGTTGTAAAGTATTGGGGTGTCCTACAAGATATCGTTAGTGACAGATGGTCGGTTCACGGGAAATTTCTGAGAGTTATTCAAGATGTTGGGATCCAAACTGAATTTGTCATCAAGTTATCATCCCAGACGGATGGGCGACGGAGCGCTTTAATGGGTTGTTAGAAGAGTACTTAAGGCATTTTATCCAAAGCAACCAGAAAAATTGGCCTTCTTTGTTGGATGTGGCACAACTTTGTTTTAATTCACAAAAGAGTTCTCGCTACTAATAAAAGCCCCTTTGAAATTGTGACAGTCAGGCGCCACGCTTTCACACACCACTCTAACAACCGAAAAATCGAGGAGTTCCTTGGGCTCACAACGAGGGCGCGAGTCATCCCTCACATGGTGTTACTACCATGCCCCATTTTTCAAGCACATCAATGTTTTAGGAAGAAGAGTCTTTGTTTTCAATTATTTCTTTAGTTAGGAAAAAGTGTCCTCGTTTCAAACAATAGAATGTTTACTCGGGTCATTTCTATTATGTTTTTTTCGCATATATGTAGGGGGTGGACAGTCGGCAGAGTTTGGGCTGATCCACTGGTAAAGGTATGTATCCTACACACCATCGAGGCGGCCCCTACCGCCCAAGTCGATGGTGTGGGTGAGTTTTCTAATGTAACCGATGTTTCTTTTTTTTCTAATAAAATAAAAACCGTTCTTTTTTCCTACGGGGAAGCTGGGGGTCGACTGTGTGCATCCGCTATGCCCCACGGTTTCGACCATGGTTTGAAGAATGGTTTTGTGGCGCGAGACTAATGTGTTGCTTGCTTATTTTGAGCAGATCAATCGAGGGAAAAGGCTGACTTGATCGGGAAGAGTCCTTTTCAAGTGCCGCACGACTTAGCGACCGAGTGAACTAAAGGCTAAGGCCGTGACACGTGGTATCCGAGCAAGGTTGTTGCACTCAATTTCGGGTGGTGTTGCCTGTTCATTACGGTGAAAAGCACAGAGGTGCGTAATCAATAGCACAGAGGTACTTTTTAATTGTGGTGCTCAATTTTTTTTATTCAAGCACAACGGTGCTTCCTTGTTGCTAGTGCACAGCGGTGCCTAGTTTTTATTGGGAAAGCACAGTGGTGCTTATTCCCTCTTGATGCACAGTGGTGCTCTCTTGCTTATTGTGCACAGTGGTGCCGAGTTTTTTTTTAGTGTGAAAGCACAGTGGTGCTTACTCCCTCTTGAAGCACAGTGGTGCTGAGTTATTAATAGGCATTGTGGTGCTTATTATTCTTCCTGTGCAGGAACTAGTGTGGTGGGAGTCAACCCAAGGATGGTGACTACGCGTAAGAATCAGGGGCCAAGAGCCGTCCCGAGAACTGAGGTGCCAGCGGGCGCAGGTACTTCGGTGCAACATGGCGCTAGAGTGCCTGCACAAGAGGGTAGGACCATAGACCCCGATAGGTATGAGGAGCTAGAAGCCGCGGTGGCGGCCCTGAGGGCTCATGTGGTGGCCAGTGAACGAGTTCGAGCAATTGAAGTTTCTCATCAAGAGTTGGCTCACATGGTGAAACACTTCATTGATGAGACAAAGGAGGCAATGAGTACTCTGAAGTATGAGATAGATGAGCTTAAGGCTCAAATTAATTTGATTGAAGTGGCTGTGGGAAATTCAGTGACCATGGAAAGGGGCCAGAAGAATAGGGTCCCCGAGCCTCAGCGGTATGAGGGGAACAAGGATGCCAAAGAGCTTGAAAATTTCCTATTTGATATTGAACAATACTTTCGGGCTACTCGCACCTCTATAGAAGAAGACAAGGTCTCGATGGCTTCTATGTACTTGTCAGGGGATGCCAAATTGTGGTGGAGGTCCAAGTTCACAAATGGCCTGTGTTCCACTAAAAGTTGGGACGAGTTGAAACAAGAATTAATAGCCACCTTCTTTCCGGAGAATGTGGAGTATAATGCTCGAAAGAAGTTGATGGATTTGACCCATACTGGGACTATTCGTGATTATGTGAGAGAGTTTGCGGCATTGATGCTGGATATTAAGGACATGTCGGAGAAAGACAAGATGTTTACTTTCCTTGAGGGCCTAAAGCCATGGGCTAAAACTGAGATTCAAAGAAAACGGGTGCAGGATGTAGTCGCTGCCATGGCCGCTGCCGAGCGGCTTAACGGTTACAATGATGGCTCAAACAAACGCAAGGCCCCAACTAGTGGGAGCAATAACCATGCAGGTAATGAGAGTAAAATGGCTAGAGGGGAGAGGCCGATAACTTGGGGAGCCGGGAGAGGACTTCCAAACAAGGAGCCAGTGCAGAATAGGGGGAATGGTGGCTTTACGCCGAGGAATGGGCCAAATAGGCTACCCCTAGCATGCTTCTTGTGTAAGGGGCCTTATCGCGTGGCTGAGTGCCTACATAGGGGTGCATTGAGTGCTTTGGAACTTTCACGGCCTGAGGACACACTCCCTAACCCACCTACAGAGAATAGTGAGACCGATTTGGCCAGGATTGGGTCTATTCATTTTCTGAGTGCATTACAATCGTAATTGGACAACATAAAGAAAGAACCGGGAAAGTGCTTGATGTACGTGGACTTGGTGATAAATGGGAAGGCGACTAGGGCTCTTGTTGACACGTGAGCAACATATACTTTTATCTCACCTGAGAAAGTCAAGAGATGCGGTTTAACAATTACTAGAGATGTGGGACAGATGAAAGCAGTTAATTCTGCTGCCGCTGAAATTTGTGGAAGTGTTAAAAGTGTGAAGGCCAAGCTTGGGTCCTGGGAGGGAAGCGTGGATCTCACTGTTTCCCCTATGGACGATTTTGATGTTGTGTTGGGACTGGATTTTATGACAAAAGCCCAGGCCATCCCCGTCCCTGCTGCGAGCTGCCTATTGTTTCTAGGGGATTGCCCGGGGGTAGTACCCGCTACCATTCTACCAAGAAGCGGAAAGATGCTGTCAACAATACAATTTAAGAAAAGGGTGAAGAAGGGGGAACCTTCTTTTGTCATATTACCTATCCTACATGGGGAGTCAACCCTTGAAGGGATACCAAATGGGATTTTGAGAGTGTTGGAGGACTATAAAGATGTTATGCCAGATCAGTTGCCAGAAGGGCTCCCTCCTCAAAGGACGGTGGATCATGAGATTGAACTGGTCCCCGGTGCCAAACCTCCTGCGAGATGCCCGTACCGTATGTCCCCTCTGGAATTAGCTGAATTGAGGAAACAACTCGATGAACTGTTAAAAGCTGGGTTTATTCGACCATCTAAAGCGCCATTTGGGGCGCCCGTGTTGTTCCAGAAGAAACATAATGGGAGCCTGAGATTGTGTGTGGACTATAAAGCCCTGAACAAAGTGACTGTCCGGAACAAGTATCCCATCCCTTAGTTGCGGACTTGTTCGACCAGCTAAGTGGCGCGAAATATTTTACAAAGCTGGATCTTCGATCAGGGTATCATCAGGTAAGAGTGGCTGAGGGAGATGAACCGAAGATAACTTGTGTTACTCGATATGGGGCATTTGAGTTTCTTGTGATGCCATTTGGGCTAACCAATGCGCCTGCAACCTTTTGCACCTTGATGAACCGAGTGTTCCATGATTTTCTGGACAAGTTTGTGGTGATATACTTGGATGATATAATGGTATATAGTTCCTCTTTGACAGATCATGAAAACCATTTGCGGTTAGTGTTGCAAGAGACTCAGAGATAATCAGCTATTTGTTAAAAGGGAGAAATGTGCTTTTGCCCAAACTCAAATTAAGTTCCTAGGACACCTCGTTGGGCAGGGACATGTTCGAATGGATGAGGAAAAAGTGAAGGCAATCCAATAATGGCTGACTCCAAAGAGTGTCAGTGAGCTCAGATCATTCTTGGGATTAGCTAACTATTATAGACGGTTTGTCGAAGGCTACTCTCGGAGGACAGCTATACTTACCAATTTGTTAAAGAAAGGTGAAAAGTAGGCCTGGTCTAAAAAAATGTCAAGATGCTTTTGAGGGACTAAAAACTGTTGTGATGAACGACCCAGTCCTAGTATTACCAGACATTGAGAAACCAATGGAAGTTGAAACTGATGCATCTGACTTTGCCATAGGGGGAGTACTCATACAGGGTGGTCACCCTGTGGTCTTTGAGAGTCGGAAGTTGAGTGGTGCCGAGACGAGATATGCAACTCGAAAAGGAACTTCTAGCCATGATCCATTGTCTCGGGGCTTGAGGCATTATTTGTTGGGCTCAAAGTTTGTTGTTAAAACAGACAACACAATCAAGTAGTCATATCCTCGACACAACCAAAACTATCGGCAAGGCAAGCAAGATGGCAAGAGCGCTTAGCGGAGTTTGATTTCAGTTTTGAGCATAAAGTCGGGAAGAAGAATCAGGTAGCTGATGCGTTGAGTCGAAGGGCGATCCGCAACCCTTAGATTAATTGCTCCTATGTCAGCTAGTAGGGTGACGAATGACATTCGGGAACTCATAATGGAGAATATGGGAAATGATCCGCAGATGATGGCAATATTGAGGATGGTGGAAAGTGGCCAATCAAAGACCTTTTGGGTAGAGAATGGGATCCTAATGACGAAAGGTCCGCGTATGTATGTCCCGAGAGTAGGAGAACTTAGACAGAAACTACTACGCGAATGCCATGACACTCCCTGGGCAGGTCACCAAGGTTGGCGGCGTACTCTGGCCCTGTTGGAAAAATGATATTATTGGCCGCACATGCGACAGGATATTATGGACTATACCAAGACTTGCCTTATTTGCCAGCAAGAAAAAGTGGATCGACAAAAGACTGCAGGATTGTTGGAGCCATTGTCAGTGCCAGCACGACCTTGGGAGAGCATTTCACTCGACTTCATAGTGAACTTGCCTCGGGTGGGGGATCTTGGAGCTGTCATTGTGGTGGTGGATCGGTTCTCAAAATATGCTACATTTATCCCTGCCCCCAAATATTGTTCGGCGGAGGAGACAGCTCGATTAGTCTTTAAACATGTTGTAAAGTATTGGGGTGTCCCACAAGATATCGTTAGTGACAGGATGGTCGGTTCACCGGAAATTTCGGAGAGAGTTATTCAAGATGTTGGGATCCAAACTGAATTTGTCATCAAGTTATCATCCCTGCACGGATGGGCGAGACGGAGCGCTTTAATGGGTTGTTAGAAGAGTACTTAAGGCATTTTATCCAGGCCAACCAGAAAAATTGGCCTTCTTTGTTGGATGTGGCACAACTTTGTTTTAATTCACAAAAGAGTTCTCGCTACTAATAAAAGCCCCTTTGAAATTGTGACAGTCACAAATCGCGCTTCCACACACCACTCTAGAGTCATACAAAGGAAATTGTCCCCGAGCTTTTAATTTCTCAAAGGAGTGGCGCCAAAATACAGAGATTGCTCGGGCTTATCTAGTGAAAGCTGCAAAACATATGAAAAGTGGGCAGATCGTGGCCGAAGGGACCAGCAGTTCAAAGTTGGCGATCTAGTGCTTGTGAAGCTAATGGCAGAACAGTTGCGGTTCTTACGAAATAGAGATCGGCGATTGGTGCGAAAGTATGAAGGACCAGTACCGATTGTGGCCAAAGTTGGAAATAACTCATACAAGATCAAGCCGCCCTCATGGATGAAAGTTCACCTTGTGTTCCATGTGAGCAACTTGAAGCCTTTTCATGTGAGCCCCTCAGATGTTAGCCGAGGACAGAGTGATCGGGGCCCATCTGTACCAAACCCCATCGAACGTCGAGTTGAGGAGATCCTTGCTGATAGGTTTGTTACGGTGTCCAAGAAGAAGCATGTTCGTGAGTACCGGGTCAAGTGGGAAGGTCTCGGAGCCGAAGAGACAAGTTGGGAGAGAGATCATGACCTAAAGGCGTTCAAGCGAAAAAAATCGAGGAGTTCCTTGCAGCTCGGTCAACGAGGCGTCGAGAAGTTAGGTGGGGAGGATGTTGTGGCCATCCTCACATGGTGTTACAACCGAGTTCCGGGCCACAACCAGTCACTTCTACCATGCCCCATTTTCAAGCACATCAATGTTTTAGGAAGAAGAGTCTTTGTTTTCAATTATTTCTTTAGTTAGGAAAAAGTGTCCTCGTTTCAAACAATAGAATGTTTACTCGGGTCATTTCTATTATGTTTTTTTCGCATATATGGGGGTGGACAGTCGGCAGAGTTTGGGCTGATCCACTGGTAAAGGTATGTATCCTACACACCATTGAGGCGGCCCCTACCGCCCAAGTCGATGGTGTGGGTGAGTTTTCTAATGTAACCGATGTTTCTTTTTTTTCTAATAAAATAAAAACCGTTATTTTTTCCTACAGGGAAGCTGGGGGTCGACTGTGTGCATCCGCTATGCCCCACGGTTTCGACCATGGTTTGAAGAATGGTTTTGTGGCGCGAGACTAGTGTGTTGCTTGCTTATTTTGAGCAGATCAATCGAGGGAAAAGGCTGACTTGATCGGGAAGAGTCATTTTCAAGTGCCGCACGGCTTAGCGACCGAGTGAACTAAAGGCTAAGGCCGTGACACATCGCATCCCTCTAGCCTTCCCTTGCCCTCGTAGAGAACCAGTGTCAGTGCTAGAGCCTCGCAACCCTTCTCAATCGTGTGTCATGCTTCCTTCACGCCCCGATTGCATCGCCCTCGCGCTTTGTGTTTCTCTTTCTCCAGTTGGTAAGCATTGTCCCTAAACCATACTACCAACCCTTCATCACCACCCTCAACCTTCTCCCCAACACAACCCAAAATCTAACCTAATTTTTGAATCTTAGTACCGATAAAAGGGAAACAAAAAATTAGATTTTTTTTTCTATTTGTGTCGTAAGGGAGTACAATGAACTAAGTGAAGGGAAAAATTAGGATGTTGGGGAATTGAAATCGATGGTCGGGAATAAGGATTCCATTGATCGCCGATCAGCAAAATGGGCACACGATGTGGGGTTGGGTTTTGGGGAAAGGGGGTGAAATTTGGGAAAATTGGGGTTTGGCCTAAAATTTTAGATAATGATTAAATCTGGTCAATTATTTTGAATTGGGACCTAATTGCTAAAATGTAAAAGTTGTTGGGACTAAAATTATTATTATCCGAATTAAAAATGAACCATGTCATCATTTCCGTTAATTTTTAACGGCAGATGTACCAAAACAGAATAAAAACGTAACGTTAGGTACAATTTTGCCAAAAAATAGGTGGGGTACTAAAACAGAAATACGGTAATAGGTTGGGTACTAAATAGGTAATTTACCATGTTTAAAAAATCAAAAATTTAATATATATGAAAAATAATTTAATTGAATTTTTAAACAATTATTAATTATATGTTGAGTCTTGAAATTTTTAATCTTTATTAATCAATTTAATGGTGTTCAGCGGTGTTCAGCGGTAGTAGTGTTCGTCGCACGTGGTAGACTCATCCTATAATAATTGTTAAAATTGAGATTACAGGCTTGATTATCCATTAACATATGTGATTAGTTCAAATTTACAAATATTAATAGTAGCTTTGTGATTTAACCGTGTTTGTTCATATATAGACAAATATTTAATTTTTGCAAATACAATTGATACAAATCTCTCTCGATTGATCTAAAATGAATATAGATGATTGTTTATTGATTCAATTGCATGTGAAACATGACATTTAATTATAATCGAGTTTTAATTAAATTCGAATCACTTTGATGATCGATTTGACTCTTTAGTTTTAGTGGAAACTTTTAAACATGATTTTAAATGTCACATGACCAGATGAAATTGAATTTTTTTTAGAAGGTGGATGTTAATCGGTTTTAGTATTTAAAAACGTTAAAAATGATTTTTGATTGTATATCTTAAATTTAACGTTATAACAAAATGAAATGATGTTTGTCTGACCCGCTCTATTGCCGTCCCAGTTCTATAGGTTGAGTTTTGCATACTTACTCTCTTTTTTCGTTCAAAATCGGCCCGGCAGCCTTATCACCATGGGGTGGGGGGGAAGTATCCGGGGCAAGTTCTGATCAGCAGACCGCGTCGAGCAACACGGTACTTGAAAGCACAATACAATAATAGGCCTCGAATATATTCGTATCATTTATCCACTCCCCTACGCTGTACGGGATTTATACAGATTTTGTGTTCCTCTTTTTAGATTATGGACGGCATGGCCCAGCAAGGGCTTTAATCTCCAAATACAAATCAAAACCCTCTTTTTTTCGATCTTTTCACACATAAACATAAAATAAACTCTTTTTATAATTGGTTTCTTCACTCCATTAAAAGTTAAAACTAGATTCTGATGCTGATGGAGATTGTTGCCCACTCCATATATATATGTATATATATAATACATGAGAGTTTGCCCATCGGACATGCAAACCAAACCATCTTTTCTAAGTTCCCAGCTTCTTTTCTTCCACTAAAACAGCCTACTTATCTTCTGTTTCATAATCGTTTACACAACCAAAAATGGAGACAACTAAGAAGAAGGGTCTTTTTTTCAAGGGCTAGTTAACCAAGTCTCTGTACTCTCGAGGCACGGCCAAGCCACGAGCCACGACTGCTCATCAGCAATCCAGCAAGGTGGTTCCCTATTCCTATGCTAGCTCCAACCAACCTGCCGGTTCATATGAACAACCCACTCTTCCAAATCCTCCATTCTCGACGCAGAGGGTGTACTATGCGAGCTTCATGCCACCCGGTTTTTACGACCATAATGCGAATACGACTTGGGGTCCCGGCGACGAGAATGTGGACATGAAGGCCGCCAGCTTTATTTCTAATGTCCGAGAACATTTTAAGCTGGATAGAGTCGATTGATTCCGCTTGTTAACAAGTGCCGGGAAATGATATTTAGAGAAGGGAGTCTTTGCAAAAGCAGAGTTTCGGTAAATTATACAAGCTACTTCTTGTATACATAGAGGATTAGTCATTCTAGTGATCCCATGTGTTCTTTTGAGTTTTGATCCATCTTAAATTTGTGTTAATGTACTACTTTCTACTTGTATACACTCAACTTTGTTCATTAATCACTACTCTTATATATCGAGTCTCATGTAGTAAAAAAAAATACATGGAGTCATGAACTGTCATGCAGGATGTTATGTCAACGACATTAAAATTTAATGTTTTAACTAATATTTATGTTGAAAAAATTATGATTCAACTCTTTTTGACATGTTGAGGGTTAAACACAATTCTTTTTAAAAGATTGATGATCAAATTTAACTAAAAATATATAAACATTGAAAGTTAAGTTTTTGGTTATACCTAATAAAAGTTAATATTAATAAATTAATTGGTTAGAGATAATATTATGGAGGAAACTTGGAATATATTTATAACAAACAATAAAGAAGCATACTATTTGGAAACCTATGAATTTGTCCACAGAAGAAGAAAATTTGTTGCTAATCGTTAATCTAAGAAACTTGATTTCACCTAAAAAGATACTTATGTAAACGAAATTCTCCTACCTAAAAAAGAATTTGAATGATTCTTGTTTACTTACCCTACATTTCTAAGAAACTTGATTTCACCTAAAAAGCTGGTTAATTATTATATATTTAAATACATAATATATTGTATCTATAATATCTGTAATGCCCTCGACTGAGTTGGTGTCAGTGTCACCGGTTAATATAATTCCAATTTATATAGGAATTTTTTAAATAGAATTTATATATAAAATTACAAAAACATCCTTATTATAAATTATAAGTAATATCATTATAATAATATTATCTTTTCGCACTTTTATGTAATCTTCAAAATAATAAACAACTAAAAATCCAATTTTTTAAGTATTGGACATAAAATTAATAGATTCAAATATTTAATCTCTATCTATGTCTCTATCACATTACCGATATTCATTTGTTAATTAAATTTTTATAATTATTTTTATATAAATTATTATTATTATTTTTTTACTCCTATCATAGTGTAACAAAATTTAGTATAATGTTATGTATTTTATCCAATTGTGACCAAATAGGTGGAGGAAAACTCTAATGAATAATAGTAATAATAATAATAAAGTTAGCAATTAAGTTGTAAAAAGAGTGTTAGGCGGCCTATGCGGTTCCTTGGTTGTGTTAGGCAGAAAATTCCGAACTCATCAGCTCCATTAACTGCTTATTGTTTGTATTATTAAAGCAACCCTATTTCGTAATTCCTATCCTAACCCGTATATTATATTTGCATATCAAAATCAAAGTGGGTCAGGACTTTAACCTTCTCTCATCCTTAGGATTTAATATTGTTTTTTCGGCTGTTCAAAAGCAGCTTTAGGTCTTGTTTAGTCGAGTTATTATTATTAACAAGTTTTTTTCTTTTAAAAAAGATGCATGATCGTTCGAAATTGAATTTGAGATCTATTGTAAATTAAAATTTTATTTAAATGGAACTCTATTATTGTTGCACTACAAGCTTGATTGACGAGGTTTTAGCAATCAAAATCCAGACCAATTCAAGTGTGAGTACATCAAGTTTAAGTTTGATTCGAATAAAATATTCAAAATCCAAATTTAAATATGAAAATTCAAAATTTGATTAACTTTTTTAAAGTGACAGCTCAAACAAATATCTTTTTTTTTAAAAAAAAAGAGATAATAAGAGTGAAGCTTACATTAATCTTAGAATTTCAGTTTCAGCCGCCCACAATACTGAGAAAGAAATAATATATATATATATATATATAGTTTTCAAGGAAATATCTACTTAACTTTAAAACATATTGTAGATCATATGTTTTAGACTCGGGTATGTATCAGACTCAAATCAGACACTAATTAGGTCAATATCCGATCCGTCTCTTATTAGGACTCGGGTTTTTTTTTCAGATTTGAATTTAAATCATTTTTTCCTTCAAATCGAATTCAAATTAAATTGCCATCCCTAATGGTGGTATTATAAACTAAATTAATAGGATGAGATTGATAAGATTTTTCTCATTCAATGGGCATAAATTAATGTAAAAGTTTTATATGGCGTAAGTGAATCCTAACCAATGGTGGAACTCAATGTTATTTAATAAGAATCATTTAGAAATTTTTAAAATTAGAGGTGGCCAACAATGAATTATATATTTTTAACGAGTCAAAAAATAAATATATCATAAAATTTTTCTATTTTTAAAATTTTGTGGAGGCTATGGCCCCATTACCATTAATCTCTCTATGGTTCTGCCACTAATCCTAACACACACATATATCAAATTATTAGTTTGTGAAATATAAATAGATTTTTTTTCTTTTCGGTGCTCTTTAAATACACAACACTAAAAATTTAAATTTTAAGCATTAACCTTAAATTTTAAATCCTAAACTTTAAACCTTAACAAATGCATCATACTCTAAATTCACTAAACACTAATCATAAAATCTAACCTTAACCCTAAATATAAGTTTTTAGCGCGAGACAAAACTAAAAGCACCAAAAAGAACAATGAAATTTCTATTCGTGAAATATACTTAAAACACTTAATCAATAATGAAAGTACAATTAGAAAATTCCATGCAGAAAATGTTGTGCAGCTTACCCTACAAAAACCCAGAAACAACTCAAACCAAATTAATTGTTTAGCCTTAAACAGATCCAAACAAAATGCCCAGAATTGAACAAATCTCATATCCCATATCCTTAATTGAAAATTAACCTTAATTGAACGGGTTTTATCAAATTGGTGAGTTCAAATTAATTGGACATTTAATTAATAAGGTTGATGATACATCGGACCATAGATTAAACCGACATCATATAAGGCTGACTGCCGTGTTAGTTTCTGGTTCGAATCCCGCACGTCACCTTTATGCATGGTGCAAGCAGTTAAAGAATGATGTAATGATTTTATCACGTTTTAATTCTACCTTGAGTCGGTAAGGATTAATTCAAATATTTGGTCAACATCCTTTAAGCTCTGACTGTTACGACATAAATATCGGAAGTAGTAAATACCTCACTTTTTATGGTTTAAATTAATTAATTCAGAATAAATGGGTCACATGAATCACAATTAAAAATGGATGTCACAAAAAGCCTTGAAAATTAAACACGCAAAGAGACCTATAAAGCCCTAACCTAAAAGGCCCAGATTATGAAAATTTAATTAGTGATCTAATTATTAATTAAGTGAATCTAATATTAACTCTAAATTAATTGAACCTGAAAAGATAGAAAGCCCTAATAAATTATGGATTATCTTGATGATAATTAATTCGATCAATTTTAAACTAGCATCCCAATGAGCCAAGGATACTATTTAAAATGAATCAAGTTAATTAATCATAACTTTAAATTAAATGTTCATCTAAGCCCAATTGTCAATTTTATCCTAAAAGGCTAATTAATGAGTGTTTAACTAATTTAATGAATTTAACATTTATCCCAATAAGCCATGGATAAACTTAAATTAATTAAACTAGTTCAAACCTTAATCTAATTATGGTTTCAAAAACTAAACTTAAATCTAATTTATTTAATTTAAAACATATGCCCCTATAAGCCGGGCGCATAATTTAAATTAATTAAATTAACTAATGTATCCTAAGAAAGCCTAATCTAACTAAGGCTCTAAGAAACTAAAACCCAAAATTAGTTTGATTAATTTAGTTACCGTGTCCCTATAAGACGAGCACATTATCCAAATTAGCCAAATTAATTTGCCTAATCTAATCTAAAACCTTAATTAACCAAAAACCCATCTAAACTAAGCCAAAACTATCCTAATTAGTCAAACTAAACCCAAAAGGAAAAAAAGGCCCAAAACATATAAATAAACATATATATGATAAGAATTTATTATATAGATTTAAAAACCTAATTATATATGTTTAAAGAAAATATACATCATACAAATTATAGAAATACTTTTTAACTTACATATATTTAAAAGTTATATATATTATATATCATACTTTTTTAGAAGGGAAACTATATATTATATGCATTAAAACACACATCTCATAAATATTACATAGGAACTAAATACTAAAAAAATAAAGTAAATAATCATTCCATAACAAAGGTTACCAATAAAATCATTCACATTTTCATTGAACTAAAAAAAGATTATACATGAATAGAATACGGAAAGAGAATACCAAAAACCCAAATCTTATACTCGATCCACCAAAATCCACATGTTGTTGGGGTTGAGAAGCTTGATTAAAGGGTTTTTTCTTGTGGTTCGAATGGGTGTAAGTAAGGGGTGAAAATGGTTCAAATGGGTGTAAGAGACAGTGGGGAATTGATTGGAACGGCTAAGGGATTTTTCCTAGACCGTGGATTCCAAAATGATCATTTAGGGGAAGGGCCAAGGTAAGTGCCGTGAGTTTTCTTTGGGTATATATATGTGCGTGCGTGCGTGTATGATGAAGGGTATTTTTGGTTTTTCCCCTTAAAATAAGAACCAATGAAAATCAAGATCTTGGTCATCAAGTAGTTTTTTTAACCAATGGGAATGGGGCATTGATTCATCCAATGAGAACCAAGCCTTGGTGAGTAAGGAGTTGAGATTATTATTATTATTATTATTATTATTATTATTATTATTATTATTATTATTATTATTATTATTATTTACTATGTAAAATCATATATAATGGGCCATGAAATTTTGGGCTTAGGGTATAAGGTAAGGTTTTGGGTATTAAAAAAAGGGGTAATATAGAGTTATTTTATTTCGAGCATTTAATTTAAACCTAGACAAAATTTAGTGTCTACAGCTGCCTCTCTTTGCTCATTGCTGTAAAACGAGAATGGAGCAAAGATTAAAGACACAAATTTTTTCTCGCTTCCTTGTTTGACGATTTTCTCCTCCGAAGCGGCAGTGAACAAATCCAGATAGCTTGCTTTCCCGAAACAGAAAAACGATTGGGTAACGCTGGTATGTCCTTCCGGAGCGGAAATGGACAGACCAGACAACAAATGACTCATTCCTCCGAAGCGGTAGCGAATGAATCCAAATAAATTGATTTCTCGAAGCGGCGAAAATGATTGGTAATACTGGTATGTCCTTCCGGAGCGGCAATGAACAGACCAGACAACAAATGACCCATTCCTCCGAAGCGACAGCGAATGAATCCAAATAACTTGTTACGATTGAGTAATCTGGTATGTCCTTCCAGAGCGGAAATGGACAGACCAGACATCAAATGAATCATTCCTCTGAAGCGGCAGCGAATGAATCCAAATAACTTGTTTTCTAAGAGTGGCAAAAACAATTGGGTAATGCCGGTTTGTCCTTCCAAAGCGGCAATGGACAGACCAGACAACAAATAACTCATTCCTCCGAAGCGGTAGCGAATGAATCCAAATAACTTGTTTTCCCAGAGCGGCAAAAACGATTGGGTAATGCAGGTATATCCTTTCGGAGCGGTAATGGACAGGCCAGACATCAAATGACTCATTCCTCCGAAGCAGCGAATGAATCCAAATAACTTATTTTCCTGGAGCGGCAAAAATGATTGGGTAACCCTACTGCGTCCTTCCGGAGCGGCAATGGACAGATCAGACAGCAAATGACTCATTCCTCTGAAGTGGCAGCGAACGAATCCAAGTAACTTGTCTTCCCAAAACGGGAAAAACAATTGGTTAGCATTGGCATGTCCTCCCGAAGCGGCAAGGGACAGACTAGATAGCAGACGACTCATTCCTCCGAAATGGCAGTGAATGAATCCAAATAACTTCAAATGATAGGTGAACTCAATTCTTGAGGTGGTAGAGACAAAATGTGTTGGTGCATACCTCCGAAACGGCAAAAAGAAAATGACATTTCTTGACATGAAAATTCCATTCTTCTTGGACCTATAAGAACGAGCCTTCTGATCTTCCTATTTGGAAATTCCTGAACTATGATCATTTACCTCCCCTGCTCTGAAATTCTGATGTGGGGAGCTTGAAGTCATTCGCCTGAAGTCTTCGAGTTGTGAGTACTTGTCTCATTCGCTCTGAAATCTGTGATTTAGTGAGTTTGTAATCCTTCGCCTGAAATCTGTGAGCTTTGAGTATCTACCTCTTTCGCTCTAAAACCCTGATATGACAGTTTTGAAATTATTTGCTTAAGAATCTTTTCTCTTTTTTGATCCCTTGATCTCGATTTTCTCTTGCTTTCCTCTTCTTTCCTTTGTAATGGCAATTTTTCGCATTACATTCGGGTTCGACCTTTTATGCTCCCTTTTCTCGACCTCCCGAACCTCTTGCTCTAAAGCTCATTTACAAGTTTTCACCTTAGAGATTTTTTTTCTTTTCTTTTTCTCTTTTTCCTTCTTTCTTTTTCTTTTTTTCTCTTTTTTTCTTTTCTCTTTCTCATCTTCATTTTTTTTTACTTTTTAAGAAATATCCTTTTAAAAGAGTCGAGTTAAAAGTATCTTCTCTTCATGAAAACTTGTCCTTATGAAAAAGATCGAATTGAAAATTTCTTTTAGGTTTGAGAAAAATGTCCTTAGGAAAGGACTGAATTAAGAAATTCTCAAAAACATCCTTATGAAATGATCAAATTGAGAAATTTTGATTTTAAGAAAAACATCCTTATGAAAGGATCAAATAAAGAAATTTGAAGTTTTAAGAAAAAAACATCCTTGTAGAAGGATCAAATTCAGATATTTTTAAGCAAAACATCCTTATGAAATGATCAAATTAAGAAATTTGGGTTTTAAGAAAAACATCATTGTGGAAGGATTAAATTAAGAAATTTGTTTTAAGCAAAACATCCTTATGAAAGGATCAAATTAAGAAATTTGAGTTTTAAGAAAATATCCTTGTGGAAGGATTAAATTAAGAAATTTATTTTAACCAAAACATCATTATGAAAGGATCAAATTAAGAAATTGAGTTTTAAGAAAAATGTCATTCGAAGGGATAGAATTGAGAAATTGAGTTTTAAGGAAAACGTCCTTTAAAGGCTATAATTGAGAAATTTGGTTTTGAGAAAAATATATTTAAGGAGGATAGAAACCGAGGATCGAAAGACCTTTAGAAATCCTAATTATGCAAGCCAAGGGTGTCGCAACCCTTTTTTAGGAAAAAAGGTTTTGACTTTATTTGGAAAACTTAAGAAAATACGAAGTCGCCACCAATCTTTTTTTTTAAAAAAAGTGTGATTGGATCACTTTTAAAATAAGAGTTATTTTAATAAAACGTTTTATTTATTAAAAAAACAATTTTGGTCCACGAAAAAATAAGAGAAAACAGGTTCGGGGGTCGGTTACGTGTGGGGAAGGGTTAGTACCCCCACAACACCCAAAACTTGGTACCTAATTGATTTCAAAAAAAGTATTTTCAAAACTGGAATTTGCAAGTTTACATGATTTCGCTTTATTTGTCCGCTAAGCGAATGTAAATCTATTTTAACGGCCTTATCGCCCGAAAAATGAACTTTAATCACCGCCAATACTCCTGGCGCTAATCCATCATTCCCGCTTGATAAGACACCGCATTAATCAAGTTTTCACTTTTTAAAACAAACCAAAGAAAATAATAAGTGCGTTGTCATTTTTTAGAATTAACCTACTTAGTGATTTAAACCCTAAAGATATGTCTAAATTCATTTTAACTATTAAGATATAAATACAATTAAGTGTATCTTATTGAAAGTGTAAAGAATTTTTATTGCATACATGTCTCTATTCTAGTTTTTAAAGACCCTAATCCTATGGTTTTACACACATATGTATGTACATATAAAAACAAATGGAACAAAATTAATTAAATTAATAATCAAAATTATTGCTAAAATAAAAGAAAAGGATAATTATTTTTACTTTTTAAAAAAATATGTAATGGTGATTAAATTGAAAGAAAACAAAATATGAGGGTTAATTTGAAAACAATTAAAAAATCAGTGCCAAATTGAGAAGGAAAAGGACGAAATTGAATGGATTTAAAACAAAAAGGGCTGCGGTCTAAGACCCATGAAAGTAGGGCGCGGGTCATAGCCGGGTACGGGTCGGGTCATCAGGTTGGTATATAAAGCCTTTTATCATAAACAAAATCATTTTATACAACCCCCAAATGAATCAAACTCGGCTCCATTTGAATCCTCTGGTATGTTCTTCATGAAATAAAGAACACAATGAACAACCGTCGTGCCAGCCGCCATCCGCCGTTGCCGGCAGCAAAAATTCCCAAAAAACCCTAATTTCCCAGATTCCGATGACCCTCAAATCACATTTTTTCGTTGGAGTTACGTCAAAATCGAACCATAGAGCGTTTTCAATAAAATAGAGGTAAAACAATCTCTTTTCTTTATTTAAATTCGAAATAACAAAAGAAGAAGAAATTACCTAAAAAATGCTTGTTTTTATTTCTCTGGAAAATTCTTGATTACACTGCTTGCTTGCTACAATTTCTGGGTTTCCAAATGCTATATGTATGTGTGTGATTGTGTGTGATTCGTATCAAATTGTTCATATCTGTTACAAAGAATTACAATACTATTTATATTACAAGAAATGCTTGAATTTCAAGCACAGATCCTTGATTTTTTTTCCTCTGAATGCTTGATCTTTGCTATGGCACTATTTTAGGGATCGATTATTCCCCTTTTTGCTTCTGTTCTAATCTCGTTTTCCAGCTAATGTTTCGATTTAGGGATTAACCGCTCTTGTTTCTTTGTTTGCATGTTGATCGACGCTAGCAAGGAGCAATCGAAGCAAATGGAGCACCGGTGTCACACCTTAAAAACTGGTCTAGTCGGGGTTCAGTTCCGGTGATCGAATATTTTGTACCGGTTAAATAATTAACTCGGTCTTGTACTTAATTTAGAGAAATAAAGGTTATTCGGGCTAACCGTATCGGTTTATTATTATATATTAGTAAAAAAAGAAAAAAGAAAAAAAAAGAAGCCATGAGACTCACGGCCAACTCCTTCAATTTGAAGGAATTATCGTGGGCAATTCCCATGTTTAGAAAAATGTGGCTTAAGGTGGCAAGCAAAGGTGGCCATGAAATTTGGCCTTTACCACGTGGCCATGGGTGGCAAAATTAAGCCCCCAAAATGTGCCAAATCTCCAAGCAACGTGGAGCATGGGGAAAGCAAATGGTGGCCGGTACAATTGGATATAAAATGGGGGAGGGGTGTGCACAAGAAAAACACAGCAAATGTGTGAAATAAATACGATTCAGTGTTAGGGTTGGTAAGCTCAAATTTTCAGTTTAATAAATTCGAGTCTTTGTTATCGGTTGGGTAAGATCAAATCCTTGATTAATATTTTCGTATTAATTCGATGTCATTTTTTCGATTCTAACCAATTCCTATTAATGAACCTAGTTCAAGAGGTTGATAAGGAACAACCGTCGTCTCTCTGAAAAACTAAGGATAAAGGCGTTGTTATCCGATAGTCTTAAAAGTGTCGGGTTGTCGAGGTGAGTGTAGTTGTGTCAAGGGATAGGCTCGGTGCCATCCCGTTGCATTATTTTATGATTATGTTTGTATTTGTTTAAGGGCTCCCGTAGAGCAACTATGTTGAATTCAATTGGCAAATCCGGTAAGTACTTGCATTGCGTTGATATGTGAAAATATGACTACGATATGCTATACGTATGTGATATATGAAAATAATATGAAATGTGACATGATATGGAGCTAAGGCCCATTTTGATATTTGATATGATATGACTTGAAAAATATGAACTACGTGAATTTGTGTAATTATGGACATTGGATACAATTGGCATGCCATAGGATTATTGAGCTCGGTTAAGTAAGGGAGGACTACGGTCCAGGGCTACGGCTTATATGTGGGGGAAATAAGGATGTATTGTGTAAGGGATATATCTCTGGAGCTACGGCTCAGGGGCTACGCCCATTCTCCGTTATATGTGTTGGTGTACAGGGGGATCCATGTATCCAATGGTACCTAATATGATATGTGCCTATGAATTGTGTTATGACAATATGATTATGATATGACTATGTGACATGTAATATGTGAATATGAAAGCATGAATTGTGCATAGTATAATATGACTACTTGTATATCTGATTGTCATGCATTTCATAATAGTAATTATTCATTGTAATTGTTATAACTACCTCACTAGGCTATGTAAGCCTAACATGTGTGTCTCATGCATTTTCATGACCTTGATCAATTCCGAGCCTTAATCGTGTTATTGTGGTTGCAAGTCACGTCTCTGCCATATATGTATGTTATCTATTGCTATAAACTCCTAGTGAAGTGGCATATGGACTAACTTGTTTTGTATAAGCCTTTCTAGATTTATATGGTGACTTGGTAAAACGATGTTGTTGTATGCTTAGATTTGGATAGGTTAAAATGGTTAAAAGGTGCCTAAAATGAGCCTAAGGTAAAAACTTGGTAAATGGATTCCGAACGCCCTAAAATTTGACGTACCAATAGGAGCATGATTTATAAGTGTACTGGTAAAATTTGGTAAAGTTTGGAAATCACCAGATAGGTTAATCCGAATAACAAAATAGTTTTGAACATATTACAAAATGGTCACTAAATATTGTATCGTCTAAATCCGATAGGTATATGACCTCCGTCAGTGATGAAATTTCACAGGCTAATAATTGGTAAAATTAATTTTAGTATTATAACCTGAATTTCAGCTAACGACCCTTAATTTTTAAAATTTATAATTTAGTCCTTAAGGTTAAGAAAAGTTTAAAATTGACCCCAACTCCGATTAAGTTAGTTGCAAACAAAATGGATAAGTCTTTAGAATAATCAATATGATATTTAGATTAGGTTTTGAACTCTGTAACATTTTTTGAACCTTCGATTAGTCTTCCGATAACATTATCCGACCCGGATCTCTACTAGACCGGGAAGAGGTGTTACAATTGTGGTATCAAAGCCTAGGTTTAGTCAATTCTAGGACTAGCCAGGCATCCGTTATGAGTCTTTGTCTACATATGCCACTTAGGAGTTATTTGAATATGTATTCTGTGACTTGCAACTTACGCGATTTAATCCTTCTATGTAACTTAGATCTAAAATGTCTGGACCTACCGATAGAAGGGTAGTGAACGAACCTCATCCAGGCTCCTTCTCAACTCAGGGGGACAATTTGAGGCCTAAAATCTAACCCGAGCATGTAGGATAGAACGACCCACCTCACCCTCCATCAATGCCACCCGTTCAGCAGGCATATCTGATGTCTATGGCGGACATGATTAAGCAAGTGTTGGTGTCCCTCCGTCAGGAACCACATCCTTCGCCTGCTGAAACCTCTCTGCCTGCTTTGAGAGCTCCTATTGACAAGCTCAAGCAATACCATGTGTATACGTTCACCGGCCAGGACCCGGATAACCCCGATATCGCAAAATACTAGCTGGAGAACACTCTGAAAGTACTGAATAAGCAAATGAAGTGTCATGAGGAGCACAAGCTTGAATGTGCCTCATCTTTGATAGCTGAAAAAAGCCCGAAGTTGGTGGGATATGGTGACCCTCACTATTCCTGAACATCGTATCACGTGGGACTTCTTTCTTCAGGAGTTCTGCAAAAAGTATATTAGTGAGCACTACATTGCAGAAAGACGCAAGAAATTTCTCCATCTGAGGCAAGGGGGAAGACCAGTGGAGCAGTACATCCACGATTTCTGCAAGTACGCAAGATATGGTGCCGAGATCATCCGTACTGAGAAGAAAAAATATAGAATATTTATAGATGGCCTTTGTGATGAACTCCGTCCTCTCTTCGTTGCCTGGAAATCGAGGACTTCCAGACCCTTGTCAATCGGGCCATCACAACCGAAGCTTCACAGAAAGCCTTCGAGAGGAGAAAGGGGAACCAAACTCGACCTGATAAGAGGTTTCGAGATGATTTCAAGTCACCCACATCCCAGAAGAATGGAAGACAATAGGACCAAAAGTCGGCTACCTACCAACAGTTACCTCGATCTGGGTATGTACCTCAGTTCCAGTCTGTCGGAACAACTGTTACCCGCACAGCTTCAGTGGATAGCACGGGCGGTTCTACAAAGGGTTCCCAGACTCCCTTATGCAACTTTTGCCAGAAGAGGCACTCGGGGCATTGCTGTAGGCAATCCGGGTCTTGTTACCTTTGTGGAGAGTCTGGCCACTTCATCCGTCAGTTCTCACAGAACCCTCAGGCTTCTACATTTGTAGCTTTTCATAACAATCATAATAAGGGGAGAGGAGCAAAGCCAGTACCATCCGGATCTGTAGGTAGACCCCACACAACAATAATCCTCCAGCTAGTCGTGACCCACAGACTTCAGCTTAAATGTACCACGTTCGAGGTCGTGAGCAAGAGGATGATCCTGATGTGATTGCAGGTATGGTGGAGTTATGTTCTGAACTTATTTATGCATTGATAGATCCTGGCTCCACGCACTCTTTTATTAGTGAACCCTTAATTGAAAAGTATGCTTTAGAATGTGAACATGTTGCTTCTGAGATACTTGTCTCAAATTCGCTAGGAGATAGTGTTGTTATTCGAATAATCTGTAGAGCTTGTCCCCTAAGGATCCAAGGGATACCATTTCCGGCCAACTTGATGGTTTTACCCTTCCATGAGTTCGATCTCATTCTAGGCCTCGATTGTCTAGCTGAACATCAAGCGTGGGTGGATTGTTCAAAGAAGAAGTTATATCTCTGTGGACTCGGCAAGGAAAGCATAACCTTGATAAAGTCTGAACCCAAGTCTAAAAAGAGTCTCATGTATGTCATGGAGTCTAAGAAATATTTGAAAATCAAAGACGTAATCGTGGTGAAAGAATTTCCTAATGTGTTTCCTGATGAACTTCTGAGACTCCTTCCCACCCGTGAAGTTGAGTTCAGGATAGAAGTGCAACCTGGAACTACTCTGGTCTCCACTGCTCCGTATAGAATGGCTCCGGTGGAGTTGAAGGAGTTAAAAGCTCAAATATAAGACCTTCAAGATAAGGGATTCATTCAACCAAGTTCCTCACCCTGGGGAGCACCAGTTTTGTTTGTCAAGAAGAATGATGGATCAATGCGTCTATGCATCGATTATCGTCAACTGAATAAAGTGACGATCAAGAACAAGTACCCACTTTCAAAAATATATGACCTCTTTGATCAGTTGAAGGATGCTTCTGTCTTTTCCAAGATAGATCTTCGGTTTGGATACTACCAAATGTTGGTGAAAGAGTCTGATGTTCCAAAGACTGCCTTTCGAACTAGATATGGTCACTATGAATTTCTGGTTATGCCTTTTAGACTCACGAATGCACCTGCAGCCTTCATGAACCTGATGAATCATGTATTCCGACCCTATCTCAATAAGTTTGTGGCTGTCTTTATAGACGACATTCTGATCTATTCCAAAGACTCAGCTTCTCATGAAAAATATCTTCAAATTATGCTTCAGACCCTCCAGGAAAAACAACTCTACCCCAAGTTTAATAAATGTGAATTTTGGCTGTCTAAAGTAACTTTTCTTGGCCACGTAATCTCTTTTGCGGGAATTCAAGTGGACCGAAAGAAGATTCAAGAAATCCTTGATTGGACTCCTCCGAAGAGTGTGGGAGAAGTTCGTAGTTTTCTATGCCTTGCAGCTATTACCATAGATTTGTTAAAGGATTCTCATTGCTTGCAGCACCCTTAACGAAGCTTCTCCGCAAGGATACTTCTTTTGCGTGGACTGTTGATCAGCAAAGGAGTTTCGATCAGCTCAAGCAAGTCCTCACTCATGCCCATGTGTTAGTGCAACTCGAGTCAGGCAAATACTTCACTATGTATAGTGATGCGTCCCACCTGGGATTAGGTTGCGTTCTGATGCAAGAAGGTAAAGTCATAGCTTATGCCTCACAAGCTAAATTACCCGACTCACGATTTAGAACTCACCGTAGTTGTGTTTGCTTTGAAGATTTGGCAGCATTATCTCTATGGTGAGAAGTGTTATCTATACACTGATCACAAAATCTTGAAATATCTCCTAACTCAGAAAGAGTTAAACCTTCGTCAACGCCGATGGATGGAATTATTGAAATATTAGGATTTAGTCATTGACTACCATCCCGGTAAAGCCAATGTGGTGGCTGACGCTCTTAGTCGGAAGCCCAATTCTTCTCTGAGATGCTTGAATGCTCACTTTCGACTCATAAAGCATGGCAAATTGATAGCTGAGCTGAGAGTTCACTCCACCATTGTATCTCGAATTTAGGCACTCCAAGAATCTGATGAGGAGTTGCAACCCCTTATTGCTAAGGTCAAGGATAGCTCAGATCCTGACTTTGCTCTGAATTCTAAAGGGTTACTGTGTTTCCGCAACCGCATTTGTGTTCCCGATGATGATGATCTTCGGAACAAAATCCTAAGTGAAGCTCATTCTAGCCCTTTCTCTGTTCGTCCTAGAGCTGCCAAATTGTACAAAGATCTAAAGGAGATCTATTGGTGGTCCGGTATGAAGAATAAAATCGCGGACTACGTAGGTAGGTGTTTGACTTGCCAACGGGTCAAAGCCGAGCACAAAGTACCTACAGGTCTTTTGCAACCCATTGAACTTCCGCAGTGGAAATGTGAGCGTATCACGATGGACTTCGTAAGTTGTCTACCTTTGACTCTGAAGAAAAATGATGTCATTTGGGTCATTGTGGACCGATTCACCAAGTCTGTTCACTTCCTTCCAGTAAGAATGGATTTTAGCTTGCCTAAGCTCGCGGAGTTGTATATCCGTGAAGTTATTCATTTACATAGAATTCTGATATCTATCATCTCCGATCATAACCCAGGATTTATATCTCAATTTTGGAGGACCTTGCACGAGGCTTTGGGAACGCGAGTGCATCTTAGCACTACTTTCTATCCTCAAACTGACGGCCAATCTGAAAGAGTTATTCAGATTCTGGAAGATATGTTCTGAGCCTGTATCATCAACTTCGGGAATACATGGGAAAAATCCTTGCCCTTGGTTGAGTTTGCGTACAACAATAGTTACCAGGCTTCAATTCAAATGGCTCCGTATGAAGCTCTCTATGGAAGGAGGTGTAGAACTCCTCTTTGTTGGACTGAACTCGGTGAAGGTAAGATGCTAGGTCCTGACTTACTTCAAGAAACGAAAGAAAGGACTATCATTATTCGTGACCGGCTTAAAGTTGCCTTTGACCGACACAAGTCTTATGCCGATCTGGGCAGGAGAGATATTCAGTACGAGGTTGGTGAGAATACCTTCCTCAAAATATCTCTGTGGAAGAAGATTCTCCGTTTCGGAAAGAAAAGAAAGCTAAGTCCCCGCTTTATTGGTCCATTCGAGGTGATTGAAAAGATTAGACATGTTGCCTACCGATTAGCCCTCCTTGAGGAGTCAAGTCGGATTCACAATGTCTTTCATGTGTCTATGCTACGCAAGTACCGGTCAGACCCTTCCCATGTGATTGAACCATAATCTATGGAGATTCAATCTAATCTGATGTACGAGGAAAAACCTATTCAGATCCTCGCACGAGAGACCAAGAGGCTTTGTAACAAGACTCTGCCCTTAATGAAAGTTTTGTGGCGAAGTTATTCCGTTCAAGAGGCGACATGGGAACCCGAGGAGACTATTCAAAAACAGTGTCCTCATCTGTTCTCCTGAAATGAAAATTTGAGGATGAATTTTCTTAAGGGGGGAGAGTTGTCACACCCCGAAAACTGGTCTAGTCGGGGTTCAGTTCCAGTGATCGAATATTTTGTACCGGTTAAATAATTAGCTCGAACTTGTACCTAATTTAGAGTAATAAAGGTTATTCGGGCTAACCGTATCGGTTTATTATTATTATATATATTAGTAAAAAAAAGCAAAAAGAAAAAAAAAGAAACCATGGGACTTACGACCAACTCCTTCAATTTGAAGGAATTGCCGTGGGCAATTCCCATGTTTAGACAAATGTGGCTTAAGGTGGCAAGCAAAGGTGGCCATGAAATTTGACCTTTACCACGTGGCCATGGGTGGCAAAATTAAGGCCCCAAAATGTGCCACATCTCCAAGCAACATGGAGCATGGGGAAAGCAAATGGTGGCCGACACAATTGGATATAAAAGGGGGGTGTGCACAAGAAATACACAACAAAGGTGTGAAATAAATACGATTCAGTGTTAGGGTTTGTAAGCTCAAACTTTCAGTTTAATAAATTCGAGTCTTTGTTATCGATTGGGTAAGCTTAAATCCTTGATTAATATTTTCGTATTAATTCAATGTCATTTTGTCGATTCTAACCATTTCCTATTAATTAACCTAGTTCAAAAGGTTGATAAGGAACAACTGTCGTCTCTCTAAAAAACCAAGGATAAAGGCGGTGTTATCCGATAGTCTTAAAATCGTCGGGTTGTCGAGGTGAGTGTAGTTGTGTCAAAGGATAGGCTCGGTGCCATCCCGTTGCATTATTTTATGATTATGTTTGTATTTGATTAAGGGTTCCCGTAGAGCAACTATGTTGAATTCGATTGGCAAATACGGTAAGTACTTGCATTGCGTTGATATGTGCAAATATGACTACGATATGCTATACGTATGTGATATATGAAAATAATATAAAATGTGGCATGATATGGAGCTAAGGCTCATTTTGATATTTAATATGACATGACTTGAAAAATATGAACCATGTTAATTTGTGTAATTATGGACATTGGATACAATTGGCATGCCATAGGATTATTGAGCTCGGTTAAGTAAGGGAGGACTACGGTCCAGGTCTACGGCCTATATGTGGGAGAAATAAGGATGGACTGTGTAAGGGATATATCTCCGGAGCTACGGCTCAGGGGCTACGACCCATTCTCCGTTATATGTGTTGGTGTACATGGAAATCCGTGTATCCAATGGTACCTAATATGATATGTGCCTATGAATTGTGCTATGACAATATGATTATGATATGACTATGTGACCTGTAATATGTGAATACGAAAGCATGAATTGTGCATAGTATAATATGACTACTTGTATATCTGATTGTCATGCATTTCATAATATTAATTATTCATTGTAATTGTTATAACTACCTCACTAGGCTATGTAAGCCTAACATGTGTATCTCATGCATTTTCAGGACCTTGATCAATTCCAAGCCTTGATCGTGTTATTGCGGTTGCAAGTCACGTCTCTTCCATATATGTATGTTATATGTTGCTAAAAACTCCTAGTGAAGTGGCATATGGACTAACTTGTTTTGTATAAGCCTTTCTAGATTTATATGGTGACTTGGTAAAATGATGTTGTATGCTTAGATTTGGATAGGTTAAAAAAAAGGTGCCTAAAATGAGCCTAAGGTGAAAACTTGGTAAATGGATTCTGAACGCCCTAAAATTTGACTTACCAATAGGAGCATGATTTATAAGTGTACTGGCAAAATTTGGTAAAGTTTGGAAATCACCAGATAGGTTAATCCGAATAACAAAACAGTTTTGAACAATTTACAAAATGGTCACTAAATATAGTATCGTCTAAATCTGATAGGTAAATGACCTCCTTCAGTGATAAAATTTCATAGGCTAATAATTGGTAAGATTAATTTTAGTATGATAACCTGAATTTTGGCTAAGGACCCTTAATTTGTAAAATTTATAATTTAGTCCTTAAGGTTAAGAAAAGTTTAAAATTGACCCCAACTCCGATTAAGTTAGTAGCAAACAAAGTGGATAAGTATTTAGAATAATCAATATGATATTTAGATTAGGTTTTGAACTCTGGAACTTTTTCCGAACCTTCGATTAGTCTTCCAATAACACTATCTAAATCGGATCTCTACCAGACCGGGAAGGGGTGTTACAACCGGAGATGATGAAATGCTCAGTGGTAACTGGAAAGTCAAGCGCGTGACTACCACGCACGAGTGATGATCCGTGTACTCTGTTGCTGAGCATCTTGGGCCATTGGATTGCTTTTTGATATACGGTCCAGATGACGAACCTTTTGCCTTCCTCCAGCTGGATCTCGTGTATAAACTGTGTGCAATCCATACCGTTGGATATGCTCGATCCAACGGTCCTTCAGCTGCGCAGGAAATAAAAGGGGTTAGGGCCTTTAGGATTCAATTGTAACCGGGCCAATCAGGTCTTATATTTTAGAAACAATGGGCATGTAAATTTAAATCGGCTCTTTATTTTTGTAAATGGACTCTATGTATTTTAATGGGTATTTATAAATGGACTGTGTATTTTATATTTTGGGTTTTATATTAACCATACTAACAAATATACTAACTATAATACACTAAGCATATTAACAAAATTATATGACACTTAGATAATTCTAATACTAATTACTACCATAATATTTTATTACACTAACATATAGCAATTATACTAATTACAATGTAACACCAGTGATGTAATAACACCAATACAATACTATTAAACCGGAAATGACATAGTTATAATACAATGAAAGTAAAAAAAAGTTAGGTGAAAATTCAGTGACAACAAAGGGACTCTTGATTCTTATGAGATTTATTTCTCCTCTTATAGAACTGTAGGTCCATCCTTTTATCAATCATCAAATACCTGTTTAAAGTAAACAAAAAGCTATAAAGGTATGGGTTAGCATGCCCCCTATATAAGGATGTCTAGCTATCAATGGTGCATGAGCACATTTCATAATGCAAAAGGTGCATGCGTTCATGAGAATGTAATGATGCATGAATTTAGTTTGTCTTTATTTTCTAGAGTCGGTGGTCGTCATCTTGGGACTACAACCACTTATTCCATCTCATGTCAAAAACAATTGCCCCCAAACTTGTGTTGTTCACTCTTGGAGCCCGGTGACCTTGGTCGCAATCATAATCTAACCTAGTTCTTTCAAGCCTGGCGCCATCTTTCATTTGTTATGGATTATTAGGTAAAAAGGCCTTTGTTGCCTCCCTGGAAAATGACGCCCCATCATGGCAAACTAACCTCAAGGATTCTTCGTCATCCCCCATCACATAGTGCCCTTCAACTTTGGGCCTTGCTGGTGCATTTATCTTCGAAGTAATACAAAGAAATTTCTTTGCCTAAAATGTATCAGTTTGCTTGTCATTCTAATGAAGATTGCCTTTTTAGATTAACATACAGAACCTTGAAATCAAAATTTAATTGAAAGAAAAAAATAACAGAATGGGATGCCCCGAATATCAAATGCAAGAGCGTCTTGGATTCAATCCTCCGGTGATTATTCCAAGCATAGCTTGAGCCTATGAAGACTTGAATGTTGTGGCGATATTTGAAGTTGTGCAACTCCTCTCATATCGCTCGGTTCATCCTCATGATTATGGTATTTGCTTGATCTGCTCGATTACTATTCCTTCTAGTTCTCATTATCTTTCTCCATACTCAAGCTTTTCGATTTTTGTTTAGCCTATGGAGTTTGGAACATGTCATTCTAAGAACTCTAAGTGTAAGTGTGTGCCTCTGATTATAATTAATATTGTGTCAGTGTCCTCAAGGATACATCCCTGACGCTAGGGTATTGAACAGATGAAGCAGAGCTCCTTATTAGATTTGTTCTCCTCCCACAGCTCCATTAGGATGCTCTGGGACTTATTCAACTCGTTCATTCATTTCTTTTTTCTTAGGGGAATCCAACTCATCACAATCATTTGTCTCGAGAATGATGGAGCATACAACAATACCTCGAGTTACTCGACATAGTCACGATTTGAAAACTTACTCATATAGCCAAGGCTTTTGACTCAATTAGAATAAATGTAGCAAAACATCCTTATTTAGCCTTTTTGCTATAGCGTAGTACACCTTTAATTAATTAATTTTTGTTTTGTTTTAAAATACTCTATTTCCCTTTTGAATCACATTCAAAGACCTCAATTAGGTTTTTCTAGGAGATTTCTTTATCATCGAACATCATCGAAGGAATAGTAATCTTACTTCTCGCGCTTTTCCGACCAAAGCGGGCAGAGGGGAATCACACTTTATCGTTATCACAACATTCAATTAGAATCAATGCCACATCATGCATGTGATATCCGAAGACCTACGAGGTTAAGAAGGGATATACATATATATGATTTCAAGGCCATTGTATGTTAAGCAAAAATGCATTTTCATTAGAAAGAAAATCTGTAAACATAACAAGCACCCTTACAAAAAGATCATTGCTATCTTCGGGAAAATGATAGCAACGTTGGTTCCATACATTACTTCAAGAGAAAATGCAACATGAAAGTAAACTTAAACACAAACACTCTTAAAGAAGACCGGACATCAACACTTCCCAAAAGCCGCGCTTATTATTTTTCCTTTTCAAAACTTCAAAAGACCATTCTCGATCAGAACCTAAACCTTGTTCTTTAATGCCCCACAATTCTCCGCGGTGTGCCCCGTACTTCCCACATGGTAGTCACACATGGCATTAACATCATAACCATTGGGATATGGATGATTCTTTGGTTTGGACTGAACCGAAGTTAGAAGTTTCTTCTCAATAAGCATTGAGAACAAATTGGTGTATGACATAGGAACCGGGTGAAGAACCCCTAGAGACTTTGGAGACCAAGATGATTGATTACATGAACAACCATGAGGCTGATTGTTTGGGCGAGACCCCACCATATAAATCTGAGAATCCTGCCCCTCGCGGGCAGTCGTACTGTAGGGGTCTATTATCTTCCTCTTTCTAATGGCATCTTCAATGCGCTCTCCCATTATAACCATATCCGCAAACCTGCTGATAGGGCTGCCGATCAAACGATCGTACAAGACTCCTCTTAGTGTGTCCACAAACATGGGGATAATTTCACTTTCTCGAATTGGGGGCTGGACCTGAGCCGCCACGTCTCGCTAACGCTGGGCATACTCATGGAAGCTCTCATTGTGGTTTTGTTCCAAACTTTGTAGCAAGAGCCGATTAATGACCATATCAGTTATGTGCTTATATTGATCAGTGAAAGCTTGGGCCAAATCTTTCCAAAACTTGATTTGGGCGCGAGTTAACTGATTGTACCACCTCATCACATGCCCTGCTAGGCTATCTTGAAAGCAGTGAAATAGAAACTTCTCATTGCCGATGAACCTAACCATCTTTCGGCAAAACATGATTATATGTGTAGTAGGGCAAGTCTTCCCATCAAACTTTTCGAATTCCGAAGTCTTGAACTTGTACGGGATTACCACATCTGAGACTAAACTCAACTCTCTAGCGTTCAGTCCAAAAGAACATTCTTCATCTTCCATTATCCAAAATTTCTCCTCGAGATCCTTTCGAGTGTCTTCTAATTATTTTGAGAATCCAGCCTTTACTTTGTTCAATGTCTCTAACTCGTCAAGGTCTGGGATACTACTTTCGACCCTGTGCATATTCCCGAAGGTCACACCCAATTGAGCTTGGGCAAAGGTGCCGGCCTGATGAGCAGAAGATGCCCCTTGGGAGGGCTGGATGAGGGATTGACAACAAAAGGGCCCTCAAATATTGGGCCCTCCAAACGGTCCCCTAAGACCTGGGTTGGGTTTTCAACAACAGCTTTTCCTCTTAGGCATGATTGCATCATTTGAGATATCTCTTTCATCATATCCTGTCGGGACTTGACGATGGTGTCCCTTAACTCTTGTTGGGTTCGCTCCAACTCACCTCTCAAATCGGCCTCTAGCTTAGCAAAACTTTCCTTCATTTTCTTCTTTTGGTGTCGGTTAAAATGTGGATGCAGAATCTTTGATGTTTAAGAACTACCACGAACCCCCCGACGGTTATTTTATTTGTTTTATGAAAGAATGCATGCAATGAGTTTTATACACAACAGAGATAGATGATCAAAGATAATCAATTAAAAATGTACAAATGAATGCAAAGAAGCATTGATTCGATGAACATTCTCATTTAACAACTTTTCGTAACGAAGATCAAATCCCGTTACAATGAGTAAAGAACATAACCACCGCATGGGGCACAAATGAGACTAAAGTTCCTTCTCCTCCAATGACTGGGTTGGCCTTTGCTCATCTTGTGATCAATCTTAAATTTTGAGATTCTTTAACTCGTCATTACAGACTCTTTCTCCCGTTATGAAAGCCTTAAATTTTGAACTGCTCTTGAATCAATACTTCATTATGAAATGTCATGAATATGCAAAACAGAACAAGACAAGACAATAAGTAGTTTAGCAACAGATAAAATGAACATCGAATATAAAGCAAACAAAAAACCAAAGAAGTTTCCTAATAACATGGATTCTAATTTGCTATGGTTATCCGCATGGCTCTAATCGTGTGGGCTTCCTAAATTTTCACACATGTGTTCGGTTCTAATACAAGGGTACCCGAACCTATCTCATTACCTACTAAGGCAGAAATAACCCTAATTTTGGCCCATTACAAGATTGCGAATTGGTTTCGGTTTGATGGAAATCACGACCTAACGACGTTGAGGGTTGCTCACGTGTCAAAAGGCGTGGATTTTGGAAGTGAATTATCGACCCGTGGAGGGCTACTCATGTGGGTATGTGGCGTTTTTACTCCCACTTAAGGGATGGAGCTCGGGTATAGAGCTTGATGATCATGATGCAACACATGTCGGTGACTCCTTAGAAATTAAATGAACAATTAATTCTAAAACCACCAATTAAAAAAAGCTTGTTCAATTGTAGTTACGTTTTCAAGAAAGTATCAACCTTACTAGATATGATTAAAATTCCAACAATTTTCCATCATTAAAAACAACAAATATTTTCTTGGCCTAACTCTCCTTTTGTTTTATAAAAACAAAATTCGGTCCCCAGCAGAGTCGCCATGTTGTAGCGACGGTTTTTGATAAACTCTGAAAAATTATAAGTTCGGCGCTACGGATTATCCCAAAATCATTTCTGTGTAATCTTGACTTAAAGGGATTTCTTTTGAAAATTATTTTTCTTTTAAAAATCGATAAAATCTTGGAGTCGCCACCGGCCACTTGGACAAGGTAGGTCGGACACCACAAAACCAGAGATTCATTTTGAAAGGGTTCGAGAGTTGGTTATGTGTGGGGAAGGATTAGCACCCCCATCACGCCCGGAAATCGGTACCAAAATAATTGTTGCTTTTAATCGAAGAAAATTGTCGAAATTTGAAAGAAATTTAATTTGGTGACCTTAATTGAAAATTAACCTTAATTAAACGGGCTTTATCAAATTGGTGGGTTCAAATTAGTTTGACATTTAATTAATAAGGTTGACGATACATCGGACCATAGACTAAACCGGCATCATATAAGCCTGACTGCCGTGTTAGTTTATGGTTCGAATCCCGCATGTCACCTTTATGTATGGTGCAAGCAGTTAAAGAATGATGTAATGATTTTATCATGTTTTCATTCTACCTTGAGTCAGTAAGGATTAATTCAAATATTTGGTCAACATCCTTTAAGCTCGGACTGTTACGACACAAATATCGGAAGTAGTAAATACCTCACTTTTATGGTTTAAATTAATTAATTCAGAATAAATGGGTCACATGAATCGCAATTAAAAATGGATGTCAAAAAAAATGCTTGAAAATTAAACACACAAAGAGACCCCTAAAGCCCTAACCTAAAAGGCCCAGATTATGAAAATTTAATTAGTGATCTAATTATTAATTAAGTGAATCTAATATTAAACCTAAATTAATTAAACCTGAAAAGCTAGAAAGCCCTAATAAATTATGGATTATCTTGATGATAATTAATTCGATCAATTTTAAACTAGCATCTCAATGAGCCAAGTATACTATTTAAAATGAATCAAGTTAATTAATCATAACTTTAAATTAAATGTTCATCTAAGCCCAATTGTCAATTTTATCCTAAAAGGTAATTAATGAGTGTTTAACTCATTTAATGAATTTAACATTTATCTCAATAAGCCATGGATAAACTTAAATTAATTAAACTAGTTCAAACCTTAATCTAACTATGGTTTCAAAAACTAACCCTAAATCTAATTTAATTAATTTAAAACCTATGCCCCTATAAGCCGGGCGCATAATTTAAATTAATTAAATTAAATTAACTAATGTATCCTAAGAATGCCTAATCTAACTAAGGCTCTAAGAAACTAAAACTCAAAATTAATTTGATTAATTTAGTGATCGTGTCTCTATAAGACGAGCACACGTTCCAAATTAGCCAAATTAATTTGCCTAATCTAATCTAAAACCTTAATTAACCACAAGCCCATCTAAACTAAGCCCAAACTATCCTAATTAGCCAAACTAAACCCAAAAGGAAAAAGGCCCAAAACATATAAATAAACATATATATTATAAGAATATATTATATAGATTTAAAAACCTAATTATATATGTTTAAAGAAAATATACATCATACAAATTATAGAAATACTTTTTAACCTACATATATTTAAAAGTTATATATATTATATCATACTTTCTTAGAAGGGAAACTATATATTATATGCATTAAAACACACATATCATAAACATTACATAGGAACTAAATACTAAAAAAACAAAGTAAATAATCATTCCATACAAAGGTTACCAATAAAATCATTCATATTTTCATTGAACTAAAAAAAGATTATACATGAATAGAATAAGGAAAGAGAATACTAAAAACCCAAATCTTATACTCGATCCACCAAAATCCACATGTTGTTGTTGGGGTTGAGAAGCTCAATTCAAGGGGTTTTTTCTTGTGGTTCGAATGGGTGTAAGAAAGGGGTGAAAATGGTTCGAATAGGTGTAAGAGGCAGTGGGGAATTGGTTGGAACGACTAAGGGATTTTTCCTAGACCGTGGATTCCAAAATGATCATTTGGGGAGGGGGCCAAGGTAAGTGCCGTGGGTTTTCTTTGGGTATATATATATGGTTAGGATCCACTTACGCTGTGTAGAACTCAATTACTTTTACACAGTTTTTGGATTGTTGGATGAGGGTAATAAATGGCTCAGATTGTTTCCTTATTTTTTTTCCAAGTGATAATCTTCACATCTTCTACTGTTAATCTCATCCATCCATTTTACTCATCCAATTGCTATGGATTAGTGCAAAACTAAATGAGTTTTACACCATGTAACTGGATCCCATCCCATGTGTGTGCGTGTTTCATTATCTTTTTTATTTCTAAGTGATAATCTTCACATTTTCTACTGTTAATCTTATTCATCCATTTTACTCATCGAATGGCCATGGATTAGTGTAAAATTAAATGAGTTTTACACCATGTAACTGGATCTCATCTCATATGTGTGTGTGTCAAATTGTTTCTTTATCTTTTTTTTCTCCAAGTGATAATTTCACATTTTCTACTATTATTCTCATCCATCCATTTTACTCATCCAATGGCCATAGATTAGTGTAAAACTAAATGAGTTTTACACCATGTAACTGGATCACATCCCATATGTGTGTGTGTCAAAAATCATATATAATGGGCCATGAAATTTTGAGCTTAAGGTATAAGGTAAAGTTTTGGGTATTAAAAAAAGAGTAATGTAAATTTATTTTATTTCGAGCATTTAATTTAAATCCGGACAAAATTTAGTGTATACACAAATCTAACAAATCTGCCAATCAGGACTAGATTCACGATTAATAAAAGGCTTCCTTTTTTAAGTCTTTTAATTAAATAATTTCTATTTTGTATCCAATTCGGTGTAATGATCAAACATATTATACTCGTCCAATAAAACAAATTCAAGTTCGAATTTAAGAATGGTTATTGGTTAATGTTAGAAGAGAAAACCACAAACTACTAAAGATTAACATTTGTACAAGACAAATCCCATATTTCCATAAGAAAAAAGAGAACACATATTAAACAAGAAAAAAAACTCAGATTTACAAAAAAAAAAAATCATAAAGAATAAATAAAAAGAAAAAAAGAGAACGTGAAAAAAGGAATAGGTAGAGATGGAATAAATGTACAATCGATCTTCAAATTATTGCTATCATCAACTAAATTCATTAGTTTTGACCAATAAAAACAATTTAAGGCTATGGAAAAACTAGAGTTAATTAGATCCACTAATTGACCTAATGGCTAAAGATGTTTATCTTGTCTCATTTTGTATGAATTTAAATTTTGGCATGAAAATATAATATTTCATTGTTAATCAGTGGCTGGTATTAAACGAGAAGTACATGAACATGATATGTATATTGGCGGGCGATGAAAGAAGGCGAACATGATATATCAAAAATGATTCAAAACAGTGAATTATTCGTATAACGTTTGTTTATGTAGTTAAATAAACGAATATGAATAGAATTTATATGTTCGTTTAAGGCTAAAGGGATATTTTTGCCCCTGAGTTTAACCCAAATTAGCAATGTTGTCCGTCGCGCAAAAATACATTCAATTAGGTACTCAAGTTCGCGAATTACAGCAAATTAGCCCCTTAACCAACGTTGACCGATGAAAACGTTAACGGCTGCATGTGTTCTTTAATTTTTTACACATAAGACAATGTTGACGTGGCAAAAAATATTAAAGTTCATCCCTCGTCTTCCCCAACCTCCTCTATTGCCATTAAAACTTGGATTGGAGAAGAACAATCACTAGTGGAAAAAAAACTCCATCTTCCCCACCCTCCTCTGTCACATTAATCCCCCATTTCCTTCACTCTGATTCATCTCAAAAAGAAAGAAAGCACTCAATACACAACAATATTCATGGTAAAATTTCAAGCCGCATCCTTGTAAGAACTTCAAAACAAAATCCAATCAAGAAACCTAGAAAACCAAACTGAAATTCAACCCCCTTTTTATTAAAAAAATAATTTTAAAAATGTTTATGCCTCAAAATAGTTTTATTACTATTATCAACACCTCGGCTTCTAGTCTTCTTTCTTTCCATGTTTTCATCATTAAGGGGTGTTTAGTTCACGAAATATAACATTACCTTTGAAAATAAAATTTTCGGAATGATTCATACTTGACATAATATTGGAAATGTTAAATTACTTTATTTGGTTTGTTTGACAGGAATGTAAAACGTGTTTGGTTGATTGATTATAAAATTACCCGAATACATATTTTACAAAATTATCCTTGTAATTTTTTTAACTGGTCAAACTTTCAATATTAAAATGAAAATATTTGCATGAAAATTCATAAAAAATATATTTTTATTATTTTTAATTTATAAAATTTTCTTTTATAAATTTTTTACACAAATAATTGAGTACAATTTTAATGTTATAGTACATTAAATATTTGTAATTTATTATAATTATATATTTAAAAATAAAAATATATATATAAACTCATAAACTTTTATCATAATCATCACATTTGCTACTAAATCAAATATACTAATAAATAACTATGAATATTATACTTATATGTTTTATTACTTAATTTATATTATTTTAAAATAAAAAATTATTCTTTAAAATCTAAAATTTCAAACAAAATTTGTATTGTGATCTAAAATTGATTAATACAGGAACCCAACAAGTGTCCCGATAGAAAAGCAGATGATGTTCATCCTATGAGACACATGTCCAAATCACATTGTCTACAATATGTATGTGCATTGTCAAAGGATTAAGAATATCTATGCGCAGATACTACCTTATAATCATCTTTAGACTATTCAAAAAATTGATTAATACATATTTTACCGTATAAGTAAAAATATTATTTCTTAGACAAGAAATAATATTAAAAATTATTTATAATATTTATTATTATTTTTAATGACGAGTGGTTTATATATTTTATTATGCAACAATTTTTTTAGAGAAATATAAAATAATAATTTATTTGAATATAAAATATTATTTCAAAAGTATTTTAGTCTAAAATTACCATTAAAAATATAATATTACTCCTATAGAAAATTCTCTAAAACCAAATGTGAGTATGTTATTTCGAAAAAGTTATTCTCTTTGGTAATATTTTTTTTCGTGAACGAAACGCCCCGTTAGCATTTGCTGCTGCTAATGAAATCCCTTTCAAATCTTCAACGCTTGCATGACTCTGTCTCAACATCCTTCTCCTCTTTTTCTTCTCCCCTGCATTTGAAAATTTACTCCCTCTCGAATTCAACCAAACCTGATCCCTTTAGATAATTTCTTGCTTGGTAGTGGTGGTGGTGTCAATTCAGTCCCGGAGGTCTTCGATTTTCTTTCCTTAAAGTTGCTCGGATTGAGCATGTGGAGAAAGTTAGAGAAAAAATCGATTGAATTTCGCCGAATTCTCACTGGTTTAGTTGGGTTCCAACGCATTCAAGCAAGTCTGTGTGTTGCTCGCTCTATTCACCGGTGGACACCGGCAGAGATGAGTATTGTGCGGAGAAGAAATAGAATGTTTAAGGTTTTAATTAAATTTTAAATTTAATTTAATTTTTAAGTTTTTTATTTCATGTTACTTCATAATCCTTTCTACGTCACACGTGACATGCCACGCCAATTGAGCCAAAGGATTAACTTGAACATAGTTAACGGTCACTCACGTAAAAGTTAATTATTTTCGTCGGTTAACGTTGGTTAATGGGCTAATTTGTTACAATTCGCGAACTAAATGACCTAATTGAATGTGTTTTCGCGCGAGGAACAACATTGCTAATTTGAGTTGAACTTGGGAGCAAGAATACCCCTTTACCCTTCGTTGAATAAATGAACGAACACAAATAGATGTGTTCGGTTCGTTTACGTTCACGAACAAGCTCGTTTATAAGCTCATTTATATGATGATTGTAGATATACCAAAATACTACTTTTTGTTGTTGCTAATGATGTTATATAAGTTCATGTTAAAATGTATGTTTTATTTTGTTACTTTTGTTTTATTTATTATTGTTAATTTAGTTAACATTTCTGAACATATAAATGAACACGTTCGCGAACACTTAAATAAACAAACACGTTCGTGAACATTTAAACGAACATGTTCATGAAAGCTTAAATGAACATGTTTGTTAACATTAAACAAACGAACACAATATTAAATTTTTAAATAATCACGATCGAACATAAATATATTTATAAATAAATAAACGAACAGAAACATAATCTTATTCTTTCAAGCTCGATTCATTTATACCCAGGGCATTAAATTTGGAATGTGCGATCCTTTTTACTTTCTGCCTTTTTTTCCCTTTACCCATTTGCGGTGGTTAACAATATATCAACAGATAGAACGAGTTTACTACCAGCAAATAGTATGATTCAACCCAAAGATGATGAATTCATATATTGAAGATTATAAATTAAATAAAAATAAATTTTAATTACTTGGATAATTACTAATTTATCTCCACTTATTCTCTTTTTCTTCGATTTACACGCTCCTTAATAGTTAGATAAAATTGGAAAATGGTGTAGAGAATAATCTGCTTGGCACTGATCACGAGGATCGGGTTCTGCTGCCTGCCTGATGCTTAATTTTGAGCCTCTTGATTTGGGGACCATCAGCAAAGCACACCCCATGTGCTTCATGTTGTGGCTTATAAATGTTGATGTTGCTTGTTTCAATTCAATTATGCACGTCCAGCACGGAATGTTTCAAGTTTTCATGTCTTGTCTATTATATTTTAGGATCATCATTTTCATATAATTTTATTTTGCAGATGAAAAATGCAAGGTTTTGGAATATTTGGGTTGGATCGGTTGGCAAAACAAAACTATCAGTCATCTTATACATGAAATCGATATTTTTTTGAATAATCTAAAGGTGGCATGGATCCAATAGTTACCTCATAAGTAAAATTAAAAAAAAAAATTTCAAAATATTTAATATATTTATATCTTATTTAATAATGTTACATTTCGTAATTAAATAATATGTGGAATATGGATTTAACGCTCATTTATTGTATTGATTTCATAATTATTGAATTGATATCATTTTGTTACATCCAAATATGTCATTTTCGCACAATTTCAAAAATATTATTCGACTCTGTCATATCTGGTGAAAATAAAAAATGATTTATAATAAATGTATTACTGAAGGAATGTCTCTCTACCCTTCCGAATACTAATGATTTCGGAGGCCTCAGGACGCCTGAGTATACGATATAGCCATTTACCTTTGCATAGTATCCATCCATGTGCCCAACATGCCATGCCTAAATACTCAAAAGTTTCACCTATCTCTATTAGTCCACCCATATGTCATCACTAGGTCTGATATGGTCCGATCATCAACAGTCCTTGTGACTATAGATACTCACGCAAATAAAGAAAGAAGGAAAGTTGAATCTTGAAGGCAATATCTCTATCCTCTTATAAACTCTCCTCATTTCGATTATAACTCTCACTAACAAACAATAGTTCGCGACTCTCCTTCTCAAAATTATAAAAGTAAACTGCCTGAATTTATCATAATCGTCTAAATTTACTATAACCACCTTAATTTGTCGTTTGTCCGCTGCTTTTTTGTATTAACATCAACATATTTATACAATCAACTAAAAGTGTATTTCGAACCCAAAAAAATGTAAGTGTATGATTCAGCAGTCGTCTGAGGTTGGTGACAAAAGCCACCAGTATCGAGAACCCCACCAGACGGACTTCCATAAAGAGAATTATCCAGAAATGGGAAAACGTCCACATGTCTATATGTTGACATTGACAATGTCTTCCCTAAAACGGAAATCAAAATCTGACATTTGCTCGCACCATCCCTACCTTCAATTATTTACGCTTTACCCATTGGATTTTTCATTTCACTCCTCTTAAATTTCCATGATGCCTCAAAATTTCAACGCCGGCTTTGCCTTTTTCTTATAGTTGTCGGTTAATGAGCCGATCGCCGAATTGAATTCCGGCGAAGAACATTTAAGGCGTCTGGGGGGTTTAATTTACTGAAAACCATCTCTTTCAAATGGGGCAGTGCTATTGATGATTGAAGCGATGTAAATAAAGGGGCAGAGCGATTGGTTAGATATCGCTTTCAAATAGGAGAATGGTACTAATGTTGGAGAAATTATTAGACGAATTTTGTTCGCCACGTCATCTGTGGTTTAATTAATCAGGTCCGTTCATTTTAAAATAATTACTTAATAATTACTTATTCTCTAATTACATGTAGAAAATAAACGATGATTTACCTTGAGAAAAAATGAAATGGTGTACCTAATAAGGATCACAAATAATGTGGTGAACATGATTCATCTAATAAATTTTCCTGATGTTTGAAGGTGGCAGCAGAGCAGCATTGTGGCTGGTCTTGTATGTCATTGGAAACTTGGATTCACTTTAGAATACAAGAAACCCACGTGGTCTTTAGACTCTTGATTTCGTCTCTAAATCCTAGCTTTTTAATATAACTCTCTTATGGTCTTTTGCATTCGCCTTCGTAGTTAGGAACATAATTAGGATTAAAACTTGAAGGCAAAACATAAATGTAAAAGGTGGGGTGAATTTATAATTAATTTACATCTTTAAAAAACTACACAACCATTTTTTTGTAATTCCCTTTAGTTTAATTAAAATGTAGTTCAATGAGAATTTAAGAAGTGAAAAAAGGGTTTTGCATTATATTTAGGTGATTCGAATTTGAATAATTTAGTATACAAATGTACTGAATTTAATTAGATTTATAACCGAACACATATATCATTTTGTACTCAAATGAAATGATACAAAAAATATAGTTCAATAAAGGGCACATCGTAATTTATATATGTAAAAATTTCAATAAGAATGTCTGCCTTATAATTAAATTATGAGAAAATATTTAATATTAACACAATATAATATAAATATACATATTTGATTCATTAAAGTATAAATATTTAATAATTAACTTTCCCTGTATTTTAACTTGAATTCTACCATTCGTCTCTGCATTTGTATTATAATTTAGTTATTTTTTAGTTTTAAAATTTCAATACTAACCCAAATAATTCATAGATAATATGACTAAATTACATGAGCTTATGATTTACGGATAATACAATAACTAATAGTAGAACTGAACTTAATAGACTTCACTGCTACTGTTTAGATAATCCGATTGAATTCGACCATTTTAAAAAAATATACCGTTTTAAAATTATATCGTGAATCTTACGATTATAACAATAACAAGTAATATATATTAAAAAGGTAATCTGACTTGAATTTTATTCTCAAAATATCATATTATTCCAGGAGAAATTAAGGAAGAGTAACATGAAGATCTTAAAACAAAGACTACAAACTTGATCAATTGAGCACGGGAATTACAATCTTAGATGATTAATCATTTAAGGCAAAACAGTATTCGCCAATAACAAAATGCTCTTTGTACTTCCCAGTAAAGGTTATCTAAACTAACTAACATAACATCCTTAAAATTCTATCTGAAACGTGTGAAAGTGAACTGCTGGGGAGCTTGGGAGATTCTGCCTTAAGTTGCGGCTAAAATGAGATAACCCTACACAAATTCTTATCTAAATAATAAGAGTTTAAGTTATAATATAAGAATTTATATAATTACACAAATTTTTACCCAATTAATACTATATAAACTCGTACAGCCGCACCTTAAGGTACCTTACCTTATCGTGTCCCGGGAAGCTGTAGCTCTTGCTATCTAACAAGGATATTTTGTTTTTGTCAATTTTTAATCCTTTTGTTCTATCTCATATTGGCAAATGTTCCACATGACTGGGTTGAAAGCTTACACGAAAAGGTCTATGCCCACTGGATTGCTTCCCTTGTATCCCACAGCTTATTTCAGCTTTGCTGGAAATTGATGCTGGTTTTATTACCACATGAATAAATAGGTTTCATCTTTATGCTAAAAAATACTAACAGCTCCTTAGTTTCGTGGAACATCGAAATCCTTACTAAAAGCGGTTTTACATTCATTAAAATTACTATTAACTATTCATATGTGGAGTAAATTTATTATCATAAGTTCATAACCTTAGTTTTGCAACTGAAAAGATGGGCCATATGTAATCAGATGCAACGATGAACAAAAGTAGGACTTTTTTTTTTTGCAGATTCAACCGCAAATTGTACTTGTTATCGACACATATTCGAATATAATTATGAGTATCGATCTTTAAATATTTGATCAATTCAAAGAAACATAATTATATTTGTAACAATACATGTCCGTATTCGGGACTTATCCAAATAACATTGATTAAAACTTAATTCGGTTGGTACCTCCTAGTGGTCACGAGTTTGAGTTTGAATGTGCTTAGCAATTGACTTTGATTTAGGTTTTAGGGGATTGCGGTTATTTTATGTAATCTATATAGAATAAATATACTTTATGGCTCTTGAACTTGACTTTAATATACAATTTGATAGCTATTTTTTTGTCCAAATTAAGTATATAAACTTTTTTAGTCCAATTAAATATTTTGACTTGACTTCTCAAATTGTAAAGGTTTCGTATCCTTTATTTGAATTAATCACATATAAAGCAGCTAACACATGTAATTGTTTCAACAACAAAAAGAAAAGAAAAAAACCTTTCTTGTTTGCTTGCAAAATGTGCAAAGGGGATTAAGAAATTAACGTGGGAGCCGCATTTAGCAAGATTCTTCCTTAATTCCTTCAAAAACCTCCAACCTTTGAACTCGCTCAGTAATATTTGCTTCGGTTCTAATCATGCAATTATCGTTAAAGTTACGGATTTGACTCGACAACTCGTGTAATCTTAGCATGCAGAGGCCTTTTGTATACAAATACCAACACAAACTTATTATAGTAAAAATCAAGGTTTTTCTTAATGAATTGTTTTACCATTTTTAATCTGGGGCGTTACATTGTTAAGAGCTGAAGCATTAGCCTTTTAGATCTCGTTTTGTCTTTAACCAAATTATGATTACGTTATCCGGATTGTTGCAAATACAAGGATTTGTCTTAAAAAACAAAATACTGCAGACAGAGATTCGGACATGGAAAGCTGAGCCCGAGAGACACCGGGAAGGGTAATTCCGTAAATATGTGGGAACGTATTACGAAAAAGGGTTCGGCTTCATAAGGTTAGGTCATACGATTGCCCGAACACTAAAATGGTCAGTTGAGTCTATCTACTTCTCCTTTCGACACATAGCACTGTCAAAGTCCCCCCTTTGCATTTATTGGTTAAGGTTTTCCCAGCTGCTTCATCTTTCTCTCGTTTTTTTTCCACCCTTGGATCAACCATCCAACGGCTGAAAATTAACTAAAAAGTACAAAAATTAGGTCCCCCCATGGAGATACAAAAGAAAAAAGAAAACCCTTTTGTTTACTGTGTAAAACAAAGGAAAAGATTGGTTTTTGATTAGAATTAGATGTTGTAAAATGAAGGTCTTAGCTTATTAAAGGTGAGCAAGAACAAGAAAAGAAACATATAGTCTGATTGCAGTGTTTTGTTTTGTTTTCTCGGGAAAAACAAAAAAGAAAATGGGGAGAGGTAGGGTTGAGTTGAAGAGGATTGAGAACAAGATTAACAGGCAGGTGACTTTTGCTAAGCGAAGGAATGGGCTTTTGAAGAAAGCCTACGAGCTTTCGGTTCTTTGTGATGCCGAGGTTGCTCTCATCATCTTCTCCAATAGAGGAAAACTGTACGAGTTTTGCAGTAGTTCAAGGTATATCACCAAAACAACTAAACCCTTTCTTTTCTTACCACAAAGGGCTGTTTTTGTTTTGTCATAAAACCAAGCAAGCTCCTTTTCCCTCTCTCTCTTTCTCTTTTGCTTGCTTTGAATTCTGACTTTTGGACGTTGAGAGGGTTGAAACGGTACGATCTTTGCTGTTTTTAGGTGTTTGTTTTGAATGAAAATTTTTTAGTAAAAGAGTGGGAAATTATGAAATAAAGTCGTGTTCGAGTTTTGCCGTTTCGGTGAATGTTTTGGCGTTTATGGCAGGGCCTGAGTGTTTTTCATGTTCTTGTTGATGTTAGATCTGCAATTCCGTGTCTTTCTTTTTTGATCTTTTCGTTTTTTCAACCCTTTCTTCCCTTTCCATTTTCCTCGTTTTTTCATCTGATCTTTTCTTTCTATATCTGATCTAACTTTTCTTCAAGTTTCTTCTTTGAAGAAACTCGGAGATCTGTTGCATATTAGCTTTGAATTTCATGAATCAGCTCTTTTCTTCCTTTCTTTAACTTCTCTCGTTTAAGCTTTGTTTAAATCTTTATTTTTTTCCCTTAAATCATTATAATAAGCTCATAATTAGGGTTATATTTCAAAGTTTTGAACTTCATCATCTTTAAAGCTTGATGCTTGATTTCGATCTGTTTTGTAAGAAAAACAAAACAAAAGAGATGAAAAACCAATGGATATCTGTTAGAGATTTCCATGAACAAATTAAAACAGGAGACTTCACCACTGTCGGTTCTTTTTTTAATTTTTCAGATGCGTCTTTTCTTGTTCTTACAAACGAACTTCCTTTCTTTCCAATGGATTATATCATATATCTCTATATTTCTCTTTCCAATGGATGGAGACATCTATCTCCATGAATGCTTTCTGGATTTTCTAGGGTTTTGATTTTTCCCAAAGCTGCTTCCCCCAGGTAATTAGGGTTTTTTCAAGTTCCAATTATTTCAGGTTCAACTAAACTGTAAACACCCGAGTTTCTCTCAGATCTAAAGTTTTTAATTGGTATTCTCTCCAATATTCTCAATATTATGAAACTGTACCTATAAAACCATTACCAAATTGTTCACACAAATAACATGTGCTTAATCTATTATGTTGATTATGGTGTATAAAAGCATGATGAAGACTTTGGAGAGGTACCAGAAGTGCAGCCATGGAGCTCCAGAGACAAATGTTTCAGCTAGGGAGGCTCTGGTAATGCTGATCTCTGCAACTTTTATTACAATACACATCTTCGGTTGTGGTTACTCTTCCACATACGCTAACTCATTCTGTCTAGTGGTATGATTCTCGCTTTGAGTGCCAGATCCTAACATTATAAACAAATTTCATATTGATTATTAGAGATCTATTAATTGATTGAGTGGTTAAGAACAAAAATTAGGAATGAAGCAAAATTCACTAGAGACTACAAAAATTGAGAAACACTCAATAAACAAACCCTAGATCCGAGTCCGAAACAATCTAGTTTCTTCTATGCTCCTTAGTTCCTAGACATGTGGAAGACGCTTTATATAATTAATTTTATGTTTTATCAAACTCTTCCTCGTAGGGCTGGCCGGATGAGTGTTCGATCGAGTGGAATCAAGTCATAATATTTTGAGATAGTCGAGTTTACAAGTCATATTTTACGATTCAAACTTTACTTGAAACTTTTTTGATTCAAGTCGAGTTGAGTTTTTTAGTTTTTGTACAAATTTAATTGTAATTATTTATAATGTTATAATACATATTGGTTCCAATTTAAACGGTTATATATATATTCGTATTTTTCATATGTGATATACATAATATTTCAAAAAAAATAGAGGGACTCGACTCGAACTCGAAAACTAATCAACTAATTACTAAAAATTTTGATTTATTCGAATTTTCATTATACAATTCAAACTTTATTTGAAATTTTTTCGAGTCGAGTCAAAACAAATAGGATTTTTTCGCGTCGAGTCAAATAATTCGGATTTTTTCGAGTCGAGTTTTGCCCACCCCTACTTCCTTGCATCTCTACAAAACTTATCTCACTGATAGATATCTCATAAGGGTTAGACCTCTATGATAATTCTAGAAATTCAAGACTCACTCTATATTTATAGAACTTATTTATTGATCACCAAGTCCATAATGTCTTACCTAATACAATATGTACTTTTTAAATAAATTTAATTATCAAGTAATTTTCAACCAAACTAGTTAAGTATTACCGTTTACAATTCAGGCCACTGCGTAACATAGTTAAAGTGTCTAACATCTATGTCCGATTCATATTTAAACATGAATGTGAGATCCAAATATAAGAGAAAACTTAGCAAAATTGATTATACTTTTGTCGAATCTAGCACTTAGGTAACGTAGTCGTTAACAGCTTCGTACAGCAATAGGAACAGATGTGTTTGCTTGTACGATTGTGCATATGCAAGACAATTTAGCTTTGTTTTTTTGGTGCAAATCTGTAGTTTAGTGGCAAATCAATCCATGCAGTAAATGTGTTCTTCTTCATGTTGTCACTATAGGAGCTAAGCAGTCAGCAGGAATATCTGAAGCTCAAAGCACGTTATGAAGCCTTACAAAGGTCCCAAAGGTAAGACTTTGCTTGCAACCATTGAAATGACCCGGAATTGTTAAATGAATGCTAACACATTGAAGCTGTTTCCGAATGGAAATGATTCGTTTATTTCGTTTCGATTAGGAATTTACTAGGAGAAGATCTAGGCCCTTTGAACAGCAAAGAGCTTGAGTCACTGGAGAGGCAGCTCGATTCATCGTTAAAGCTGATAAGATCAACTCGGGTACTTTGACTCAATTCTCTACCTAAAATGTTCATTCTTAAACATGGAATTATGGATTCGATTTGGCTATTCCTGTTGCAGACTCAGTACATGCTGGATCAGCTCACTGATCTCCAACGAAAGGTATTCATGCCATTATCTTATTTTAGTTTCAATTCGGTTAGATTAGTTATCTCTTTGGCGTTCGGTGAGGTTTGTTTTTGTGTTTTAGCGTATTGCTGTATTCTTAGATTTGTTTTCGAGCTTTTCTTACTGTTTTAGTGGGTCTTTTTTTTAATAAAAATAATTGCTTTTCGAAGAAAAAAAAATCTCTATCGCCAGTATCACAACTATTTTCATTCTCTGTGATGCAGGAACATCTACTTAATGAAGCCAATAAGACCTTAAAACAAAGGGTAGGTTCCATTTTAAGAGCTTTTATGATTACTAGAAGACCCCATATTTACTGACCCCAGAGAACCAATGGTTTTTGCAGTTGATGGAAGGCTACCAATTAAACTCACTTCAGTTGAATCCGAATGCCGAAGATATCGGTTACGGCCGGCAACATACCCATCAGCCTCAGGGTGATGTCTTCTTTCATCCATTGGACTTGGAGCCTACATTGCAAATCGGGTACTACTACATACTTAGTATCCTACACTTACAACGAATTAAAATAATGTGACTATAACACTGCACATTCTAACTGCCGATTATGTGGGATTGCAGATATCAGCCCGATACGATATTGGCCGTCACTGGAGGTCCGAGTGTGAATAATTACATGACGGGGTGGCTACCATGACTATGATACATGGAGAAAAGATTTATAAGAAAGCATGCATGCATGGTGAACGCATTCCTTTCATAAGAATATCAGCTTTGCATGGTTGTTTGGTGAAAACAAAATGTGTGTAATGTGGTGGATTTAATAGTATTAACTTTCGTGTCTTTTTTTTTAATTAGGATGCAACTATAAACACCTCTCTTTGACAAGTTTGATTCCATTTGGAAATAATGTGTTGTTTGCTTGTAACTTGTAAGAGATTCCAACTTTATGCTTAATTTAGTTTTAAACCAACCAAAATAATGCCCTTAATTTGGGATAAAAATCTTCTTTAGATATCCTTTTCTATACTTTAACACTAAAAAAATTAAATTTTAAGCCCTAATCCTAAATTTTAAATCTTAAACCTTATACCATACACTCTAAAAATACACTCTATCCCAAATTCCCTAAACCCTAACAACAAACTTTAACCTTAAAATTTAAACCTTAAATCTTAAACCTAATTTTTAGTGTGAGATATATATAAAAGCACCGAAAAGGGTAGGGAATTTTTATTCCTTAATTCGGGGTAAGCGGGCCTTTAATTTAAAGTAAAATTTTGCGCTTAGTTTATATTTCAGCTTTTTTTTTTCAAAAACCTTCTTTAATATCAGTAGATTTCATATTTTTTTAATTTATTTCTTCAATCAAATGTTCTTGAAAAATATTTTTAAGCTTACATGATTTTTACTTAATTTTAAACTAGGGTACTTATATCATACAGTGACGGTAAAAATATTTTATTTTCACAAATTCTTTAATTTTAAGGATTAGAGATATAGTTTAAGGATTATAGTTAAAAATTTAGGTTTACATGTTTAAAATTTAGTGATTTGAATTTAGAGTTTAAGATTAGAATTTAGGGGTATATATAAAAATCTAAATCCCTAACATATAAACTTAAACCCTAACATCTAAACTCTAAATTATAATTATAAACTCTAAATTCTAACCACAAACCCTAAATTTTAAACCTTTAAACTATGAATTAGATTTCTAATCCCTGAAAATATAACGTTTGTGGAAATAAAATGTTTTCACCACTAATACATTATATATTTTCCCTTTTATAGTAGTTGTAAAATATCATCTTTGTTTCTGGGAATTATAATTCTTATTTCAATCACTTTGAAAGAAAAAATAAATTCTTTCTGATGATATAATATTCGTAAAATATCATCTTTAGAGTTTATTTTAGCTTAATTTTTTTTTGTTACTTTTACTTCTACCGCAACCAAATCATTATCAAATCTATCGTATTATTAAATCTTAATTTTTAATAGATGAAATAAAAATTATTGCCCAAACTAAATTGAATAATTTGATTAACCGATCAATCGATTATTTTAGTTTAATTAGTATGGTTTAAGATAAACTTATCAACTAATCAAAAACAGTTTACTATGGATTAAAGCCACGTGGGCGGCTTAGGTAGAGGCAGCTGGCACTTTTTTTTGAATCAAGATGAAAATTTCATTAACTAAACAGGGATAACACCAAATGGGCAAGCACAGGCCCAAAAACAAACGGGTACAAATCACCCGAAACCAATATATGCCAACAAGGCAAAGCAGACAACAGGGAACGATGACCCAGAGCAGAAAACAAAAACTTTTAACCCTAGCATGCAATCCAACACAACTGACGACAACAGCCTTCAAAGGCGGAAAAGCGACGCCGATCGTCTGGACCAACAGACGACAAGTATTCCAAGGGGTAAGAAAATCAGGTCGTTATCCCTTCACGGCGATGAAGCCATCGGAAAAATCAAAGGGCACCGAGAAAAATATACGACGACGGTTTGAACCAGAAAACATCGCCGTCAACGAAAAAAATTAACAAAAAAAGAAACCGTTGATTCACTTAGAGGACAACCAAAAACACCTACAAAAAAAAGTCGTACAATAAACAACAACCAAAGTAGAGGAAGACGACGGAAAGGAAAACGAAAAACAACAATTGTCCTCTACCCCGACCTTCGCTGACCTAACCACCTGAAAATGTCTGTCTTCCTCCACTTAAAGCTGACCCGAGCCAAGACCTAAATTGTCGAGAGCAGCACATTCCAACAAACAGAAAAAAGGTCATCGGAACAAATTAACCGGAAAAAAAAAGAGACAAAAAAAAACCAAAGTTTAGAAAAGAAAGATGGAGAAAGGGTGGAGGCTAGCCGCCGTAGAAACAAGGAGGGGTTCCTAGAGATTGGAGAGAGCGTTTTATATTACAATGTGGCGGTCTTGGTCTACATTCAAGCTTAAACCTACCGCTGGCATTAAACATTATTCCCTTGGTATCTGGCATAACCTCTGTTATTTTTTCCTCTTTTTTGTTTCTTTTCTTTTTAAGTTATTATTATTCCTCAAAAAATAAAGGAGAATTGCAATTCTTTTTCTCTTCGCTATCCGAGAATTCCAGTTAATCGGAATAACAGCACCGCTCTCGTCACTTTCTCTTTCACTTTTGGTTTCCATCCAAAATTTCCTGAGAAACAAACAAAGCCTCGGCTGGAATTCATTTTCCTCCAATTAAACGGCGGTTTGGATAACTGCCTGCCCCTGATTTTATCCATTTGACTCCTTTCGGCAAAAAGAAAAGAAAATTAAAAAAAAAACTTTCTAATTGGTATCTCAAAAACTTTTTTCATTTTTCCATTTGATTCCTCGGATTATAGGGTTTAGGACAGTTTCACCCACGAATTTGTCTGAAAAAAGACGAGACAAGACAACATCGAAATCAGGGCCAGCAATCTACGACCTGTTGGCCGGCACTAGTTCTGAATCTTATCCGATTGTTTACTTATTCAATATCCAGTGTTTTCTGTGAATTCAAGAGAAATCAGTGGTGAACTGGGCTTAAACCATGATTTTGACAGTAAGTGAAACAAGAACAGAGGTAAAATCCAGAGTCCAAGCATGCAATAAAAGCACAAATCTGTTATTTCACAAATCATCTGCTTTACAAAGGGCGTTGAGACTAACATTAACAGATAACAATCCAAATTCCAAAACCAAACAATACATTAACCGATCAGACTTGTAAAAACACAAGTAATGGGCGGCTATCCAGTGTAGATGTGGACACCTATGGCGACGAGGAAGATAGTGATGAGACCAAAGAAGATTACCGTATGGACGAGAATCGAAACCCCACTGGTCTGCATGTTCCCGAACTCCACCACTTTGTTCCTCCCCGGCAACTGGAACAGCAGTCCCGGACTTAACAGCACAAACAGCACCACCGCTATCACCACCGGTCCCCAATCCGCCATGCTTTTTTTCTTCACTCTGTTCTTAGTTCTTACGGTTTTGACTGATGAAAGAAACTCTGGGTTGTCGTTGAGAGAAAGAAAGGAGTTTAAAAAGGCAAAGGGAATGGACAAATGCCGGTGACATGACGACGTGGCAACATTATGGAGCCTCCGTCCCTTTCCCGTGACTGGGTAGTGTAGATTGAAATCGCTATATCTTTTTTATGATTAAGAAGTAGAAAGGAACCGCCCTTAGGTCAGTTACAAAGAAAAACCAAATCGCCTATTCCGGAAGATGGAAGAATTCCCAAACTGCAAGCAACATGTCACGTGATTTCAGTATAAGAATTTCCGGTTTATCTGATGACGATGGATGGGACTCGAATATAATTTTTAAAAATTTGAGTTCGATTCGATTAACAATTTAATATTCAGATTAATTTAAGTTTGAATTCAAGTTCAAGTACATCAAATTTGAGTCCGATTCAAATAAAATATCAATGATCCGAATTCAAATCCAAAAGTTTAAATTTAATTAATTTTTCTCTTCTTCTAAATTTAAAAAAAAACAACAATTATAAGGATGGATTACAAATAAATAAAATAATAAAGAAAAATTCATCAATTTGATAATTCAATTGATTCCTTACAAAACTTGATTACAATCTCAAGAACATGTAATTAAAAAAAAAATTTAGTTGACATCTCCTTTAAGTTGTGAGTTCATTATTTATTATGAGCAATTTTTTTCTTCCCTTCTCTTTAGATAGTAATTGTTTAAAGAACATCTTCCTTGTTCATGTGGTTTATCTTAAAAATTTAAATAGAACATTTTTATTAAAAGGTTGTCAATTTAAATTAGAAAATGTACTTAATTCCTTAAACAATATTCAAAATTTTAAATCTTAGCATTATAAACAACACAAACTAAATTAAAAAGATAACAAGCGTCTATAATACATAATTTCATTAGTTAATCAATTGATCAACACCGATAATTGTAGAGAAAAAAATTCATTACAATTTTCTTTGATGAATGTGAGGAGCATGCTTAACGTAGAAGACAAGTTTGAACGTGGATTTTGTGTCCACATTTAAGCATGAAAATGACCCCATAACACAAGTGTTTGGACATGTAAAACAAGCCAAAAACTCTTTCTTCAGTGGGCATTTTAAATTTCCAAACTTATAATATAAACTCTCAAAGTGCAAAGTGTATATGGATACGTAAACAGTGATATAAAGTAATTCTTTTGCTTACTCCATTAAACACCCATTGATTTAAGAATCGGAATGTTTGTGTTCTAAAAATCCAATGCCGACGACACCTTTCTAACCCCTTTTATGCCCACAAACCTCCAAAATAGGAACGGTCCAAATAATTCTATAGTAAATGGTTGGCGTAAACAGTAATTATGTTAAGATACAAACAGCGAGTTGATTGAGTGAAATGAAAGATATTTGAATTTTGACATTGTGAATAAAATAAATTAAATTTAAAATATTGTCTTGGTAACGAGCTTTTCTAATACTTAATTTAAATTAGTCAAACACTATATTAAATATCGGTAGTTATATAAAATAAATATTTTGCATTGTATGATTAACTCTTAATTTTAATTTTTTGAACAGAAAATTCTTGCTGAGTATATTACCCAGAATCTAAAGGATGTCATGGGACAAGAATCTAAAACCTAAGAGAGGGGAAGAAAACAGAAGAGGATGCTCTTACCACTCGGCCATCATTCCGAGCACAAATTAAATTTGTTCCCAAGACCAGCTCCTCTCGAATGGGGAAGGACACTGAGCCACTGAAGGTTTTAGCAATGGCAGCTCTTGTCCAGATTCGAATCTATATCTTCTTTTTTGAAACTTTTTTTTTTTTAAATCCTGTTGAGATGCAAGTAATAGTAAAGTATGGTAATATAACATTATTTCGAATTTCAACTATGAGTGAAATCATATTTTATTGACACAAGGAAACAGAAAGACTATTCATACTAATCATACAATTGCATATATCTATGATTCATTAATGGAAAATCTGTTTCTGAAAGCCTTATGCTTAACTGAAAAATGTTATAATCAAACATCCAAAACATATGATAGCGTCTCTCACCAATTCAACCAATCACAACAAATAAGTCACTGAAATCTGAAGAGGCATGGAAACCATAATGAAACATAATCAACACGAAAAATTGCCAAATTTCATTAAGAAGCTTAAAATAAGCAAATGTGTTTTAAATAGTCCACATTGTATCGCCGTCCATTTGTCTTCACGCATAGTTCAACCTGAATATGTCATTCAACACATAGAAGCTTCCTTGTGGTGTTGGCATCAAATGAAACATCTGAGAGCGGAATGCAAGACAAAGATACCTAGGTTAGTAAAGTTGATAATGAAAAGTAATCGAAACATCTAAACCGAGGCATTGGTTGATGAGAAATCCATTAGTTGTCTGAACAGAAGATGAAAAACTTGGTCTTGGGAACAAAACGAAACATGTTTATGCATAATAATGCTGGCAACATAAAAAGACAAACAATCAACACAGGAAAACCATCAACGTCTCTCGATGAAGAGAGGCGTCAAAGTGGATTATCTTCTATATCCTACAGAGTCCACGGATAATTTTCAGTGTGCAACGAGAGCAGCCTCCACCACTTAATCATGCAAAAAACATAAGTAAACAAATGAAAAGAACACTGGCAAAAGAAGTTTGGCCTGTGATAATAAACACCTTAAAAGGGAATAAAGCTCTTGAATGCAGTATACCGTAATCATCATACAGTTACTTGCATTACGCACAACTAAGGCCCGCGGCATGCTTACGGCAAGAGCGTAGGAATACAGAGGAGCAATAGGGTACAATTAACTGATGACAGTGAACATGTAAAGTAAGCAAAATAAAAATGAAGCAGGTTCTTTGGAAAGATGGTAGATCCAAAAAAAATATTCATATCTTCCATAACGTATTCACGGCACAATTCAATTAAATGAAATTAGGTATACAGCCTAAACAACACTTTCTATCCTTCTCGATACAATTAATGTAGATTCAAAATGAATGAAAATCGTTCAATCCCTGGAAATGTAATCTTATCATCTTAAGCATATCCGAAGAGCATTAAGGGTAATAAACATCACAGCTAAGAACATTATTAAGATCCCGTTGTAAACACTTCAACTTGCGTCAGATCAAATCATCAACACAGGATCCATTAATAATTGCGTAGCAAAATCAACACGAAATGTGTAATCGGTGAAATTAACAGTGACAGGTAACATAGATGGATCAGATAAGTAAACATTGAATTCCAAATAATAGAAAAGGGAAACGAAACAGAGGATGTGAAAAATGACCTGGCTGAACTTGAGAGCGTGCTGTTCGCCGGCGAGTTGGAGAGTACCACTGACGAAGACGAGCATGCCACCGGAGCCGGAAGGCTGGCAATCGACGGTGGTGATGTTGTGCTTACACTGCTGGAAAGGAAGGCTGGTGAGCTTAGCGACGATGTTCTGAGAGCCCTGGATCTTTTGGCCTTCGAAGGTCAACATGGAACCTTCCTGGTAGAGATTGGCTAAACCGGCCCGGTTCGCATCGAAAGTAGAGTAGTAATGCTCGACGAAAGCCTTGGCTACTGCATCTGGATCCATTTTTTCTCTTGTTTTATTCAATGAATTTGAGCTCGCGAGACGAAAGAGAAGAAAGCAGCGGCGAAATGAATGAACGAAGGATTGAGATGAGAGGCGAGTGGCGAGCCAAGATTTGAGAGAGGGTTTTCCTTCTTTTTGCAATTTATAGGAAGATTGATCCAACGGTTCATTTTGAATCAAAAATACTGGGCATCGCTTCTTTGCGTCAATGTAACGCAGCCATTTCATTTTTTGTTCTAATTTTGCTATTATAATTTAATTTAATAAAAGTACTATTAGGACTTTATGAGTGTTCAGCGTTCACTTAAAACTTAATTAATCAATAGAAACGAAATTTACTTCATCGAAAATGTTTAACATTTAATCATTTATATTTATATTATATATTTCAAGTCTATACCTTTAAAATGTTAAGAGATTCAACTCTAGACCCATTTAAGATTTTATGCGATAACTAAGTTTTAACCCAAATGAAGAAAATACTCGAGCTAATCTAATATAACTTATAACAAAGTTTAAGATTTTATTAGTTCGTGTTTGTCTCATATTTCATAGGTTCGAATCTTGGTATTTACTTTGATAATGTAATTATCTTTTTTTTTAAAAAAAATTATTTCAGAGTGGAAACAGCGGTGAAGCTTATGTGATGGTAAATTTTGAGGACGAATTTTTCTATTAAGAGGCGTGAGTTGTAACGTTTTCATTTCTGAGTTAATAGTTCAGATCTTGGACCTTGAAGCTCACACAATTCATCATTGCATGTTAATAGAGATGACTATTGTTCGGGATATTCACATCATAGTTATTTAATGGGCATGAAGGCCCCAACAACTTGTCTTGTAGTTGAGTTTTAATTCTGTTTTTTTTTTTTTTTGAAACTCTATTTTTATTGGATTTGTTAGGCAAAACTTAATTTAATTGGATTTTGAATTTTCGAGCAGTTCTTGTAACCCAAAAGTAATTCTTTGGATATTTATTCTTTGGATTTTGTGTTTAAGGGTTGTTTGTTTCATCTAGTTTGAATCTTAGAATTTAATTTCCGTAATTTATGGTATTTGGTTCATGTAGTTTCATATGGTCAAAGGAGTTTGAATTACAGTTGACTGTTTTTTCTTTACATTCTTTTGCAGTTTGTTTTACCATATTTTTTTCCGTAAAAGAAAATACATTTTCTTCAACTCCAAATCCTAAACGCTAAACACTAATCTAAACCCTAAATATTAACATAAACCCTAAATAGTAAACCTTAAACACTAACTCTAAACTCTAAATGCTACCATAAACCTTAAACACTAAATCCTAAACCTTAAATGCTACCATAAATCCTAAACCCTAAATGCTACCATAAATCCTAAACTCTAAACCATAATCACTAACCTAAACCTTAAACCTTAAAAACTAAATACTAACCCCTAAACCCTAAGCACTAACCTAAACCATAAACCCTAACCCCTAACTAATACCCTAAAACCTAAAATATAAACCCTAAACACTAATCTAAACCTTAAACCATAACCTAAGCCCTAAATGTTAAACCCTAAACACTAACGAAACCTTAAACCATAAACACTAACCCATAAACTCTAAAAACTAACATAAATCCTAAATACTAAACGCTAAACCCTAAATATTAAACCATAAACACTAACCCTAGACCCTAAATCCTACCCTAAATAATAAATCTTAAATGCTATCATAAATTCTAAACCTTAAACCTTAACTAATAACATAAACCCTAAACCTTAAACACTAAATGCTACCATAAACCATAAACCCTAAACACTAACCTAAACCCTAACCTAAACCCTAAATATTAAACCTTAAACATTAACCATAAACCCTAAATGCTAACCTAAACAATAAACTATAAACCCTAAATGCTATCATAAATCCTAAACCATAAACACTAACCTAAACCCTAAACCATGTTTTGTTTAGAACTTGTTTTTTAGCATTATCGATGCTTGTTTGTGGACTGTTCATGAAATTATCAGAAAACTCTACCAAACAGCGAAAAATGAATTGTACAACATCATCCAAGCACTAGAAAATACTTTCTATAGTTTGTTTTCTAGAAAATGTAGTTTATTTTCCAGAATTCATTTTTCGGAAATAAATTTCAGTGAAATAAACGAACCCTAATAAAACTAAACCAGTAGAATAAAAAAGGGGAATGACACTTGGTTAGAGCCTAAACCGACAACGAAGAGCCACCAAAGTGTTGGTATGTAAGCGACAACCACCACTGTTTGGGAGAAGAAAAGGAAATGTGTGATTAAATTGGCAAAATTGGGGGAATAATCCACTTAGAAGTTTTATTTAGGGGTATAAGGTTGTTCAACCATTAATTTGGAATACAAGCCAAAAACTACAGCACCTCACCATGTACTCTTGGCGTTGTGAGACCTCCTCATCTGGAGATGACGAGGTGTAGAGAGATGCCTTTAATCGGCTAAATGAGCCAGGCCTAAAGGCTGAATGAGCCAGACGTTTCAGGTGGCAGCTTGGCAGGCATGCAAGCAGTATTTGCAGCTTTAAACATGGGTCAAAGCTCGCCACCTAAAGGTGGCGAGGTCATGTTTTCTGCATGCATACAGAGACATTAAAATGGTCTGGTGGTGGGTGGGTGAGTTTAATTGTTTTAATGTTATATTATATCTTATAGATTGTCCTCGTGTGTGCGTGTATATATATATAAGATATAGAGAAGATGAGAGTGTGTAGGGGTTGAGAAAAAAATTGAGAGAGTTTGAGTTGAAAATTTAGGTGATAGTTTTTGAAGATATATTCGAAGACGGTGAAGATTGTTGAAGTATATTTTTCTGTAGATCTTCTCGGTTTCTCAGAAGTAAGTAGGTGATTTATTTTTTAATTAATATGTTGTTATTGTTTTTAATTATAGAGGGTTTGTAGATTTTTGTGTGATTAAAGATATATTCGAATGATAATTACTTTTTTATTGTTGAAGGCTTTAGAGCATATTTACACGGTTCCTCGTCGAATCCGGTAAGTTTTATATTTTCAAAATTGTAATTCGTTTGTCGTTTATTATTTTTAAAATTTTAATCAGAAAACCAAATTTTAATCTTTGCTTATGTTTTTTTTAAATATTTACAGAGAATGAGTTCATCAACATATTTTGTCACTGAACCCACAGTTGGTCGTTGGGGCGAATCTCTTGATGATTTCAGTGAGGATGAAGAAAATATTGTGCCTATTACGGAAGATGACGACGTGCAGTTACTCGATGCTGATGATGTTGAGCCTGTTATGACAGTTGTGTCTTAGGGTAATGGTATCGATGTTGAAGATGGTGTTTGGGCCACGGCTGTTGCTAGGCTCGAGTTGGGAAATAAACAACCAGTTTGGGGTTATGTTGAACTAGAGCCTCAGCAACCGGAACTTATTTATCCAGCCTATAAACCTCCACCAGCCCTTATGTATGAGGTGGACTATACTACAATGCGAGATCTGGAACATCAAGCTCGAGTATTTGGTTCTTCGTCATCTTCGAACTTTGGAGAATTGGTACTAAAGGCTGAATTTGAAACAAAAAAAGCTGCCAAGCTGGCAGTCATGAGCATTGCATCAAACGTCATACGTCATTTTCTGTTGTTGAGTAATAAACAAACCTATTGTGTAAGGTGTCTTAATTGAAAGAGTAAATATCTTTGGTGGATAAGAATTTTATACAAGAAGATGAGTCAGATGTGGGAGGTGTCACGGTTCATTGAGCAGCACACGTATTCAAATATGGCTTTATCACCAGGTTGTTGGTTGAACATGACCCAAGAATTTCGATTACAGTGTTAGTAGCATCCATCCGGACTCAGCTTGGATATATTCCATCTTACTACAAGGCATGGATGGCAAAGCAGAAGGCGATGGCGCAACTATATGGTGATTGGGATAAATTGTATAATGAACTACCAGCTCTTTTACGAGTAATACAAATATTCATCCCGAGAACCATGGTAGAATACGAAAAAAAACCGGCGTTCAACTTACAAGGAGAACTAATTCTTGGTAAAAGAATATTTAGTAAGTTATTTTGGGCGTTCAATGCATGCATTAAAGGGCTCTCATTCTGCAAACTCCTTATTCAAGTGGATGGTACCTGGCTGTATGGGAAGTACGATCATATATTACTCGTGGTTGTTGCACAAGATGGAGACAATAATGTATTCCCAATTGCCTTTGCCATAGTTGAAAGGGAAGACACGGATGGATGGGAATTCTTTTTGAAGCATCTAAGCAACCATGTAGTAAAGAAGATGAGATTTGCATGATTTCTGATAGGGGATTGCGCTCTTATCAATAATTGAAAGACTTGAGAGTTTATGGAAGCCTCCATATACATATCCAGCCTATTGTGTACGGCATATTGCGGCAAATGCGAAGAAGCATTTCGAAAACAATTAGATCTGAAAAGAGATTTTAGGCGCGGGTAAGTTTTTATTCGTTGTTTATAAAAACTAGTAAATTTTTTTAGATGATTCTGTTGATTTATTTAACCTATTTTTTAAAAAGGGTATGAACTAGTTCAACCAAAATTCAATGCGAGGATAAACAGGTTGAAGCGACACGATCGGAATATGTTTAATTTTGCAAATGACATACTCAAGGAAAGATGGTCACAAGACTATGATGAAGGTCGGCGTTATGGCCATATGACAACTAACCTTGCAGAGGCTATAAAGTCGGTGCTTAAAGGAACATGCCATCTTCCAATGACAAGTATTGTGTGGGAGACTACTTCAGATTGGGTAAAGTGTGGTCCGACAAAGGGCAGGAAGTTAACGCCCGGATAAACAACAGACAAAATTGGTATCAAACCCTACGGGATAAAATAATCGAACTTCAAGCCCATGCCACCTATATGCGAGTCGGAATATTCGACCCATATGGTTTTGAATTTTTTGTCAAAGCTAAGGTTCGAGGTGAGCAAAGAATGTTCACCGTAAACCTTCTTTAGAGATAGTGTGATTGTAGTGCATTCCAAGCATTTAGATACCCATGCTCTCACGCACACGCCGCATGTTTACATTTTTGTCTCGACCCTTAAGGTTTGCTGATAAGTGTTATAAACTGGAGAATATGAAAAATATATAAAGAATTCGGTTCAACTTGTGGACCAAGATTATTGGCCGATAGAGCCAATATATGAAGAATGATTACCAAATCTAGAGCTTCGTAGAAAGTTAAAGGGTCGACCGGCGTCCACTCGTATTCATACAAATATGGATGATTTGGATGAGAGATGGGGGGAGTTCAAGTTAAACATTATACTATTTGTAGGGGACCGGGTCACTTAAGAAACAAGTGTCCGAACAAATCCAATCTTTCCAACTATCGTGCCGTACCATCAACCTAAATTTTGTGTTAATGTAAATACAATTTTTTTGTTAATGTAAATTTTGAGTTAGAATTTGAATTTGAATACTGAAATTAAATAGCAAACTTAAATATCGAACAAAAATATTAAAAAAAAAACAAGTGTCCGAAAAAATATACAGTTAATTTCGTTCTATTTTGTTCTTCAACTTCAATTCTTCATTTTCTTTCTTTATTCTTTTATAATTTCATTCATTCTATTTTTTTTTAAATTCAAGTATGCTTTCTTTTATTTTCTTTTTAATTATTAATAAAGATACATGGTTCCAAGTTTAAAAAATAATCTCAAGACAGTTTCAAAATAATCAAATTAGAGTAGATGAAGTATATAAATAAATTATGATTAATTAAATGCAAATACTAAATAATCCAAAAATGAAAGAAAACAAACAAACAATTTTTGCTAATAAAATATATTACAAATAAAGAAAAAAATACTTATTTCCTATTTCTGCCTCCTCATTGGTAATTCTTGTCGATGGAAGGATGATGTTTGATCGCACCTCCTAGGGGCTCTAATCATTCTTCGTGGTTGATCCAGAGTCTGCTCATCGTTCACAAATTGATCATCCATCATTTGCATAGATGGTGTACCATACATATCTTTCGAATTAAATGATGAGCTGCTAATGGTGGTAGTCGACAACAGAGATGTCATACTACCAACACCCATATATTCCCCATATGTTTGAGGATACTGAAATTGTGGTATGTATCCTCCATCATCGTTGTAAGTCGGCTGAGAAGATGAGCTACAACTAATTGAAAAAATGATTAGTGATTGTTTCAGAACATTATCAAATCCAAATGTTTGATGAAATGATGATCTTTCTCCAAATGGTGGTTGTTTCGAAATATTACCAAATGGTGGGCACCCATGTTGTATTGGTTCTTCCCAATGATTATTGCTTACATGTATCGGGGGGATTGGGATTGCACCGGAGACCACGAAGAATGCCAACCCGTAGAACAACCCAAGTTTGGTTCGTCTGTTGGTTGTTGAGAGCTCTGACCACACTCGAATGAGACGTGTACGTGTCTTGAACACTGTGGATCTTCAAGCCATTTATTTGCATTTTCGATAGATACTATAAACTGTTTTCCATTTTCTGAAAAGCACGAATAGTACTCTGTATTAAATTCAAAATCACTGGCTTGAATTGGACTCAAATTATGATCCTACCTCGTCCATCTTTCCTCTCACTGTTCAATGAAATCAGTTTGCTTCAAAGTCCAATTCTCATTGAATCTACCTCTACTAACAGTATGAATATGTTCAGGTGGAGCTCTAGGAATGGGTTGATAGAAATTGAACTGCCGCAACACTTTGTCAGCACAATGATACTCAACAATAGAAAAATGGATCAAAGGCACAATTGCACCCCAAAATGATGAACATTGAAGCACATTGTCTGGTATGCAAGCCTTGATTGTTTCATTCACGTACGACTGCCAAAAAGACTATAAAACACAAATATTAATATGCATACACAAAAAAACATATTACTTTAAACAAATACAAAGTCATAAATTAAATTTAAAACTAATATTATGATACCTGATTTTTCCCTACTGTTTGAATTTTTAGTCTTGTATCTCTGACAGTGTTGTGCACCATCCCCGCATTCCTCAACTTATGTTTCCATCTGCAAAGATATCGAACTTATATTTCTAAGTCATTTCAGATAAATATTAGATCAATAAAATAGCCATATACAACTGTAATCACAATGTTACCTTCTAGCAAGCAGAAACTCTATTGGTACGGGTACTTTCACAATAGGCGTTAAATAAGGCAGTCTATACCACGCCTACTACTGCAATAAGATTTGACATCCACCCATATCTGAATTCTTCTTCTCACCATCCATAATTGCGACCTTGCACATTTCATGATACAAGAATGCTAATATTGCAGAACCCCAACTATATGTAGCAGTTGTGTCAAAATCAGCCAAGAACGGAAGATATTGTATGTGAACTATATTACCAGATGTATCTGGCATCAATACCCCACCAATAAGTTACAGTATATACGCTCGAGCTGAACACTCAAGTTCTCGGCGACCATATCTATATGTTAAAATAAATTCTCACTGCGACCAATAAGGTACTGCATGCAAAGCTCAAATGTATTATACTTGTTTTCTCCAACCACCGGCTTCCCATTTGTTGGGACACCAAGATGTACTGCTATATCCTCCAGAGTTATTGTGCATTCGCCAAATGGAAAATGAAATGTGTGAGTCTCTGGTCTCTACCGTTCAATCAATGTGATAATCAACCCAGGGACTATCTTATATCCACGGAGAAATGAAGCATTATAAAAACCAGCGCGCTGTAGGTAATAAACTATGCGATCAGAAGGTTCCTTAATCTTCACTCCTCGACGACGGATGGTATGCTCAATACCCTATAATTAATTATTATAATAATAAATTATTTCGTATTACATATGACATAATAAATTTTAAATTACTTGCTTGCTTTTCATGAATATGAGACGAAATGTGTTCACGGTACAACAAAACTCCTCCAGATGCCATTTTCTATTTGCAGATCTGCAAAACAATTATCATTCGAATATATATACAACCAAAAAAATGTATTAACTTCAAAAGTTTTGATCTATGCGAATATAAATTTAAAAAATACAAACATTTACCGGATTAGACGAGAAATCGTGTATATGGGCTCTAAAGCCTTCAACAATAAAAAAAGTAATTATCATTCGAATATATTGAACACAAAAAAATCTACAAACCATATATAATTAAAAAAACAACAAAAGATTAATTAAAAAAATTCTTACTTACTTCTGAGAAACTGAGAAGATCTAAAAAAATATACTTCAACAATCTAACTCTTCTAAAAAAATATCACCAAAAATTTAAACTAAAACTCTCTCGAATATACTGCAATTCTAACTCTCTAAATTTTTTCTCTTCTCAACCCTTATACACTCGTAATCTTCTTCTCTTCTTAATTTTTCTCTATACACTCCATACACACACTTTTATAGGGCAACCTATATATACAAATAATGTACAAAAAAATAAGGATTGCGTGACCAGCTTTCACGTGTGCATGCATGCATGCAAGTCTGACGTCTACCGCACCTTGCCACCTTCAAACAGCGAGGTCCCACTCTGACCAGCTCAGTCAGCCTTGACTGCCATGGCAGTGGCTGGATGCAGGCATGCCAAGTTGAGTCGAACGGCTCTTTCTATGCACTTTGCCACCTTCACATGGCGTGGTCCCAGAACGTCAAGAGCACATGGCAAGGTCCTAGTGAGTACTGTAGTTTTTGGCCTAGATTGCTAATTTTCGTTTGAAGAACCCTTAATCCCTAAATAAAATTTCAAATTGGATTATCTCCAAATTTTGCTGATTAAATTAGTAAATATATGAAAAGTTAAATTAGGACTAAAATTGTAAAATTTAAAAGTTAAATTTGTTTTTTTGTTAACCATCACATTATCAGCAATTAAACTTTTAATAACAATGAATCAACTTGTTAATTTTTTAGTTATATCATAATTTTATTTTTTTTCCTTTTTCTAGTTGCTTGTGTTTTAGGTTGTTTTGATCGGCAACGACACTAATTTTGGTGTTATTTGTCGACCGCCGACGTTCCATATCTTCTATATTTTTATATCTAGTTTAGTTTGTTATTTTCTTTCAGTTTTATCTTATATTTTTAATGAAAATCTCTTTTGTTTGGTTTCTTATTTGCACGTTCGTGAGCCTTTGGGGCACGCTTTCACTATGCTCTTATGGCACGTTGTTCGCCTACCTCTGCGGTAGATCTTTGATTGTGTGAAGATTCTCGCATCGCTTGTATCTGATGTGGTATTGTCGGTGTTCTTTCAAGGTTAGATCTTCTTTTCGTGATTGTTTGCCGATGTATTCAGATCTATTTTTGCGAAGCAGCATGTAAGCTTGCTTTGGTTCGCTCGCCACTCCATCATCTCAAAAGCGTCTAGTTGAATAGAGACAAATGAGTACTATTGACGGTTACTGGATTACTATAGATATAGACTTCAAATTCAAAAGAATGCTTCGATCGTCGTTGCGACTTTGAATTTTTCTTTATTTGAGTTTTTGTTGGATATAACTCTCAAATTCTTCTTTTTAAGTGGTTGCATTGTCACAGTTGTACTTTTTTGTTCAATAAAATCTAATATCATTTCGAGGTTCAAAAAAAGTTGCATCATAATTTTTTATAATCAAGAAGTTCAATAATAGGAAACTAAATCTTTTATATCTTTTAACCACTTTTCCATGCGTGCATATGAAATTTTCTTAACGCAACAGTTTTTTTTTTTAATTACATAATGCAAATGATAGGACGAAGGGACTTGTAGTGGAATACAATGAATAAAAGTTAAAATGAACAATAATATTTCTATAAGGTGTAAACAAGTCGAGTTAAACTCGAGTATAGCTGAATTCCACTCGGAGAATTCAAATTTGAGTCGAACTCAATAATGATGTGCTTGACTCAACTCGTCAAGAACTCAAGCAGAATTTAAACTCAAGTCAGACATTAACTAAACTTTAATCAAATTTGACTCAAATAACTCGCGATATGTATCATCTACTCACATATATCTTTATAACAAAAAATGGTTCTTGAAAAAGCAAAAACTTTGGAAAATATAAATAAAGAAAGAAAATCAATTAAGCCTTTCCGAAGCCTACGACATGGGATAATGGGCCAGAGAACCTCACACCATTACCGACTGACCTCAACTTTCCTTCGGCTTTATTAGGGGTTTTTTTCTTTCATAAAGCTTTATTAAGTTTTGACTTCTACCCTGTGAGCAAAAAAAATATCATAAACCAGAACTTTCGGTGAAATTTCCATATCCCAAACCTTATCCAATGGAATTAAGTGAAGATGCTGAGCTTATCAATCTGGCAATCCAGAAACTCTTGGAAGAAACCAGAATCAAAGATATCTCTGGCGATAAACACTCTGGAAATGACGATGACCAGCTCCTCTCCAGATTATTCTCTCAGGTAACAAACCTAACATTTCATTCTTTCATATGAACTAAACCCATAGTTTCAAATTCCCAGCAAAACGGATTTTTCTTGTTCTTGATGGGAAAAAAATGAAATTAGTCTTACGGTTGTTGAACAGTTAGAATCTTTAAAAGAAGATGACAAGCTGAATCAATCCGAACAGGAGGAGTTTAATTCTCTAAGGGACGATGGTAATAAAGCAGAGGCGAAAGGTGAAAGCAGCAGTGGATGCGGGGGAATTGGTGTGGAAGAATTAAGGAAAGAGATTAAAGAGATAAAGAAGCAGAATACCATAACCCAATGCCTTGTTTCGGCCATGATCGTTATCACTTTATTCTGGCAAGTCTCCGAAGCATCCCTCCTCCTCAAGGTTAAAGATGTCTTCACTCACCCTTTTAGATCATTTGGAAGTTGGCTTGTTAACACAGTGAAAAGACCTACAAAACAACAATATAATCACCTTGTCGAACCTTTGGGTACAGACAACTCGGTTCGAATACCTGAGCTTCCTAATGTTGAGTTTCCACACCTGGGATTGGGATCCAGTGGTGAAGGACACTGAGCCATTGAAGGTTTCAGCAATGGCAGCTCAGGTCCTGGTTCGAATCTGTGGCCAAGAAAAGAGTAAACGAGAGCTTGATGCAGACTTTTTTATTTCTTTTTTTGAAGTTCTCTTTTTGTAAATCCTGTTGAGATGCAAGTAATAGTGAAGTATGGAAACAGAAAGACCATTCATACTAACTATACAATTGCATATATCTATGATACACTGATGGAAACTCTGTTTTTTGAAAGACATCAGCTTAACTAAAATAAGTTATAATCAAACATCCAGAACATATGATAGCGTCTCTCACCAATTCAACCAATCACAACAAATAAGTCGCTGTAATCTGAAGGGACATGGAAACCATAATGAAACATAACCAACACACAAAAAAAAATTGTCAATTTTCATTTAAGATGCCTAAAATAAGCAAATGTGTTTTAAATACTCCACATTGTATCGCCACCATCCATTTGTCTTTACGCATAGTTCAACCTGAATATGTCATTCAACACATAGAAGCTTCCTTGTGGTGTTGGCATCAAATGAAACATCTGAGAGCGGAATGCAAGACAAAGATACCTAGGTTAGTAAAGTTGATAATGAAAAGTTATCGATACATCTAAACCGAGGCATTGGTGGATGATAAATCCATTAGTTGTCTGAACAGAAGATGAAAAACGTGCTCTTAGGAACAAAACAAAGCATGTTTCTGCATCGTAATGCTGGCAACATAAAACGACAGACTATCAACACAGATGACAATGTATATAAGTTAGCTCCAAATGAAGGAAACACAAAAACCACAGGGAAAATCACCGATGTCTCTCGATGAAAAGAGGTGTCGAAGTAGATTATCTCTTATATCCTGCAGAGTCCCAAGAAGCAAAATCTAGACAAATGACAGATAGTGTTCAGTGTGCAACGAGAGCACCCTACATCACTTAATCATGCAAAAAACATAAGTAAAAAAATGAAAAGACCACTGGAAAAAGATGCTTGGCCTGGGATAACAAACACCATGAAATGGAATAAAGCTCTTGAGTAATCAAAGATAGAGCCAGGATACCAACTGGAGAGGGGCAAAGACAAAGTACAATTTACTTGAAAAGTGGGGGTAATTCATAATTACTCCATAAAATTTTCAAATTTAGTGTACAAATCAAAAGGGAAAATAAAAGATTGGAGTGGGAGTAGGGGATCGGCCTAGAGCCCCTCCCACGTTGTGAATAGCTCCAACACTGACCGTAATCATCATACAGTTACTTGCACATTATGCACAACTAAGGCTCGCGCCATGCTTACGGCAAGAGTGTAGGAATACAGAGGAGCAATAAGGTACAATTAATTGATGACTATGGACATGTAAAGTCCAGTCCATGGCGCATAGCAAAATAAAAATGTAGCAGGTTATGTTAGATCCAAAAGAATATCCGTATCTCCAAAACGTATTCATGACACAATTAAATGAAATCAGGTATACAGCCTAAATAACACTTTCTATCCTTATTGATACAGTTGACGTAGATTCAAAATTAATGAAAATCATGCAATCCCTGGAAATGTAATCTTACTATCTTAAGCATAGCCGATGAGCATTAAGGGTTATAAACATCACAGTTAAGACCATTATTAAGATCCCGTTGTAAACATTTCAATTCCCAATTTAACTTGCGTCAGATCAAAACATCAAGACAGGATCCATTAATAATTGCGTCGCGAAATCAACACGAAATGCATAATCGGAGAAATCAACAGTGACAAGTAACATAAATCGATCAGGTAAGTAAACATTGAAGTCCTAACTCCTAACAATAGAAAAGAAAAAGAAGCAGAGGCTGTGAAAAATGACCTGGCTGAACTTGAGAGCGTGCTGTTCGCCGGCGAGTTGGAGGGTACCACTGACGAAGACGAGCATGCCACCGGAGCCGGAAGGCTGGCAATCGACGGTGGTGATGTTGTGCTTACACTGCTGGAAAGGAAGGCTGGTGAGCTTAGCGACGATGTTCTGAGAGCCCTGGATCTTTTGGCCTTCGAAGGTCAACATGGAACCTTCCTGGTAGAGATTGGCTAAACCGGCCCGGTTCGCATCGAAAGTCGAGTAGTAATGCTCGACGAAGGCCTTGGCTACTGCATCTGGATCCATTTTTTCACTTGTTTTATTCAATGAATTTTGAGTTCAAGAGACGAAAGAGAAGAAAGCAGCGGAGAAATGAATGAGCGAAGGATTGAGATGAGGGGCGAATGGCGAGCCAAGATCTGAGACAGGGTTTTCCTTTTCTAATTTATATGATGATTGATCCAACGGTTCAGTTTGAATCAAACAATATACTACTATCAAACAGAGGCTGCCTGCGTTTTTTTCATTTTGATTTTTTTTGGTCACACCATAAAAGAAAATTGGTGAGCAAAATTCTATTAGATGCAAAAAAAAAAAAACTCATCACTTGAATTTTGATAAACTCGAATTTTATAAATTTGACGAGTCATCTCAAATAGCTCAAAATACTTGATCGAACGGTCGCTCTTAAAATAAAAGCTCCTCTATTATACACTCTCTTTACTCTATCAACTGCTGGCATCGTTTCTTTGCGTTAACGCAATCATTTTATTTTCTTCAAACTTCGTTATTATGATTTAATTTTCCATGCATTCACTCATTCAAACAAAGTTTAACAAAAAGCAATATCCACCTGAGAATCAAGCAATCTTCAATTCTTTCAATTCAATTGGTACAATAAATAATGTCCAGAGAACAGGTTTCAATTTGCAGTGGAGTTTTATTAGTAACACAAGGGATGATAGCTGCAACTTTCTATATAAATACACTCTCCAGGTAATTTTGTTTCCCTTACCCCAAAGTCCATAAGTTTTTTTTTTACTGCACGGGTATCTCAATTTTACCAACCCTGCTGAAAAGGCTTGAAATTGGAATGACCAACTTTACATGCAAAAAGACCAACAGGCTTTGCTACCTTCATTGTAAAATACACCAAAACTCAATCCCTATGTTCAAGCATGATTCTATGTACACTCTGCAACCAAAAACAAATGCTCCCTGCAAAAACATCTACCGTTACAAAGATGAATGGAAATGCTTGAAAATTCAGAGAATTTGAGATGAGGTTTAAGGAACTCACTGTTGGGAAGAATCTGAATTTATTTATATCAAAGAATGCCAGAGCAGAGGCAGTCCTATTGATGCCAATGACATGTCATGAGTAGATGTTCTTCCAACGGATTCTGAATCTGATAATGCCTATTGGAAAAATCGTGAAACTTCCCGGTATAATTGCTCGGCTTCGAATGGTTTCGACACATATCCGTCCATTCCACACCGTTGGCATTCCTCATGTGTAGCCTGGATAACGTCAGCTGTCATAGCCAAGATGGGTACATGCCAGTTTGAAACATTGTTACAAGCATCTACAGATAGTTCTCCAAATTGAATACGATTATTGATGTTCTGTTCCACATCCCGAATTCTCCTTGTAGCTTCGAACCTGTAGGGAGAAGAAGAAAAGACTATCTGTGATAAACATGACTAAGTCGGAATATAATCAATTGAGAACTAATGACATGCAAACAGTAGTCATTGAATAAAAGACATTGCAAAAGGCGTCATCAATGCTCATTGCACCTACTAGAGAGAAAAAATTCCCGTGCTTTGTTATCTTATTCTGAAGGTTTCAATATTCGATTTCCAGATCAGAATTGCACAACAAAGTTCTAGAATCTAAATGCAAAGTGAGTTTACATACCCATCCATTTCCGGCATTTGGATATCCATGAAACAGGCATCAAATTGGTGAGGTGGCATAAGCAGTTCAATCGCCTTTATTCCTCTTGTGGCACTAACCACATCAGCTCCGTATTTTTTCAATGCACCAGCAGCAACTTTCAGGTTCACATTGTTGTCATCTACAATTAGAATTTTTCTTCCGAGAAGAAGATTTCGAAGAGACAAGCTTGGTAGCTCCCCATTACAGGGATTCCCTTTGTTCCCAATTCCCAAAGCTCGTTGTAGTGATGCCGCCAACATGCTAGCTCTCAACGGCTTCGAGATGATGGTCAAGTCACAGGCACCAGTAGTAGTATTTTCTCTGGAAGAATTGATAGAATTAGACAAAAGGAATACCTTTGGAGGAGTACCGTGACCTATTTTCTCCAAGTTATTAATGAAAGAAACCAAACTGTTCAGATCTCTATCCCAAACTTCTTGCTCGATGAGAACCATGTGGATTACATTATTCCCCCTGTTTATGATAGATAAACCTTGTTTCCAATCAGAAACTACTTCAACCTGAATTCCCAAACGTTGAATATGATATGTTGACACTTTGGCCCGGACAGGTCTAGGATCCAAAACTAATGCTCTCATCCCATTAAACTCTGAAGAAACAGAATTAGACTGACTGTTGATTTGCTGGTTCTTGTACTCCTTTGAACTAGAGCTGCCACTAGCGAAAACGGCAGTAAATGTGAAGGTGGAACCAACCTTAGGAATGCTAACAAAACCAATTTCTCCATTCATTAGACCAACCAAACACTTGCTTATGCTTAATCCAATACCCGTGCCTCCATGTGTTCGAGAAATAGAAGGGCCAACTTGCATAAAAGGAGTGAAAACACGAGGCTGCGCTTCTGGGGGGATTCCTTCTCCTGTATCTTCAACCGATACAATAAGATTAATTCTGTCAGAGAAAGGATGCATGGATCCTTCTTGACCAAAAGTTCTAAATCCATTCCAGCTCTGACGTCTATCTGCAACTGGGAAACCACTCAAGGTGTTCTTTGATGAACATTCTGTCTCAACTTCTATTGAATCAATCACCTCCTCCACAAGATGAACAGTAACAAGGATGTGCCCTTTCTCGGTGAACTGACAACAAATAAGTGAATTATAAGTTCATTGATGCCAAAGCATAGTTCAGATAAAACTGAACTTACATTAAAATAGAAAATATAAATAAATTTCAAGTCTCAACAAGTTTTATATACATTAAAGGATAACCAACCACATACTTTAATTGAGTTTCCCATGAGATTGGTGATGATTTGTCTAAACCTCCCGGGATCACCAATTAGCATCTCAGGCACTCTGTCAGAGATGTAAACAGCCAACTGCACTCGCCCACAAATTGATTTCTCATTAGACTCTTGGATGAACACCATATGAAGGGTAAAATATAAAGAAATGACAGACAAGAGAAGGAGATGGAGGGAATTGGATAAGACAGTGTCTCACCTCTACTCCTTTGTCCTGAGACTTCCCAGAAAATAGTGACAACACATCATCCAAGATGGCTCGTAGATCAAACTGCACCTCCTCAAGCTCCAGCTTACCAGATTCAATCTTAGCCTGATCCAAAACCTCATTTATGAGTGCAACCAGTGCCTTTCCACTAGCTTGTGCAGTTCTGACATAATCTAGTTGTGTAACATCTAAATCCGTGTCCATAAGCATATCCAACATTCCTGATAAAAAAAAAGAATCTCATTTCATTGCTAAGAAAACCAGACTCTCTACTAGTTATTTAATTTAATTCTAAAAAGTATAATCATAAAAATCTTGTAAGGTGTGTGAGCATTGTCAAAGGGTTAAAAATATCTATGAACAGATATTGCCTTATAATTCCCTTTAGACTATTAAAAAAATAAAAAGCTTGAAATAACATCAGAGAAATAACAGAAATTTTCAAGACTCACCAAGAACACCATTCATTGGGGTTCGGATTTCATGGGAAACAGTGGCAAGAAACTGCAAAAAGGTCACAAATAATTAGGACCAAACATCCATGACAGGTCAAAAGGCTTAAGAGTATAAATCAGATTATCATATACCTGAGATTTGGCAACATCAGCTGCCTCAGCCTGTTTTTTGAGTTCCATCATCTTATGGCAATCATCTTCCACCTTGGCAATTCGATTAACAGTTGCATAGAAGATATGCCCAACAAGTAGTGCAATTACAAGGATACCAATTGAAGTAGTTATTGCTACCCATGGCCATGGTGGCTTTTGCTTAAACCTAAATAAAGAACAAACTCAGTCAATGCAGATGCAAGTTCTTATTTTTGAAATGTTTTAAAGAACTTGGACCCTCTTGTAGATTGGGTTTATGGACACAGACTAACGGTTGAAATTTAAATAAAGGTTGACATGTCATTTGCAAAGCTTGATTTACTAAAATCCTAGGTGTTCAAGGAAATAGCATAATTTGGTCAAAAATCAACAAGATAGGTCCATATTGAAGGGAAGATGAACCCCAAGGCCCATATTAATAGATAATGTGAGATCTATGGATTACCTGCAACGCATCTCATGCTTTCTGAAAGGATCTCCAAAATTAAGGTGGCTGACGTGCTCCAACCCATCATTTGATGCATTAGAACCATACATACTGATAGGGTAAGACTGATTAGATGTGTCAAACACATTCACAAGGATTGTTTGTTTACTTGAAAGCTGTTGTAGCAACTTCTCCACTAGTGACTCAATATCGAACACTCCACCGAGATACCTGATAGAGCAATGATGTATTAGATATCTTCTCTTTGACTATCATGAATGAGATCATCTTATCAAAGCTGCTAATAAGAGCACCACATTAGGGCCCTCTTGTTAAAAAGATATTGTCTTTTGTCTCCAGAGATGGGACGCATAATGAAATCATCTTCCCACTAATTTTCATAAAACAAGGAGTCATTGATTAAACATTCCGTTTACTATTGTTTGTACTGAAAACATACCCATCAGTTGCTTGAATCCTCTCATTAGGAGTTGCATTTGAGGGAAGTTCCCTCTTGTAGACTGCAAATGTCAAAATAACTCCAAGACGGTTTGTTTTGAGTAACCTAAAAGGAGCTGTTAGCACCCCTTTTCCAGATCTTCTTGCACGCAATACATTCTCACGATCCTCCTGTTGACACACAAGAAATTATAAGTCAATATTTTTTTAATCAACCTCTGTTAAGGATCTTAGTAGATTGAAAATTCTTTGTATTCTTCCAAACTAAGAAGTGATAAATATTAACTCTTCAGTTCTGTTCTGCTTAATAAAAATTAAGGTTTCTCTTCTATGCTATTTTCTTCAATCAGAAATTGCATAATTTTTGGTGAAATTTATCACTATGGACAACGGCTAGAGAAGGAATCACAATAACCATTTTAGAAAATAGCAAAGGAACTCACCTTTCCCGACAGCATATCAAGAGAAACCACATGTGAAACGATATCCTGGGCAAATATAACAGGAGCATATTCTTCCTGAATTGGTGATGGTTCAAGAGTATACATCCTCTTAATAGTCCAACCCTGTTGCCTCTCGAATTGTTCCCTTTCAGAGTGGAGCACCCTTACAGCATATGCCACACCACTTGTGAGGGGCCTCTCAAAAGCAGTTCGTTCGGTGTACCTCGCAAAAGTCCTCTACAGATTCTTAAAGTGAGTTTTCTTTGTCAACTAAACCACAACTGATCATAATCCATACCATAAAACAAACAAATCTTTTTCGTCTTAATCTTAAATAACCATGCTTAAATAACACTTTGATTTGAGCACAAGAAAAATGAAACACTGAACAATGGCAACCAAGCACTTAATTATCTATCTCCAGAAGTTCTAGGATCCTATCCAAAAGTTCCTAGAACAAGAAACGGCATACCTGGTCAATCGCAGATGGGGTTTTGCCATGGTGGAAAGTTGAGATCAAAATCGACATAGCCTGGATATGGTTCATGCTTACATTAAACTGATCCTGCAACATCCTAGCTCTCTCATCACACATGCTCGCGAGCGTCTCCTTGCGCTTCTCAGTAGCATAAGAGCTCATATAACAGAAGACCCAAACAGAAGCCAAGGTCCAACCAATCACCCATGAAAACAAGAGCTTTCTCCACCAGGACTTGCAAACTCTCTTGGAACCAATGAACTGGTAGTACTGATGGTGGATCTTGAAGCTGAAGTTCGAGACTTTATCCCAACATTTGAACCACATCTTGCTACCACTATCACCAAGGATGCCAGCCTTGGGGTCCTTAAATTCACCATTAATGAACCAGTTCATCGAGATCTTAGATGCTATCCAGCAACATAACATCCAAACCAGATGCCCCACCTTTAAACCAAACCCAAAAACATGGAGCAGACTCATCCAATAAACTGTGACCAATTAACAGCTAAGTAAATGATATACAGTAAACCCCCAAATGTCAAATCTATAAAAACTGTCTAGTAAAACCCAACATCACCAGAAAATCTCAAGAACCTTGGGATAAGAGAATAAATGAAAAAAAAAAAAAACTCCAAATGAACTACAAGACAGAGATTGATTGGAAGGAGTTGTAACCGTGCGGGAAAGGGAAAAAGGAACAAAAGATGCTATCTTATCTTTGAAATGCAAGATATAAGACCTGGAATTGAGGAAGATCACAAATACCATAAAAAAGAGAGAAAATAATCAAAGAACCCTCAAGATTCCGACTTTCGATTTTCTAACAACCACCCAAAGTCCAGAACAAGAAGAATGAGCCAAAACTGTCCAGAAAACAAAGGGGTTCCAGAAATTAGATATCAAATCAATGAAAGCTCAGCTAAAGATAAACTTCCCTCAAGGCAAAAGAATCAGACAGGAAATCCATAAATTCCTAAAATCAAGCAGCAAAGACAACAATCAAACATGTGGGTATTAATGTTTGACACCCCACAGACCCAAATAACAACATCCCCCCCCTGTAGAGATCTATGAACAGAATTTTGGAGCTAAAATAAGATTTAATTTGTATTAAATCTTATTAGTTACTTAAAAGATGACACTACCCTTCAACAAGCTGCTGCTGCTGTAGCTGAAGAGAGGGGAAAAAAAAACATAACGGAAGTGGATTAATGGGCATTTAATATTGAAAGAATCTGCTGAAGAAGATGAGAAGAATTTGGCTGTAGAAATGTCTGTCTGCTACCATACGCCAGTATCTCTATCCATACCATTCACGACACGTCAACACCCCAACCCCCATAAAATAATGATAACAATAAATCGTGATTTTTGGGTTGTTTATGCATTTTAAACTCCGCTTAATTACATGTCCAACAATGAGAATCTCTCTCTTTTACGGCTTTATTTCTAAAATTATTTATCAATTATCACTATTATGGTAAGGTTAAACTATTTGATGAGTCCTTGTACTGTAAATTGAATATCAAATTATCCCTTTACTCTAAGAATGGGCAATTATGTAAGTGTGCATTTAATTTTAAAAAGCTTATGATGCCTAGTTTTATTTTATTTTTTGAATATTACCACTGAATTTTTATTATAATTATAGAAGATATCACAATTACAACGCATTTAAGAAGAAAAATAATGGGATTAATTTATTCAAATTTCTTACAATCCAAAAACAAAAAAAATGAAAAACTTCTATAGAGATAAGCATACCATTAAATTTCAAAAGCTTCCTGAATCTCCTTGTCTCTATTCAATCGGAACTCATAACTGATGAAAAAGGAGTGGTGAGCGATCTAAATTATCAGGCATAATGTTCTGTTACCTAGGACTGATTACATCGGCAAACAATCATCAATCGAGTGGGGTCTAACTTTGCATGACCAACGACAAAATCATAATCAGGAATTAGCACCGATTAAAAACTCTATGCGAGCAACGATCGACCGCTAGGGTATGCCGAATCATGCTACAATGACAGATGAAACAAAACCACAAAAATAAAGAAAATATGTCACAAGGATAGAAGAGAACGTGTGTCACAAGAACTGAGAAAACGCGTGCCATAAAGACAAAAAATTTTATTAAAAATAAAAAAAAATAATAATAAACACCAGCGATCGACAACTAATAGCTAAGTGATTGTCGATCGCTGGCTAACGCAAAAAAAAATGAAAAAACTTATAGTTATTTAGATATTGTTAGAAAGAAAAAAAAAACTAAGGTTTTTAGAAGGAAAAAAAAAAACTACCTAGTTTTATTTGAGATCCTATATTTGTATGTTATCATAATTTACATGATAATGTACATTTGAATGAAAATCGGATCTATATATAACTAGAAGTAGATATTTGAACATAATCGAACTATAAATCAAGTCAAAATATACCCCCGGTCTGAACTATAAAAAATTTTGAACAATAATCCACACAAGCGCGTATTTAAGCATGGAACTCAACCTTATTATTGAACCAATGTCTCGTTGGCTAAGAATTAACTCTTTATTATATTTTTGCTTTGGAAAGTGATTTTATTTAAAAAAATGCTTTTAAAAATATACCATAGAGAAGTATTATAGCATAGTGTGTGATATGTTAAATTAAGTGTTTAATATTGTTATCGAATTTTTTTTATAAAGAATATAACCGTAGATGTATAAGTTTTGATAATTTAACACGGGTAATTATTTTATGTACAGTCGATAGAAACAAAAAATAATTCATAAATGTTTTAGTTGTAGGATTTTTAAGGACTCTATTAGGGTTTGGTGTTTAAGAGTTTAAGTGTACGAGTTTTGAATTTAGCGGTATGTGGCTAGAAAATTAGGGTTTAGTGTTAACATTTAAGGTTTATAGGTTAAAAACCTACATCCATGACTATACTATACTAAACCGTCACATATAAACCTTAAATTATAAACTCGTACACTTTAACCCCTAAATCTTAAACTCTAAAACGAGTCTTTAAATCCTAAAACTAAAACACTCATAAAAACTTTTCGTTTACACAAACAGTTCATAAGATATTTTACTAGTTTACACTCCAAAGTATTTTTCTAAAATAATTATTTAACTCTCGTCCTTTTTTCTCTCAAAGTTCATTGTTTTTTATTATTTATTTATCATATCAAAAATACTTTTAAACAAAAAAAAACATTTTTCAACCGCAAGTCTAAATCGTTACTATGAATTTAGACATAGGATAAAAATGTTGGGTAGTAACGTAGTAGTAAAGATAGTAATTAACGACGGTTAAAACACAGAAGCGGTGGCGAAAAGAGTAGGACAAAGGGCACTTGAATCAAGACAGTGTCACGAAAGCGGTGATTAAGCCATCACTACTTTCTGCCCTCTCTCTTTTTTATTTTTAGACTCTCATCTCATTGGCGGGGGCTCTTCCCGATAGCGACATTCCATTTCCACGTAACACAGGATTACACATCGTTTCTCTCATCATCACATCCAATAGTTCCTCCCACATGTATAACTCTGTAATGAAAAAAATATTAAATGAATTCCGCTTATTACGTCTTATGTGATTTCAATTAATAAGATCTACTTATCTCATTTGTTTTTAAGGTAAATTTTCACCTCTTTTCTATATGTCAATAAAAAGTTAGTGGTTATTTATAAGTTAAAATGAGATGAATAAATTTTATTGGATAAGATCATAGATGATGTGGTGAATCAGGTCCATTTAATAATCTCTCACGTAATAGAAAAATTATTAGATGTACTCGACTCACCGCTTCATTTATGATCTATTTAATAATATTCGCCCATTTAGCATAATTTTTAAGTAATTTACCCACTTGTTAGCTATATGTAAAAAATGTAAAAATTTATCTTAAAAATAACATAAAAATAATACTATATAAAACTATAAATCACGTGCTGAGTCAACCCGTCTAAACAAACTTTCTCCGTAATGGGCTTTCACTTTGTTACGTGGCACATTTATGTTTTCAATTATTACAGTTGACACGTTTCTATATGCCACGTGTTCAATGACGGCCGCCTCTGTCTTTTTCTTTTTTCCTTTATTTTGGAGGCTTGTGTCGTTGGACTCTTTTCTGCATTAATAAGTTTTAAGTTCGTGAAAGCTCTACTTTTCTCTGGAGCCATTTATATAGACATTCGTTTTTAAATTTATGTTCTGAAAGATTTTTAAAAATACAATTAAATTAATCATTGTAGGGATATTCTAAATTAATATAATATACTGAAATTACTTTATTTTTGTGTGTATGAAAAAAAATCTTTGATAGAGAGTATGTGCCACATAATCTATTATCGTGATTCGTGTGTGTATATATTCTATGTTAGGGTTTGTATATAATACCTTTATGATAAAAAAAATCTATCACCTTATTTAAGGAAATTTTATTTTTTTTTATATATTTTAATGTATAAATTGTGTAACACAATTCTATTTATTTAAAACATTAAATTTAGAATTAAACTTTATTTCTAAAATTTTAAATCTTAAATTATAAATTTCAAAACTCACAACCTAAAATTTATACAAATTTGTACACCAACGTGTTTTCAATGCGTAGGGTTTGTACCCAACACCTTATTTACCATGGATTATTTTTTCAATTTTATCTTTTATTATGTGTAAGTTTTGTTTAGATTTATTTGAACAAATTTTAGTTATATTTTTTATTAAATTGTTAGCACTGACTAGATAATAATAAATAAAAATAAAAAATAAATAAAGAAAATTGTGGCATGGTATAAACCACTGCCTTAGAAACGATTTTCGTCTCGATGTGTATAATCGTTGTTGTAGGCGGTTGTCCCTCGAGGTTAATACGGTTGCTTCGAATAATCGTATATCCGAAGATTAGAGTAGACAATGGTGTAATTGTTCTTCTCACAAAAAATTGTTCTAGAATTATGAAAACCCACTCTATTTATAAGCATTACTCGGTCTTCTAATTAACAGATAAACTACAGACTAATTTTCAAAAAACAATTCTAAAGAGATTATTCTAATTTTTCCCAAAAAGATAAAACGTCTTCCACGACCACGACAGGACCACAACCCGAACCAGCCGGTGCAAAATAATTATTTAACCACATTCAACAAAGGAAGATAAGGAAGACTCTTTAAATACCCTTCCCAAGGGATTTACCTTCCAATGTGAGATATAACCAACGGATTATATAATTCAATGAGTAATTTGGTTAAAGTTTATCAGGAATTCCTGTAATGTATCTAAACATTTATTTTAATCTATATACTTAAAAAAATTAGGTTTATGTATTATATCTAAAAGTTCGTTTTATACCTATTATAAAAAGGGATGTTTTATTATCTACGTTTGAAAAGTAAATATTTTACTCCAAAATTAACATTATAGTTCATTGACTTAAATATTTTAGTTTTAAACCCTTTAAGTCCCGACAATTTTAAAATTGAATAAATTAATCTATTTTGAAAAACGATAGTAATTTATTAAATGTGAATTTTAAAAATGAATAAATAAAATCGATTTATGATACTATTGACATTTTTTGTCAATACATAATACATTTTTCAACTTGATTTAATAAATTTTAAAATAAAAATAAACTAAATGAATACATTTTTCAACTAGAAAGATTTTTCTTTATGAACATAAACCCGACCGAGCTCGAAAGATTCCATTTCACTTCACCGTTTAAAAAATTCAAGACTTGAAAGCTGGATTTTTTATTTTTGTTCATTTTCCTGTCCATAAACTCCAACTGGCTGGCTTCAGTCTGGGATCCCAACATGAAACCCCACAGGCTCGTAGGCTTAATCAAATACATTTTCCTTTGTTGTTTCTCAACTAACTTGTGAATTGCGTGCACCCAGCAATGCGGCAGGCAATTTGACACCTGGAACTCAATTAATAAAATAATTAACCAGTAATACAAACAATTTAGATTAATTAATGATAACCCCTCCCCCAAATGAAAGCCATGCTTGCATCAACAAACACGAGACAAATAAAAAACACCTGTCTTATTTTTGTGTCTTTATGTACTTTTCAACACTAAAACAAACAGGTTTAAAGGGTTAGATTGGGATGTAAGAACAAAGTTTAGAATTTAGGACCTATAGTTTATTTTTAAGGTTTAAAGCTTAAAATTTATGATTATATTTTAAAATTAAAATGTGAGATTTAATATTTTCAGTTTTAAATATACATAAAAACACTAAAAAAGAAAGTAGAGAATTTTTGTTTGCATACGGGCTCGATTAATTTATGGGGTCGGCAAGGAAGCAGTGGTTAGGGCATATATATATATATAAAGAAATAATTGATTACTTTATAACTTAAAATAACACGTTAAAACTTGAATGTAAAAATATCAATAATTGATCGATCAGTTTAATATTAAAGAATAAAATTTAGAGATAAAATTATGGCAGAAGCATGCTTTTTTATGCTTCTCAGCTTTGTCTTATATACAATAAAAAAACAAATAAATTTAATCATATCAAATAACAAAGACTTTGATATATTAATAATTAATTAAGAAGAAAAATAAGGGCAAAAACATGTTTAGTTATTTTAATATTTCCTTCCATAGTGTTAATTCATACGGTTTGACTAAAACTGAGATGAGTTATTTTTTAAAGTGTTATTAAAATTGAAAGAAGTAGATAAAAATAAAAAAATTTGAAAGAAATATTCATCTAAAAAAATTGAAAGATGTAGATAAAAATAAGGATACTTTTATAATTGGGTTTTAACTATGAATTGCATCCTCAATTTTAAAATTTGAGAAGAATATTTTTTTTACTCTCATATTTTCTCTGTAGCGGTTATTTTTTTAAAAAAGAATTTTTAATAATTTTTAAGTTTTTCAAGCTAATAGTGGTGGCTTTGACCGTCTATCAGCGGTGGTTTTTTTGTCTTTTTTATTTTTGTTTGTTTTTTATTTTTTATTTTTTGTCGATTGTTTTAATATGTTCTTCATCTGCCGTTGTGAAACGTTCTTTATCTGTCTCTATGGCATGCTGATATTAAAAACGTCTACAATCTGATGTATGTTACAGTTGAATCTTACCGCATAATATTGCATGGGTTGGTTGTTCGTGGAGATAACTAAGACGTTTTTTTCTCTCTTTTTGATTGGAGTAATTTAATGATCTGCGCTCTTCCAGTGAGGACTCCAAGATTTCGTTGCGGTGATAGATTTGAAAAATACTGATAAAGATTTTATGAGAATATTTAAATATGTTATTCATGTTTGCATATTCTTTGCTTTTCTACATCTAGTTTTATATTTTAGAATATGCTTATCTGTGTATTTTTTCTCATTATTTTAATAAAACTTTGTGTTTGATTAAAAAAACATTTGGTCCTTATACTTTACAAAAAGAAAATATAAAAGTTAGTTTAATGGACATCATTAAACCTTTGGTTAATTCATTAACTCGAAGATCGACACTTTAACAATTTATACAAAAATAATTATAATAAACCAACAATTTATATGCAACAAATTAATAAGACAAACACATCAACTTCAGGTGTTAATAAACTTTTGACATATTACAATGAAAAGACTAACTCTTTGATTTCCATAAAATGAAGATTAAAATTTAGAATTAAACCTTTATAATTATAGACATCATCAAATAAAATTTAATTATTTTTAAAATAATCAATTTATATCTTGTTCATATGTGACCAAACATTTCATATATATTAAACAAAAGGAAGTTTGTTCAAACACGAGAAACAATCTTTAAAAAAAAACAGTTTAGGTTAAACGTGCAGAGAGTGAAAGCAAAAGAGGACGAAAATTTTGAATGTGGCACCGGGATATTAATTTAAACAGACTTTAGTTATTCTCATAAACCCTAGCAAATGTCGCATTGTTATTATAATAACGTTGCCAGGCGTCAGAGATTACGGCATCGCCGCCCAAAGAGAGAGCTGCTGCCGTCATCAGGGAGGCGGAGGAATAAATAAAAGGGGTTTGTCTAAAGTTCCCTAAAGTAGACATCTCTCCATTTAATCTAAAACCCCCAATCATCTTCCAGGTTTAAACACGTTTAATTTGTAGTAATTGTGTTTTGTTTTTGCAATGCCACGTCAGGCTGCCGGCTTTAATACGTGTTCGATAGTTATATGAATTCCAATAATATTTGTGGTTAAGAGATAAATTTTCAAAAACATCAAATTATTCATCATTGAACTCAACGTGTATTGGTAATTTTAACAAAAGTATTATACTAGTTCAATACGGTTTGAACTCCGAACATTTTTTAGGTATAGGAATAATCCGCTCTGTTTTTTTCCCGGGATAATAATGAAATATTATGATTTATCTCTATTTGGGTTATGACCTATTTATATATATATATATATATAAAATAGGAGTTTTACACGTTTTTTTATCGTTGAATAAGTGGAATTGATGAATGAGATTAATTCTTTACTTTTTTCCCCAAGTAATAATCTTTCCATATTCTATTATTAATTTCAGTCATTTATTTCATCTATTTAACGATTCAAAAATATGTAAAACTTAAAACCTCTTGTACTTTGTAAACATATCTTATCTCTATTTATATATTATTAGTTAAATTTAAGTAAAAATATATGTAAATATATATAAAGGTACTAAAATTATGATATTAAAATAAATAAATTAGAGTTTTATTCGATTATTTTTATTTTATTTAATAAAAAAATATGGCAAATCAATAAATCGGCCAAAAACTCGTCCTACCAATTTCGTTGCCATCCCTAATCAAGTTGCGCTATGTGGTGCAATAAAAACCATCCGATATGCTGACGTGGAGAGAAAGCTTTTATAAGCTAGAGATTAGATTAATGAGTTACGGGCTATACTTATATGAAAAAAATTTGATACACAAGTCGTGTAAACTTTATGGAAAAAACTTTGATACACAGGACATGTAAACTTGCCTTTTAGTTTTAGGGGTTATGGTTTCAGTTTAGGGTTTAAGGTTTAAGGGTTTAGAATTTAAGGTTTGTGTTTAGAATTTAGTGTATAGGGTTTAAGGTTTAGGGTTAGAAATTTAAGATTTGAGTTTTTATAGGGTAAATACATAGGCTTGTGTAAAATTAAATTTACACAACATGTGTATCAAAGTTTTACCATACTTATATATATATATATAATTGTTGGAAAGGGGTTATAATAATTTTACACGTTTGATATTTTTGCATAGAACATTTCAATGGTGGACCAACGCACACATTAGTTTATCTGCGAGAATCCAACGCGCCCATTAATTCGTGTATGAATTCGATGCCTCCACAATCCACTTTCATAGATTGGTCGGAATTTACCAAACCTTATTCTCCTTTTAGCCTTAAAAGCTAAATACAATACTAATAACAATTGTAGCACCAAAACAATATTAAAATAATTTGAACTATCATAAGGCATATGCTATACACTCAATAATTTCAGATATTTAAATTCATATAACACAAATTATATTACTCATTAATTGATCTAATTAAATGAAGTATTAGATCTCTTAATCAAAATTAATAGTTTGATTATTAGCTTATAAATAGAACAAGTCCTCATAATATACATTTGTAATATTTGATTTGAACTAACTGAACAATAAATTAAATATTAACAGTTATAAAAAATATTATATACATATTATGATAAAAGATAATATTATTCCTCTTAAGTAACATGGATTTGGGTAACGTAATTTATATGTATCCATGAATTTATTCAAATTTAAAAACAGCCCCTACCTGTATAAGTGTATAGGCTCGCCTAAACGCCGCATGGTGCTCTTTTTGGATGACTCAACCCGCAATAGCTGCACCAATCATAAGCATGTCCTTTTTTGGCTTTATCCAAACAATGCAAAGTGAAAATAAAATTTTCTCCCCTTTTAACCTCAAATTCTTTATCGATTTAAAACATAGAGGTGTTTTTCCAGCAAAATTTTAGGCACCATGAAGAAAAATGCAGCATTCGTTCTGGTATTTGACTCAACCTTTTGGAATAGGTGAAAAAATTGATCTCATTTTTCAATCATTGTCTTTGTAATTTTAAAAAAGAAGTCAAAAACCATTTGTAGAAAATTTTTTAAATAAAGTTTGAGTTATGAAATATATATTCGAATAACTCGAATATTTTAGTAATTAGTTGATCAATTTTCATATTATGTATGATGTATTATGTATATCACATGTGGAAATATGAAGAAATATATATGTATATAAATTAAAAAGTAGAAAAATACATGCATATAGAAAAAGTTTAGTAAATTAAAAATTGGAATCAATATGTGTATCGACCAATCTAAATTTGTATATTTGGTATACTTTATATGCAATAAAAATATATAAATTATTTAAACCCTAATCTTAAATTCTAAATCTTATATACAAATAGAAAATATATATGAAATTATATAAACCTTAATCTTAAACTCATATACTTAAGTTTTTAATTGGAATTAATATGTGTACTTGTCAAACCAAAAGATTTATATTCTATGTATGTATATAAAAATATATATCACTCGGAAAGCAAAACTGTTTGAATCATAGAATTATACCAATATGACAAAATATAAAATTATTGAACAATTAAAATGGCTCCAGGTGTTAATGTTAGAAAACATGGGGTCATCAACTTTATCTTTACATAAATTTTCCATTTCTTTCGAATACAGTTGAATAAAATTTAAATCCATATATGGCTAAGACTTACAACAAAAGAAACAGAAAAGGCCGCTTGAGAAATACTTACACGTGAAACTTTGTCACCGCAAAAGTTCAAGATATAGAAAAACTGCAGATGAGTTTTGCCCCATTATACACAGTGACATCTTCATCATAAACTGTTTTTGCACATGCAAATACAGCGATTTTGGACCATATTTTTAGAGGATAGACAGAAATAAATTTGAAGGTGGACACGTTTAAGTTTTTTAAATTTAAGTCAAGTCATAAAAATAACAAAAAAATCTAAAAATTAATTCATAAAAAAATTAAAGACAAATGTAAAATTTTTAAAAAGTTTAGTGTCCACTTAACCATGCACATACATCCGTCGCAAAATACAAAAACACTATTCTTTAAAGGGTAAAACTTTGATTCACACATGCTGGCTGCAAAAACATAGTTTTAGTTGGTATAACATGAAAGACGCTAGGTCCCTATTTACACTATAAAAACCCAAATAAATTCAAATTTCTAACCCTAACCCTAAAAAACTAAACCATAAACCTTAAACCCTATACAAGAAATTCTAAACACTAACCTTAAATTCTAAATCCTACAAAACTTAAAGACTAGTTATAAACTTTGATCACACGGCTCACCCTAAAATACATGATAAACTCTTAAACTTTAAACCTAAATTCAATGCCAAACAAAATGATAAATCTTAACCCCTTAATTTTACTAGTGATTTAGTTTGGGTTAAAAGTTTAGGAGTTTAGATTTATGTGTTTAAAATTTAAAGGTCGTGGTTATATTTTTCAGTTTAATGTAAAAAAATTAAGGTTTATAGGGTAAAACTTAAATTCTTAACTATATTACCTTAAACATAAACCTTTAAATCTCAAAATAAAATTGTTTTTAAAATTTTTTGTAACACTTTTGTTTAAAATGTTATTTTTCCATTTAATAAACTTACTTTTAAAACTACATGAATTAAAATTAATAACTTAAAACGTTTTTAATTAAATAATAAATGACAAAATTCCCTTTTTTGTTCAAAATTTTTTTTTTATTTTAATAATTTTCAAATTTTTTTGGTAACGATCAAATTCTGTTGTTGTTTTCTTTTCGTTTTTCTAGATGATTTGGGTTTCTAACTTTACCTTCTAAGCTGAATCTGTTTCTAATTAATAAAAATAACTAATGAGATTACTTCAAGTGGTAAATAATTGATAATCGTTTAAGTAAATATCGAGTTTGAAGTATTGTATGCAGAAATTCTATGTTGATAGACACACTCATCAAAGCTAGGTATGCACTCGGCTAAGTCCAGATTAATTAGAGCAAAGCCTTGAAAATCGAAAAACAACACAAAATAAAAATGAATGATTATTAAATTATCTATTTGTATTTAGAGTTAAAATCCATTTACACAGTGTAAAATTTAATAAATTTATTTATTTTTTAAATAATTGGATAAAAAATTGACAGTTAATATCAAAACTTTTTATAAATATTTAATGGCCTAATCCGTGATTGAGATGAAGCTCTTTTGGTTTAGTTTAGGACAAGTTGTTTATTTTGCTTAATCAGGCGTTACAGGCTCAATAGTCCTTGGTATTACATCAGTCGCAGAAAAACAAGGGGTTGACTGCAAATACAAAACTATAGCTGAAAATGGTTAAGCAGCATCGATTACTAAAGAGACTCAAAATGTCAAACAAAACTAAAGCCTGGATTAATGACAGAAGCAGCCGAAGGTCAAAGAAAATCTAATTATTCGATTTAAAAAATCATAATTAGCTCTCAAAACTCAACTGAAAAATTTTTCAAATAAAGTTTGAGTTATGAAATGGATATTCAAATAACTCGAAATTTTTAGTAATTAGTTGATCAGTTTTCATATTTGAGTCGAGTATGTTAATTCCGCATGATATACTATGTACATCACATGTGAAAATACGAAGAAATATATGTATATATATATCGTATATGCATATAGAAAGCCGTTAAAATTGAAATCGACATGTGCACTGCCCAATCCTAAGTATATGCATATAGAAAAATATATGTACATCGCTACGTATATGCATATAGAAATATATATGCCCAACCCTAAGTATATGTATATAAAAAAATATATGTGCACCGCTACGTATATGCATATAGAAATATATATGAAGAAATATATATGTATAATTAAATTTGTACAGAAATTCGAAAACTCGACTCGACTCGAATTTCATAAACTCGACTCAATTCGAAAATATTTCAAATAAAATTTGAATCGTAAAATAGAATTTACAAACTCTAATAACTCAATTTTTTTTGACTCAACTCGATCGAACGCTCAGCCCTAATTGTACCACATTAATCCCTGATTCTGTTTATATATAAATCGGCCATTCTAATTGCATAAATATATAGGCCTATTTTAATTTAATTAGAGGGCCCATTTTTGATATAGGCCTCGTAAGTATGGTTCTTTAATCTTTTCACCACACTCAACGAATCTCCTTCGAGCACAATGGAGCCCAAAGCCAGACCTTTGTTTGCTGGCTATTGCATAAGCAAAACCTATATCTGATGACCCATACCATCCATCCGTCACTGGATTCTTTAAGCAAAGTCCATTATTCGAATATTAGTATTATGAATAAAATAAATTAAATTGTAACAATTGTTTCATCATGAACTTTTCTATATTCGATCCAAAATTATTAATAAATCAAATATCGATAGTTATATCAAAATATAATATAGTAAATTACAACATATGTAGCTAAATTATGGTCAAAGTTAAATTTGAGTTACCTAATTATTAAAAGTTACATTTGAGTCACCCAAATATTAAAAGTTATATTTGGATCACTCAATTATGGGTAAGGTTACATTCGGGTCACCCTTCATATCTAAAAAATGTATCAATTTGTGTATTAGATTAATTAATGATTTCAAATGAAGTATTCTAATGTTAAAGATGGTATACAAGCAATATAGAAGAAAAAATGACTAAATTGATATATTTTTTAAATATAAAAGGCGACCTAAATATAACTTTACCTATAATTGTGTGAACTTCGTTATAATTTACCCAATATAATAAAATATGTTTAGAAGAGGTATAGATATATAATTTCAATGAAAGATAGAGAGACCGCGATTATAGACTATTTACATGTTCTGATCAACATAGAAAATACTTGTTTTTTTTTTTGAATAACCATTAGTATCTTATCTATTTTCTGTTCAATTTAAGTTGGACACTGGGTAAACACATTATGAGATTTCTTAATGAAGTTGCTTTATTCACCATGCTGAAAAGTTCAAACTAAACACTTTTTGGAAAAAATATTAGATGAACCCGACTCACCACATCATTCGTGGTCTCAGCCAATAAGATTTATCCATTTAATTTTTTTAAGGCGAATCATCACCTATTTTCTACATGTTAATAGACAATGGGTAGTTATTAGATAGTTATTTTGAAGTTGATGGACCTTATTGACTAGGACCACGGATGACGGGTGAGCCGGGTCCATCTAATAATTTTTCACTTTTTGATATTAATATTAAATACTTTCATTTTAAATCAAACAAATTAAAAATACTTATCAGAAGCACTTTCTCACCGCACTTCTTAGAAACAATGTCAAACTGGCCACAAGTTAAAACTTGGTGAATGAGAATGAGCTAAATTTAGCTTGTTAGGCTTTGGAGTAGGGGTGAGCAAAATTCGAATCAACTCGAAAAAACCGAATAACTAGACTCGAGGCGAAAATATTCGAATCGTCTAACTCGACCATAAAAAAAATTCAAATAAAATTTGAGTTGTACAATGGAAATTCGAATAAATCGAATAACTCGAAATTTTTAGTAATTAGTGGATTTATTTTAAGTTCAAGATGAGTCCCTCAATTTTTTATGACATATATACCGATATATAAAAATATGAAGAAATATTGTCGCATGTGAAAAAATATGAATATATGGCTTGGTGATCTTTCCCAGAGTACTCGGGAACATTGACATAGCCATTCTGGATTTGTTTGAGCGGGTGAAACAGAAAGTAAACCCGGTACCAGCAATCTTGGTCGAGACTTTCATTTCCTTAAACGCTAGCCTAAACATGAAGAAGGACGCGTTTTGAGGTCGCGCACGCTATTACAAGTATGGATCCAGAGTCATATGTGGAAGACGCCGACGCTGGTCTGCAGGATATCCTTCCAAGGTTTTTCGCCTTTACGAGAATACTTAGCGAAGGAATGGCGAAAGATTTGAAAACAAAAATGTGGACCATTTCTTCAAGAACATTCAAGATGAGGACATAGCATGGAGGTTCCATGGCTCAGTAAAGTTAATTATTTTCTATACTGATTGTGGTGACTTCAACCGGGCTGATGATGTTAGGATTACATGGAGGGGATCGCTTGTGCTTCACTTTTTAGTGTCTCGGCGATTCGGATCACGACAGTTCATTCATTCCCAATACCGTCGGATTAAGCCAAACTGAATTTCTTTTCAAAGGGGAGTTCAAAGGAAAAATTCAGACCATCATGAGGGCCTGGGATCATTGTTACCGGATCAGGGTGGAAGGAGATACCGAGCACATGACTACCCCAGATTACGATCTTTAGAGACGTTTGAGGGTTAATAATGTGATTCCTGAACCTGATCAAGGACCAACAGTGTCACTCGAAGAGCTTACAAGGGTGGTACCGTCCGAAGCCGATATCTTAAGGAGTGAACTCGAGGAAGTTAAAAAGAAAATGGACATCCAACAGACCCAACATGCGAGCGAGCTCTATAAAGCAAGCTTAGAAATTGACGAGCGGGATGGGATCATTAGGCAACTGAAGAAATTAAATGCAGATTTGAGTGATAAGAATACCCTTTATCAAAAAGATGCTCTCCTATTACAGGCAAAAATACAAAAGGCCGGCCGGAGTCAGTTCATAGCTGTGGAAAGAGAAAGAATGAACGGCATCCGTTTGGTGGAAGAAGAACAAGAAATTAACCAAAGAGCGATCGAGAAAGAGATTGAAAGCTGCCTTTTGGCTATGGAGGAAGAAAAACGGTCCGCCAAGAAGGCCATTGATCAAGAGAAAGAAAGATTCAGACAAGAAATCAGCAAGGGAAAACATGCTGTTCATCATGAGAGAGAAAGTGTCGCCGTATGGAAAAGAAAATCCATGAGTAGTCGAAATAGACTGTTAGAGATGCAGAAACTGTACGATGACACTATTCAAAGTTTGGGGCAAAGCCAAAATCAAAATGATGAATTAAAAGGAAAAATAGCGGAAGTCGAACACTCACTTCGAATGTACTGCCACAGGAATAATTTCGTTGAGCTGCAAAAAAGAGAACGCGAAGTGGGTGTGTTACAAGCACGAATTGGGACCCTCGAAGCAATGGTGGAGGATTACAAGGAAAGAATTAATGTGTTCGAGGAAGCTGCAGCCGGAGGGGACACCTATTGGCAGAAGAGATTACGCGACGCTGCTCGAATGGTACAGGACAGAGACCAGTACTACGCAAACCTAATGGTGGACATACAGCGAGTCACCAGACATGTAAATGATTTAGCTGTCGAGGCTGAGACACTCCGACCTTTTATAGCCCCGGGAATGGAAGAAGCTCATAGGTTCCTCAAGCTGCTCAAGGCAATTGGAAAGTTAGGGGATAGAGCTAGAGTCTATCTATAGGACTCTGTGTTATAATTAGATCTTTTGTACTAGGGATCTTTACTTTATAACACGAATTTTGTTGTAATCAAGACCCTTTAATTCCCGTGAAAGTAATTCAAAAGGGTGATTACCAGCGGAATCAGTACCTTGTCTGCATGCATTCTTGCATTTGCATCATAACATTTGCATCATTTTACATGCATTTATTTTTTTTGCAACCATATTAACAATATTGTGGCATTGTATGTAGTGTGTTAACCCGCAATCATTCATCACCTATACTTTACCCGGCTACAAAGAAAGCTCATGGAAGAAAGAATAATCAGCCTAGAAAGAGGGCAAAGAGAGCTCGAGACAAGGCTTGAAGAGGCCCAGAGAAGCCTTAGCGATCAGATTGCACAGTCACAAACATCTATAGTTTTTGACATAACTGCATTACTAGCAAGAAGTCTTGGAAAACGAGTAGAAGGAGAAAATATCCCAGAGCCAGAAGGTACCCCGGCTCACTACAAGGTTCAACCAACTGCACCAAACCAGGCTAGGAAGGTGTATATTAACCCTACAGGAATGTCTTCCAGCTTTCAAATAGGGGCACCTGAGACTCAACCCCTCGATACTGAAGCACTTTATGAAGAAGAAGTGCCGGACCTGAATATGGTCGAAAGGATCAGGAATGAGGTAGAAAGAAACTGGGAAGAAAGATTTCGCCTCATGGAAGAAAAATTTAAAGCGTTACAATCAAATGAAGAATCAGGAAATGACGCTAGTGACCTAAGTCTGGTGTCTGATCTTGTCTTGCCGCCAAAATTCAAAACGCCAGTTCTATAAATATGACGGAACCACATGTCCTTCTGCACACATAACGATGTATTGTAGAAAAATGGCGGCTTACCATAAAGATGAAAAGCTACTGATCCATTGTTTCCAGGATAGTCTAACTGGAGCGGCGTTACGTTGGTATACTCAGTTAAGCAAAGCGAATGTTAAAACGTGGAAAGATTTGTCTAAAGAATTTACTGAGCAATACAAACATGTAACAGACATGATCCCTAGCAGAATCATGTTAGAAAACATGGGGCAGAAGTCCAATGAAAGCCTACGACAATATGCCCAAAGGTGGAGAGAAGTGGCCGCCCAAATCCAGCCACCTATCCCGGAGCATGAAATCACGCCATTATTTGTCAATACTCTAAAAGGGGCACTCTTCGATCGCCTCATTAATAACACAACATAGAGTTTTGCCGACTTGATCAGGACTGGGGAGTCTCTCGAACTGACAATTAAGAGCGGCAGAATTGATGGTGGGGAAGGGTCTCGAAAGTACAACAAGAGAAGTGAAGTAAACACCACCAGCACCTATACCGCCCCGAAGAACTTCACAATCTCACAGCCACAAGCACCTGTGGGAAAAACACAAAATTCGAATCAAAGAGATGAGAGAGTCACCAGAAAAGATAAAGAGAGGAGAACTTTCACTCCCCTACCTGTTTCGTACTTAGAACTCTACTCCCAGTTGTATGAAGCAGACCTGGTCCGGCCATACATCGTTAATCCTGTCAATCCGCCCTTCCCGCCTTGGTATAATCCAAGCGCACATTGCGACTATCACGGCGGTACCCCTGGACATCCCACTGAGAACTGTCTTGCCTTCAAAAAGCTTGTGCAGAACTTAATCGATTCTGGGATATTGAAGTTTGAAGAGCCGAGCGTAGCTAACAACCCGCTGCCTAATCATGGGAACAGAGGGGTAAATGTCATCGAAGAATGCTTTACCAGGAGGATAAAGGATGACGTGTCAGAAATCCAGTCTCCTTTACGGTGGGTATTTCAACAGTTGTGCATGGCTCGTGTGATCAACAAAGGCATGATAATAAGGCAGAAGGAATGTGTAAAGTATTGCGAATTCCATCAGACAGAAGGGCATGATATCCAAGAATGTGACGAGTTCAAGAAATTGGTGCAGAAGTTGATGAATGAAAAACAAATTGAATTCTTTGAGGACCCCGTGGGGAAGAGATTAGACGTACACATGACAGATAGCCCCAAAACTAAATACGGAAAGGATAAACCTTTTATCATCTCTCCCAGGATAGGGAATGCAGGTGTCTCCCAAGGGGAAACCAGCAAGATAAATCCCAAGATCGTCATTTCAGCACCATCTCCATTCCCATTCAAAGACATGCGACAAATTCCCTGGAATTATGCCGCGAATGTGACCATGCCAGAAAAATCAGAACACGAACAGGTAAAAGAGCCTACGCTGGAAGACCAAAAAAGCCAGAACGATGTGAACGTTGGTGAGGCAAGCCATTTCACAAGGAGCGGCCGATGTTATTCCTCCGAGGCTTTGAGAGCAGCTGAAAAAGATAGGGGGAAAAGTACAGCAGTTAGCCGTACGCAAATATTTGGAGAAGAACCTCCCCAAAAGATAAATGAACCGGTAGCTGAGGCCCAGGCCAAAGAATTTCTAAAGTTCTTGAGACATAGCGAGTACAGCGTAGTGGAACAACTATGAAAACAACCGGCCAGGATCACAGTGCTGGAATTGCTCTTGAGTTCAGAGAAGCATCGGGAGACGCTATTGAAAGTGCTGAATCAAACTTTTGTGCCCCAGGACATTTCTGTAACAAACCTGGACATGATAGTGGGGCATATTACCGCTTATAATCATATCACATTCAGTGATGATGAGATCCCGGAGGGAGGAATGGGGTCTACTAAAGCCCTTAACATCACTACCCATTGCAAAGGGTATGTACTACCAGGCGTACTGATCGACAACGGGTCGACATTAAATGTCTTGCCTATGGTGACCCTGCAAAAATTACCAATATATGGTTCGCACCTAAAGCCTTGCTACAACTCGGTAAGAGCCTTTGATGGTACGCAAAAAGGAACAATGGGGAAAATTGAGGTGCCCCTATTGATCGAACCAACTGAATATGTGATCGATTTTGTGGTGATGGATATAAAACCATCTTACAGCTGCTTATTGGGAAGACCGTGGATCCACTCCGCAGGAGTTGTCCCATCTTCATTGCATCAGAAATTAAAATTTGTAGTTGAAGGCAAATTGGTCACAGTAGAAGCAGAGCATGAATTTGTTGCTTCCGTGACATCAGACACCCCCTACATTCAAAATGATGAAGATGCTGCAGAATACTCGTTCTGAGCATTAGAACTAGTAAATGCCACATTTGTTTCAGAGGGAAGCTGGATCCCCTACCCCAGGTTATCTAATTGTACTAAGATGACCGTCGCAGAAACTCTGGGCCGAGGAGCCAAAATAGGAAAAGGGCTGGGAAAGAAATTACAAGGAAACCTGAGACCCAAGAATACGATAACCAAGAAGGATCATTTCGGGCTGGGTTATCAACCAAGTGTCCAACAGAAAAAAGAGGAATATAAGAGGAAGGAGGAGCAAAGAAAAGCCAGATCTAAAGGAGAAGACATTCCGTAGAGGTCGATATCCTTTCCTAGTTTGAAAGCCACTTTCGTCTCCGGAGGGTTTTACCAGCCAGGTCAAGATATTGGAGAGGCAATGAAGAAAAATGATGAACTTAACCAGGAGGAAATGCTCAGTAAATCATTTGAGGGGATGTACATCAACATGATATCTGAAAAGGACCACGGCAGCAAAATGTTGACCAACATCCGCCCTTGCCATCCCGGGGAAACACTTGATAACTGGAGCTGCATTGATCTACCTATAGTTTTTAGGAATAGATCAGAGTAATGCTCCAAATCAACCTTTTGTTTTTGCCCATAGACAATGGGGATCTCTTGTATGGGGCACCTATGTTAACTTTTTGATTGAAATGAAAATATCCCCACTTTCTTAAAAAATGACCAAAGTCTCATTTATTCCATTCATGCATTCTTCATATTCATTCCCTTCATGTAAAGCCGTCTCTTTCCCAATACAATTCATTCTCATTTATTGCAGGTCGCTCATGATTGACGATATGAATGATACCGAATCCAATCCTGGAGTAAATTTCGAATGCCCTGAGGTCTCAGAGGAAATTGAGGGAGGATATGATGAAATAGAAATTGAGGTCCCGGAAGAGTTAAAGAGAATGGTGGACGACGAAGAAAGGCAGATTATGCCCCACCAAGAAGAAACAGAAATTGTCAACTTGGGGACTGAAGAAGCAAGAAAAGAAATAAAAATAGGAACGACTATTTCCTCAAAAACCAAGCATGAACTGATAGCCCTGCTTCAGGAATTCAAGGATGTCTTCGCCTAGACTTATCAAGATATGCCGGGATTGAATACCGACATAGTGGTGCACAAATTGCCAACAAAATCGGAGTGCAAACCAGTACAGCAAAAACTTCGGAGAATGAGGCCAGATATGTTGTTAAAGATCCGAGAAGAAGTGAAAAAGCAATTTGATGCTGGATTCTTGGAGGTAGCCAAATACCCTGAATGGGTTGCAAACATTGTACCAGTACCAAAGAAAGACGGGAAAGTTCGTATGTGTGTAGATTATAGGGATCTGAATCGAGCTAGCCCAAAAGACAACTTCCCTTTGCCACATATTGACACGCTGGTTGACAACACCGCAGGACATTCATGGTTTTCCTTTATGGACGGCTTCTTAGGGTACAACCAGATAAAGATGGATCCTAGCGACATGGAGAAAACCACATTCATAACCATGTAGGGCACTTTTTGTTATCAAGTGATGCTGTTTGGGCTAAAAAACGCAGGGGCAACATACCAAAGAGCAATGGTGACTCTTTTCCATGACATGATGCACAAAGAAATAGAAGTATACGTGGACGATATGATTGCCAAATCCCGATCAGAGGAAGAGCATCTACAGAACTTGAGAAGACTATTCCAAAGACTACGGAAGTACCAACTGAGACTCAATCCTGCCAAGTGTACCTTCGCCGTTACTTCTGGAAAACTCCTAGGGTTCGTAGTAAGCAGAAGAGGGATTGAGAATGATCCCGATAAAGTGAAAGCCATCCAGGACCTTTCACCACCCCGCACGCAAAAGGAAGTTCGCGGTTTCCTGGGGAGGTTGAATTATATCTCTCGTTTCATTTCCCAAGTAACCAATCAATGCGACCCGGTCTTCAGACTTCTTAGAAAGAATAATCCTAGCGTGTGGGATGAAGAATGTCAAAAAGCCCTAGAAAAGATCAAAAAGTACCTGACAAATGCTCCAATTTTAGTCGCACCAATGACAGTCGACCACTAATTCTCTACTTAACATCTTGAGAATTCAATGGGATGTGTACTGGGGCAACACGATGAGTCAAGAAAGAAAGAGCAAGCCATCTATTACCTAAGCAGGAAATTCAATGATTGCGAAACATGGTACCCGCCAAGATCTGAAGGCTGTGTTGTGCTCTAGTTTGGGCTACCAAGCGGCTCGGGACAAAGACATGTTATACCATACTACCATGTTGATATCCAAGCTAGACCCATTAAAGTTCTTAATGGAGCGCCCGGTATGCTAACGGGAAGGATGGCCCGATGGCGGATGCTCTTATCCGAATTCGACATCGTATATGTTAATCGAAAAGTCAGAAAGGGGAGTGCCGTAGCAGATTTCTGGCTAGTCGTGCTTGATGAATATGAGGCATTGAACTTTAATTTCCCGACGAAGACTTGATGTGCATTACAACCAAGAAGAGATTTGGATGATATGTCATGGAAACTTTACTTGATGGAGCCTCCAACGCCCTCGGACATGGGATAGGGCAAAGTGCTAATTTCACCCGAGGGCGTCTATTATCCTTTCACCAAAGAGATTGGAATTCTTCTGCACAAACAATATAGCTGAATACGAAGCTTGCATCATGAGACCAACTCACCCATCGAGAGAAAGGTTAAGGAACTTCGAGTGTTCGGAGATTCGTCCCTAGTTATTTACCAATTGCGCGGGAGTGGGAAACCGAGACCCGAAGTTGGTCAAATATCACGAATTAATCCAAGAGCTCGTCAAAGAGTTCGAAAAGGTCACTTCAATTACACCGCCCCGAGAAGAAAAATCGGATGGCGGATCATTGGCAACCTTGGCATCCATGTTTAAACAAACACCGGGCGAAATGAAACCCATTGAGATGCGAGACGTTTGAAAAGCCTGCTCATTGTTGTAATGTACAAGAAGAGATTGACGGAAATCCATGGTACTATGACATCATGCAATATGTCAAGCTTCGAAAGTATCCAGAAGGGGCAAACGACAATGACAGAAAAGCGCTCAGAAAAATGGCAACAAAATATATCCTAGATGGGGAAATCCTATATAGGAAAAGTCATGATCAAACATTGCTGAGATGTGTGGATGCCCGGGAGGCGAAGGAAATCTTAGCCAAGTACATGACGGGGATCGTGGAACGACGCCAACGGGCTGTCTATAGACCGGAAAATTATGAGATACGGTTATTTCTGGTTGACCATGGAGGGAGATTGCATCGATTACGCCAGGAAATGCCACAAATGCCAAATTTACGCTGACAAAATTCATGCACCCCCATCGCATCTACACACCATGAATTCTCTGTGGCCTTTCGCAGCGTGGGGCATGGACGTTATCGGGCAGATCCATCCGAAAGCTTTCAATGGACATCGTTTCATTTTGGTCGCCATAGACTACTTCACTAAATGGGTAGAGGCGTCTTACGCCAATATCACCAGGACTACAGTTTGTAAGTTCTTAAAGAAGGAAATTATTTGTCGATACGGATTGCCAGAGAGGATCATCACCGACAATACTTCCAATCTGAACAACAAAATGATAAAAGACGTGTGCACTCAATTCAAAATAACACACCATAATTCCACAGTCTATCGTCCTAAAATGAATGGAGCAGTGGAAGCGGCAAACAAAAATATAAAGAAGATCATAGCGAAGACTACAGATACCTACAAGGATTGGCATGAGAAGTTGCCTTTTGCCCTTTTCGCCTATAGGACGTCCATTCGTACATCAACAGGGGCAACACCCTACTCCTTGGTGTATGGTACCGAAGCAGTACTCCCAATTGAGGTAGAGATTCCGTCTCTCCGGGTCTTAAACGAAGTAAAATTGGAAGAAGCTGAATGGGTGCAGGCCAGACTCGACCAACTAAATCTCATTGACGAAAAAAGACTAAAAGCCATTTGTCATGGTCAGATGTACCAAAAGCGGATGGTGCAGGCTTACAACAAAAAGGTGCACCCAAGAGAATTCAAAGAAGGGGATCTGGTACTCAAGAGAATCCTCCATATCCAGAAAGATTCTCGAGGAAAATGGATGCCCAACTGGGAAGGACCGTACGTCGTAAAAAAGGCCTTCTCATGAGGAGCTCTGATCCTAACAGAAATGGACGGGGACGAGCTGAAAAATCCCATAAATTCTGATGCCGTCAAGAAATACTATCTCTAAAAAAAATGAAGAGCTCAGGGCGAAAACCTGAAATCCGGCGTCTTGAAGCAAAGGAATGACCCAAGTTGAAAACTCGTAAAGGGCGGCTTGGGTAAATTGAAAAGTTGAATATCTGAGGAGAAGGGTATCCCCATGAGCATCATGAAGAGGAAGCTTCAGGCAAAAAATTCTACACCAGTTGACAGGATCATGTATCATTCATATCGAAGATAATGAGAGATCTTGTATTTAACTTATACGTGTCAGACCTTTCTTTTTAAGATATCTCAAAGCCCTTAATCATAATAAAATCGTGTTTTTGAGCATCCATTCCTGGCCTTCTTGTCAATTTCAGTCAAATAAGATAACATAGGCTTATAATGAAACAAGAGATTTCGAAGCATTACTATGATTTAACCTTGAAAATGCAGGTAATCAAAGAAAACGATATTAACTTCGTCCTCTAGTTCCCTAATGGCTGTCGATAGGGAAGGCGGGAAGCTTTAAAAAACCTGGTAGGATAACCAATGGCACATGTCTTATCTATTCAAGAAAGGCGTACGAGATAACAAAAGAGATCTTTTGGGTGAAAGCCAGAAGGGCACCCCTCTCAAAAAAAATCTCTAAAGTGAAAACCCGAAAGGGCACTTTAGAATTCCAAGTCGGAATTGAAAAAAGAGAAAGGTCGAGATGGTTGAACTTGGCAGTGAAGCGGGGTATCGATGCCCGTAAGAAAGGAGAAAGCGAACGTCAAATAAGGACCAAAACAAGCCCACCAAGATATTGAATCTCATGCATCATGAATAGTCAGACATCACTAGGATTAGGAGCATGTCAATTCATTCATTTGTCATAGCATTTTGTTTTCATCTCAGACAGGTATCTGCAGATCCAAAGAGACATCGAGGGTCATCACGATGTGAATCCCAAATGAGAATACATTGTTTTTACATAAAGGCACATGTTTTCAAGCTCTAGAGAGAGGTTCTATATAGGAAGAATCCTCCTCTCCGAGGCTTCAGAAGCTAAAAGTTCTATATAGGAAGGACTGACAGTTCCAGGGTGAAGACTCGCAGTTCTATATAGGAAGAACTCCCAGTCGAAGGAATTCACCCATGACACGCAAGATTATATAGGAAATCCTGCTGTGTCGAAAGCGAAGAGTTCTATATAGGAAGGGCTCCGAGCTTCAATGTCTTAGAGTGAAAGATTCTATATAGGAAGAATCTGTAACTCTAAGATTTCAAGACGCCGAAAAGTTCTATATAGGAAGGACCGACGGCTCCAAGGTGAAGACTCGCAGTTCTATATAGGAAGAACTCCCGGTCAAAGAAATTCACCTATGACACAGGGTTATATAGGAAACCTGTTGTGTCGATAGCAAAGAGTCTTATATAGGAAAGGCTCTGAGCTTCATTGTCTTAGGGTGAAAGGTTCTATATAGGAAGAACCTGTAGCTCTGAAATTTCAGACGCCAAAAGTTCTATATAGGAAGGACTGACGGCTCCAGGATTTGAAGACTAGCAGTTCTATATAGGAGGAACTCCTAGTCAGAAGAATCCATTAGTGGCGCGAAAGGTTTTATATAGGAGAAACCAGCGTCGAAAGCAAAGAGTTCTATATAGGAAGAACTCCAAGCTTTATTGTCTCAAAGTGAAAGGAATGACTCATAATTCGGGATGTCAGAGCGAAGGGTTCTATGTCGAAAGAGCCTGTAGCTCCAAGATCGGAAGGTGACGAAGCTCTATATAGGAAGAACTTACGAGCCTGAAGATTCAGCCAAGGAAGAGCGGAGATGTCCAAAAGAATTCGTTTTTCCAAAGCTACAAACAGGGAAGTCTGATAAAAATGAGAGCGAAGGGTTCTATGTCGAAAGAGCCTGTAGCTCCAAGATCGGAAGGTGACGAAGCTCTATATAGGAAGAACTTACGAGCCTGAAGATTCAGCCAAGGAAGAGCGGAGATGTCCAAAAGAATTCGTTTTTCCAAAGCTACAAACGAAGAAGTCGATAAAAAAAAAGCGAAGGGTTCTATGTCGAAAAGAGCCTGTAGCTCCAAGATCGGAAGGTGACAAAGCTCTATATAGGAAGAACTTACGAGCCTGAAGATTCAGCCAAGGAAGAGCGGAAATGTCCAAAAGAATTCGTTTTTCCAAGGCTACAAACAGGGAAGTCTGATAAAAATGAGTGCTTATGAATCTTTGCTTTGTTTCCCATTCCATGAGAACAAGCAAAGAGAACAAATCAGAATCACTCATTTTTACTTGTAAATATATTAATATTGCATGTATATTTATTATATGAATGTTACTAATATAAGGTGGTGTGTGCATGTATAAGCTATGTATACGTATTAGGGGTGTATGTATGTCGCGTATGTATTTAGAGTATGAGCGTATTTGATTAATATATAGATGTTATGTTAATTATATGTATGGTTACACGTACGTATACTAGAATATTATATTAATGATTGTATAATATAAGTAGACATTTTCGTATATACATGTATTGCTGGGCTGGTAAAATGAAAAATTAAATATATATTAAACCCAAATAAACATGAAGTCCAAGTCCAGTTACAAGTTCAATTACAAGGCCCGTTGGGCCCAAATCTGAATCCCATTTAATTACAATGTGCAGGTAACTGTGGGCCGTTGGATCAAGATCTGATCCAACGGCCACGATGCAATGGAAGTCAAAAATATCTGCCAGGCGCGTGCTCCACACGTATGGACCGTTCGAGTGCCACGCGCGCGTGTGGTCCACGCGCGGACGCTTTAATATCCCACGCGCGCGTAAGATCCACGCGTTCTGACTCCTCGGCTGCGGAGCTCCACGTGACGAAATCTGAAGCCGTTTCATCGAATCGAGGCTTCATCCAGGCCGATCGTTCTTCAAGCCATCTCGACCGTTAGATCAGATCTGATCTAACGGCCGAAAACGCGTCTGGCCTCTGGCAGAACGTCCATACTGCCACCGCGCCGATATTCAGTCCCCGCGTTCAGATTATGCCAAAGACAACAAGCAAAATGTCAGATCTGAAAAAGAAGATGCAACTTGCAACCAAGAAACAGAGGCAGTAATATATATGAAACGGGGCTTTTGTAACGGGGATGAGCGAAAAAAAAGGGGAGAACAAGGATAGTAAAAAAACAGAGATCTTGTAACACAAACAAAATCTGAAAGTTGTAAACATCGAAGATAATCAAAAGGCAGTCCAGTGGTAAATTTTTGTCTCTTTTTTTACTTGTTTTCTTTACATGCATATACGGAAGATTAACAAAAAAAAATAGAAATAAAGAAGTAAAGTAGTCTTACCGGCGTTGTCTGTGGGTCTTCCCTTCCTCTGTGACAAGCCTTTCGGCTTCTACAAGCCGATCCGTGAACTAAAGGGAGGGAAGACCCCTGTGGTTTTTCGTTTTGGTTTAAAAAAATATTTTTGGTTCGTATTTCCTAGATCTAGAGTAAATAAGGGGTATCCTCTGAATCCAACCTAGGATTCGTATTGAGGGACGACAAAGGGGTTGTTTTGGTCTATTTTGGAGGCTCATGGCGGCGCAACGGATTCCGGATTCTGGGTATTATAAGAACAAATGAGAGAGAATGAAGAACATAAGCAGGGTTACAAAACTGAAAATGAAAGAAATGAGGGGAAAATGGGTTTCGGTCTAAAAGCGGACCTTTTATAGTTATTATTATTTTTGAAATGGGTAAATTACACACTTAATCCTACCGCGTTTTCAATATTTTCATTTTTGTCTTGCCGCATGGTATAATCACAGTCCCAGTCCCCCTGATTTTTCAAAAGATTACAATTTCGTCCCTAAATTACACGGAATCAGTTTCTGGATGGGAAAATTACGCCCTTAACCATCCCGCGTTTTTGAATTTTTCACTTTGGGTCTGCCCCTTGGTCTAATTACAGTTCTGGTCCTTTTAGGTTTTGTTTGTTTCGCAATTTCGTCCCCAAATTACATATTATTGCTCTTTAATTTCTGCCACTGACTTTCGTTTTCCTTTCATTTCAGTCTTGTTTTCTTTGTAAATATTATTGTTCGTATTATAATCGTATATGTTGATATTATTTTATTTTATATCTCTCGTATATGACTCGTTTTATGTTTATATGTATATATATGTGTCAAGTATGATATTCGTTTTTTTATCTGGTTATTCATATCAAGTATGTTATGTTTTAATTGGTTCGTACATGGCGTATTTTGTATTTTATATGTGTGTGTTTCCTTGTTTTTTAGGGGGGTTACATGTTAGTGTATTTACCCTTTTTGTACGATATGTGGACCCGTATATGTTAAAATATGTTTTATTACCAGTATGCATTTTTTTTAAATATTTGTTCGTCTATATGTACTTGTTCCTGCCTTGTTATTTTGACATATGATAGTTATTTTTATCTATTATTTAGAATAATATGTATATATACATGTTTTAGTCTAAAATATCATTTATGTTAAATTAGTAGTCTGGTATGTCAATATTTATTACATTTAAGCATTTTGCTATGTTTTATATTTTTGCCACTAAAATTGCATATGATTTATAACTTGTTAATGCGGTGTCCTTTTATCCGAGCGTAAATGGGGCCAGTATCAAGCGTAGTGATAGTGGTTGGGCGTTTATTCTTGGATAACGGGACCCTTAAAATTAATTCGCAATTATGACCGAATTTTAAAATAATCGTCATTCTAATCCGGAAAATCCAATATTAATAAAGCGGTAATTATTAAAGTACCAATTTTTGGGCGGTATGGGGGTGCTAATCCTTCCCCATCCGTAACCGACTCCCGAACCCTGTCTTTTTGAATCTCTGGTTTTATGGTGTCCGGCCTACCTAAGTGGCCGGTGGCGACTCCATTTTTTTTATATACGGTTTATTTTAAAACCCCACGGAATAAATATTTTATATCCAAACACCTTTCAAACACCTTTCAAAAACATCTTCGAAAACCCCACGTTTTTATTTTAGCGATATATATTTGGAAAAAGGACATCGCTACACAAACTGTATTATAACATGATAAATACTTACAATTAAATTTTTATAGGAACTCGAAAACTCGACTCGACTCGAATTTCTTAAACTCGAATTGAATCGAAAAATTTCAAATAAAGTTTGAATTGTAAAATGTAACACGTCAACTCGAATAACTTGAAATTTTTTGACTCGACTCGATCGAACGCTCACCTCTACTTTGGAGGGTTTTAAGTGAAAGAATGAGGAAATGGAAGGACCTTAGTGCAAATTGCCTATTTTAGAAGATTGACCGACTCTCTTAACCTTTTTATGTTTATTGCTTTTCATGAAGGCAGTGACTAGTGTATGCATGAAAATAAAAATATAGTGCACGTTGAGTTGATATAACATTGAGTTGAGTACATAAAAGTCAACCAGAAATTTTATAAAGAATTATGTAATAGTTTATTTTTAAATATTTTTTTAAAGATGGTTTTTTGAATAGTAAAACTATTTTTGAGATGTTACACAAAAAAATTAAAGATAAGATTACCTGTAGTATTTATTCATACATATTCTTAACCCTTTGACAGCGTTTATATACATTGTAGACAAAGTGGTTTGAACCCGTATCTCTTAAGATGAATATCATCCGTTTTTTACTGGAACACTTGTTGGGTTCTATAGATTTATAGTTATTATCTTTATCATTAGTTGTATAAATTTATTAGTTGAGTTGGTATCAGAATTAACAAGACATCAATTTACTTAAGAAAAAATTTAAAAAGTAAAACAACAAATTTCATCGTAAGAGCATTTATAAATTTTAATAAATTTATATTTTTAAAAACCAAATAACTCAAATTAGATTTTAGAAAATAAATGAATAAAGGGTTAAATTGAGAGATTTAACTCTTTGAGTTAAGATTTTTAATGTCCATGTTAGCTTTATATTTGGGCTTAATATTAAAATAAGTGTTTAAATTATTCCATTTTTTTCTTTTAGATGTTTAATTTTTTTTGTTCCTTTTAGGTGCTCAAACTATTATTTTTATCCCTTTTAAGGGTAACTGAGTTTTGACAAAAAAAAAATAGACACTTAAAAAGGATAAAAAAAGTTTAGACATCTAAAAAGAAAAAAAAATGATAGTTTGAACACTAATTTTAATATTAAGCCTTATATTTTTTATCACTTATATTCCCCTTAATGTATGTGTGACAAAATTTGATATAAATTATAAATTTAGGTAAAGTACACAAATGATCACTAAACTATTCTAAAAAATATAAAATGGTCACTAAAGTTTCAAAAGTTATATAATGACATTAAACTTTAGTTTTTGTTATAAAATGGTCATTGAGCCGTTAATTGAATGACGTGACAATTACAAAATTTTGAATAATAACATATTTAATCCTTCATATTTACACATTCAGTTAATTGACTCATAATTTAATCCTCATTATTGATGTCTAAATTGATTGAATGTGAGAATATTGAGGATTAAATGTGTTGTTATATAAACTTTCGTAAATGCCATGTCACCCGGTTAACAATAATTAACAATTCAATGACTATTTTGTAACAAAAACTAAAGTCTAATGCTGATTATGTAACTCTTGAAAGCTTGATGACCATTTTATATCTTTTGAAATAGTTTAGTGACGGTTTGTGTACTTTAATATTATGATAAGATTACATAGTAATATATGTTGTATTTGAGTCGATATTAGTCCGACTAATTTTATTTTTATATATAGATATAAATTAAATAATAATGAGGTAAAATGACCATATTATCCCAAAAAGGGTACATGTCAATGTTTTTGGTATTGGGCAAAGTTGTAAACACAATTGAAGAGTTAAAACTTAACCAGGGTTAAGATTCTCAACCAATTATAGCATTACAAGCAAAGTAAAAACCCCAATTGAAGAGTTAAAAGTCAACCATGGTTAAGATTTCAAACCAAATATTAAAATGAAAAAAAATGGTCAGGGCTAACAGAGAATTTGTAAACAAAAAACATAAAGAAAAGATCTATACCACTAAATCTCTATTTCTTAACAAGAAAAATAAAAGCTTTTTTATGGCTTTGGGTTATTAGAGAAGGGACTGTCCTGTTCGGGTTAAAGACTTAAAGGGGGGATTTTGAGAAAAAAGGTCCAAAATTTGGGGATTTTTTAAAAAGGGTTTTGGTAGAGAAAAAGAGTGTCTAAACGGAAACAAAAATTGGGAATGGAGGTATGTCCAACAAAAGAATGTTCAATCTACCAGCACTGTTCTTATTGTAAGGTATAAATTTCAATCTCTTCTTCATAAGTTAATCACCTGAAGTATTGAAAATTTCTGGGTTTTGATTGATAAATCGTGATCCCTTTGTTTTGTTTGAGATTCTTTTGTCCGCATAGAACGTAGATCCATGGATGTTGCTTGAGCGTTTATTTGGATTAATTTGATTCTTAAAACGTTTATTTATTGCCACTCGGTGATCATTGTCGCCTGATAATTAATTTAGGAGAAAGTTCTTATTCTTTTGAATCTGACCCGGTTTTTGCTTTGCATTTTCAATGTTCGATGAATGACTTGACTGTGTATTGTTTGCACTTTCATATGCTTTCCCTTTTTTCTGAAAAATTCCCCCTTTTAATGATTTTCTGCAGTGTGTTTTCCGTTGAGCTTTGGACTTTTTCATTTTTTTTGTAAAGTAAGAGAAAAAGTCGGAATTTGAGGAATTGGCAAGTGGGGGTGGCTGAGATATTGAAGAGTTCTCCGCTGGCGACTCTTTTATCGGAGAGCGACGCCGGGAAAGGTAAATGGAGTGCAATAAGGATGAGGCCACTAGAGCTAAAGAGCTTGCTGAGAAGAAATTTATTGGGAAGGATATTAAGGGGGCAAAGAAATTTGCTTTGAAAGCCCAGAATTTGTATCCTGGTCTCGAGGGTATTCCCCAAATGATATCAACTCTCGATGTTTATATTTCGGCGGAGAACAAAACCAATGGGGAAGCAGATTGGTATGCCATACTTGGTGTGAATCCACAAGCTGATGATGAAGCAGTTAGGAAACAATATAGGAAGCTGGCTCTAATGCTGCACCCTGACAAAAATAAATCTATAGTAGCTGAAGGGGCGTTTAAACTTATTTCGGAGGCTTGGAGTTTGTTGTCTGATAAGGCCAAGAGAGTAGCATATGACAAGAGGAGGAGCGTGAAAGTAACACAAACGGTTCCAGCACCTAGTGGGAGTTCAAAGGCACCAAAAGCGGCAAATGGTTTTTACAATGCCGCCAAAACAACCACTTCAAGTGTGAAAACTTCCAAGAGTAGTAAACCTCAATCAGCTCAGTCGTCAACCCCTTCTGGTCGCTCATCAAACCCTGCTGGTCAGTCATCAAACCCTGCGTCTTTTCATAAGCCAAAACCAAATACCTTTTGGACAATCTGTCATCGATGCAAGATGCATTATGAGTATCTAAGAATGTATCTTAATCATAACCTTTTGTGCCCCAACTGCCATGAGCCATTTTTGGCTTTAGAAACTGCTCCCCCAACTACATCTACCCCGACCCCTTGGACATTTTCACAGCAGCGACAGAACTCAAATAGTCCAGCTGGTAAAAAAAACCCAAATAATATGGGAAGAAACCATTCTGCCTCTTATAATGCTGCGGGATTCAGTAGTCACGATGCATATAACCAAAGCAACTTCCAATGGGGTCCTTTTTCTAGGACCGGTGGTACTTCAGCTGCAGCTCAAGCTACAAGTGTGGTTCAGCAGGCATATGAGAAAGTGAGGAGAGAGCGAGAGGAAGCACAGGCAGCAACCAAAAGAGAAGAGGCCATGCAGAAAAAGCATCATGGCACTAAAAGGGCTAGTGGTTCTTCAAGTGGATACACTAATTCTTCAAAGAGAAGCAGAGGCATGGAAGATGGTAGTGCTGGTGCCCATAAAACTAATATTGCCAATCAAATGGTTGCAGGAAATGGTGGTCCAGCTAATCTATCAGGATCCAAGCTATGCAGTTTTGAAATAGGGTGGATTAATGGAACAAATAAGTACGATAATGCAAGAGATATCTCCCAGGTAGAAATTCAAAGTATGCTGATAGATAAGGCTAAGAGAGAAATTCAAAAGAAACTGAATGAATGGAATTCTTCACCGTCAGCTAAGACTACATCCAAAGATGTTAGAGGCAATGAAAATGCAAATGATAAACAGAACAAATCATTGGTAAACAATGATGCACGGAATCAGAAAAAGGCCAAGGGGTTTGTTGATGAAATCAATGGGGATCATTTTGCCATGCCTTTTCCTGGCAGTTCTGGTGTTGGTTTAGATGCAGAAACATTGGAAGCAATGTCCATAAATGTCCCGGATCCAGATTTTCATGATTTTGACAAGGATCGAACCGAAAGATCTTTTGAAGATAACCAGTTATGGGCTGCATATGATGACGATGATGGGATGCCTCGATATTATGCTATGATCCAAAATGTTATTTCTCAAGATCCATTCAAGATTAGGATCAGCTGGCTCAATTCAAAAACTAACAGTGAGTTCAGTCCGCTTGACTGGGTAGGTTCTGGTTTCTCAAAAACTTGTGGGGAGTTTAGAATAGGTAGGCATGAGATTAACAGCTCACTTAATTCTTTTTCACACAAAGTTAGGTGGACTAAGGGGATGCGAGGAGCCATTTGTATATATCCAAGAAAGGGTGATGTTTGGGCTATGTATAGGCACTGGTCTCCTAACTGGAATGAATTAACAACCGATGATGTAATACACAAGTATGATATGGTAGAAGTACTTGATGACTACAATGAAGAAATAGGTGTCACAGTTACTCCCCTTGTCAAAGTTGCTGGTTTCAAGACAGTCTTTCACCGACATCTCGATCACAGAGAAATCAGGAGGATTCCAAGAGAAGAAATGTTTCGTTTCTCTCATCAAGTTCCTTCATACTTGCTTACAGGTCAAGAAGCTCCCAATGCTCCAAAGGGTTGCCGGGAGCTAGACCCAGCTGCTACACCACTGCAACTACTTCAGGTAATTATGGATGTCAAGGATGAAGAGATTCTGGAAAATGGTAAGGCGATCACTGAAGAAAATGTTGTTGATGTCAAAAAAGCTAATGATGAAGGGATGGTGGTGAACTGTGAAAAAGCAAACATAGAAGACACAGGTTCTGAACAAAGCTGATTAATTGAGTTCAAAGGTAACTGGTTCGATATGGACATATTATATGGACTTTCGGTATAATTGGGTAGAATGAATGCCATGGATTGCTCATCGAATGTGTACTACGTGGGGCTTTTACCTTCTGATGATCTACAAGCCGATGAAAATCAACGAGTAGATGTGCACGGTTTGGGGGGCTTCCTGCGGTTCATCGTGAAAGCTCATTTCGGTGCTAGTTCTGCTAAATGGAACTTCGTGTTTCAGAAGCAACAAGCTACAGATACTATTCGACGCCATTTCATTCTTGAGACCCTTGTCTCTATCAGAACTCAGGCGGTTGGCACTGCTACTGTTTCAATTCTAGTGTTTTTCTTCCTCAGTTCTCTCAACTCCAGCATTTAATAGTCGGGGATTCATGGTTTTTTGTACTTTGCTGTAGAGTTGTACCGTGCGGATTGTGAGTTGCTTATATATTTAGTAGTGAATTTAACATTTTTAATGTATTTTTAAATTTAATTAATTTTTAGAATATCTTATATTAAATAATAATTATCTATTCATGATATATACAGGGACAGACACATGACTTTAGGTTGGGGTAAACTTATAAATTTTTAGGGGGCGAACTTATAAAAATTTATGAGGGACAAAAATAGATTTTTAATAAAAAAAAATTATAGAAAATTCTAAAAAAAATTAAATCGTATAGGAATTTTAAATTTTTAGGGGAAACCGTCCCTTTCAACCCACCTCGGCCCATCCTCGAATGTATACATTTTATAATTAGCATCCATATGGAATATATAATCCAAAAATCCAAATTAATGTTTTAAACTATGCATTGGAATCGTTAGGTTCAAATATCTAAGCTTCAAGTGGAAAACTAATATATTTTTGATTAAATAGTTCTCTGAGATTCAAACTCATATAAAATAAAATAAGATAAGCATCCTTAGCCACTAGGCAAATTAGTGGATCTCAAATGAAAAACTAATATTAATGGTGGAATACCGAATATGTATTCCATTCAAAAGCAAAAAATGAATTATATTAGAAAAAATATCATTAAAAGTAGTATTTTTAATGTTTATAACTTTATATACTTCATGAAGTTTTAAGATTATTTTATATTTATAAAATTAAAATAAAATTAGAATTATTGGATTATTTTAAATAGATAAATAAAAAATACAAAAAGAATATTTTCTTGAATAGAAATATAAAAATGAATATTTAATGCGCCCACGATATAAAATTTATGCATATTGAACTATAGGATTGTATATCATCATAAAATTTTAAAATCAAACTCTTAAATTTATTATTAATCATGTAACATTATTTAATTTAATAATAATATATAAAATTATATATCACATTGTATTAAATACACATCCATATATAAAAGAAGGGTGAATATTTAATACATTGTAAGTGTAAATTTTTTACTTAAACATGTCTATTTTTAAGTCAAAATTTAAACCTAAAACTTAAACCCTAATTTCTAACTATAAACTCTAAATTTTAAATCATATAATATAAACTCTAAACTCTAAACTAAAATCTTAAATTCCTATATAAAATAATTCATAAAATAATTTGTATTATTTAATACGGTTTTATTTGTATAAGGTAAAACGGACTGAGAGAGGTCTTAACTCTTAAAGCGGGAACGTCTACGTGTATCCAATAAACCAACTACGCCACGCCACGTATACAAAAAGAGTTTTAGGACCAATCAGATCGTAGTCGGTGACGCTACTTCCGCGTAACCTTCAATTAATAATTTATTTATCGGTCTTCATCTATAAAACGGATGAATTAGCTGGCATTTTCTATCATTTCCGGAGATTTTCTCGAGAAACTGAGAGATCGAGAGAGAATAATTTGCTGGGAATTTAGGGAGCTTGAAATTTTCCTGCATTTTCTCGCTTGAATCGTCTCCGGTTACCTGATCTATTCGTCATAATGGTGAGTTTTTATTTATTTTTTAAAAAAATGTTAATTTGTTTGTTTCACTTTACTGTTTTAAGATTTTCCCCCTATTGATTTAATTATCATTGTTCTTGATCTGCTTGTGTGTGAATCGTTCCGATCTAACATTTTCTATTTCTTTTCTGTTCTTTTTAATCCGCCTGCAAAATCGATTGTTCATATCTGAGAGATTATAGATCTAAATTTACCATATATTACATGCCTCGCACTTAGAAAGCGTAATTTTTCGAAACCAGTTCGATTAATTCATCAGTTTTGGTGTAAAATTTAGTTGAATTCTCTCTTATAGTACGTTCTTGATTGTATTAATTTAGAACTGTTGACCTGATCATATGCAAATAGTTCTTATTCTGTTTTCAAGATTAGAAACATCATGCATCTTTGTCACGAATCTTGTTGTATAAATGTTTAGTTCCATTTCCAAATTAGGCCCAGGCAGAGTTTGGAAAACACTAACACTGTTATCCCCAAAGATTATTTAGTTAATTACGATGGCACTTATTTTCTGGTTTGGGCAGACAACATCAAGGCGTCTTTCAGAGAGGAAGGTGGAGAAGTTCCAAAAGAACATAACAAAGAGAGGAGCTGTGCCTGAGACAACCGTAAAGAAGGGGAATGATTATCCTGTCGGCCCTGTACTGCTTGGCTTCTTCATTTTCGTCGTCATTGGATCATGTAAGGATTCTTTGCCGTTGCATTTCCATATTCGATTTCACCCTTCGTAATACAACAAATACAATGTATGAACCTTTTTATACTAGTAGGTTTAGCTCATCCATGATAACATAGATGAGTTCTTGATGTGCTTTGATTTGTGCCTGTGTACGAATTAATCGTATTGTTTCTTCATTCGTGCCTGTGTGTGTACAGCTGTACGCATTATGCGCATTGTGCCATGCATGATATACTGATCAAGTTCTTTTTATTCTATGTAAACAGCACTCTTTCAGATTATCAGGACAGCGACCGGCGGAGGCATGGCATAAGTCTGCACAAACAATGTTAAGAAATTGCAGAGACTGGTCTTGTAATGTCCTCTTTTTCTGTTAGTTTTGTTTGGAACTGATGAACATTTACTCGAAATATGGTTACTTTATGCAGTGTTTGGAATTTGAATAAACACCTCCCCTTCCGTAGCTGATCATTCTTTTTATATTCTACTTTTCGAATGGTTTTGATCCTCATCCGAATAGATGGACTAAAAAACATTTAATTTACAAAATTTAAAACACATTTCAGATTCATTCAAAGGCTGAGCATGTCGGAAACTTTCTTTTTTTTTGAAAACTCCTTTCTGTTATTAAACATTAAACAATGAATTTAAAAAAACTATTTTTGTCTAAGACCCGTAAGGTATTGTTTGGGAACTAAAATTTGTTTAATGTTTGGACACTTTAAATTGTCTTAATTTTGTATTTGGGTTGATATTTAACCTCATCCATTTTTAGAGTAGCATTGGCTCCTTAACAAACGTTTTAATTTAGTCAAAAAACTTTTTAAACACATTTAAGTTTCATACCTCCCTTATTTTAAATTGTCCTTTCTTATTAATTAAACATTAAACAATAGGCTGAATTAGAACTCTACTATTTTTGTACTAAAACTCTGATAGTTATTGTTTGGGAACTAAAATTTAGATCTCGGAATGTTTATGCTTTTTAAATTCATTCTCTCTAGAGAATTTCTTTTTGGGGGTTACAAAAAGATTTTTCAAAAAAATGGAACAATATTTTCAAATTTAATTTAATTAAGTATGAGATTCATTTAGATAATGTAAAATTTTAAAATTTACAAAAATTTGATTATCTAAACAAAGTATGAGCTAATTTATAATCTCCCTCTCAAAATGAAATCATAATTTTATGATTTAAATTAAATTTAAACTGAACAATATTAATAAAAAGATTAATTTAGAATGAGATTATAAACTGGGAATTAAAATAATTAAATTATTATCTTTATGAAAAATTACTTTGTTAGTAATTAAAAGTTTTTCTCTTACAATATTATAAAGTTTTAAGTAAACAATTTATTTCTTATAATTTGTATAATAGATTAAATGTAGGGATTTAAAATTTAAAAATTAATATTTACTTAAAATTTAGGGTAAAATGTATTTGGTTTATAAATGGTTAAAAAACTTTAATTTTTAGGGTAAAGATTTTGCGAGGATTTAGATTTTAAAATACAAAACCCTAATTTATAACTATAAAAGAGATATAAAAAATTTCTATCCAAAATTACCTAAATTCAAAAAATATTACCCCTAAATTATCCACTTGAAACTAAAACATTTGACTTATAAACACTTTTAAAAATCAAACATTTTCACTCAAAAGTTGTCATTCTTTTTGCATGATTAAAGTTTTAGGGTAAAATTTTATATACACTAGTTTTATACATAAAATTTATATTTTTTTTATACTATAAAACTCAAACACTAAATTTTTAGCTCTAACCCTAAAAAATTAAACCTTAAACCCTATACTATAAATTTTAAATACCAACCTTAAATTCTAAACTATATAACCTAAACTCCTAAATTAAAATCCTAACCCCTAAAATTAAAAAGCACATGTAAACTAAAGTTTACACCATGTGTACTAAAATTTTTTCCTTTATAATATTCAGAATACATTTTCACCATGGAAAACTTTTATTTCCATGAGTAAATATGAAAATTTGATATTTTTATTTATAAAAACATGTCATTTAATCTATTATACATTTGGTATAAGAATGATATTTTTTTGTCTCATGTCTATTCTTTATAACATTATTAAAGACAATATTCCGTTATGTACTAACGGTTTTTTGAATAAAATATTCAATTTAAGAATTTAGTGCCATCCTTGCTGCTTCGGATAGATTAGGTTACTCTTTTACCCATAGTTCTCTTTTATAAGTCCTCTCATTGATTTTTCCAAAAGTTTCACTTAAAGAAAATGGCCATTCATGTTACTCAATGTAACCAAAAAGCAAATGAGGAACTAGCAGCAAAAGCTTGTTAGCCGCCGTGCTTAATCGCAGTCGCAAATTCAGAATATAAGATGTGTGCCATAAGCACAAAGAAGAGGTGCAAATCAAGCAGGGGTTAAAGGCGATGCAACATACGGGCCGTGTTTTCTCTCTCCCCAGTGGTGCAACACATGCAGGAACTGTCAGCCACTCCCTGCTCATCACATTGTACATAACTAACCGGTCCATTTGTCCGATTCCAAGTGCAACATGATCAAACCTTTGTTGCCCGAGCAAGTCATTCGAACGTGCTTTCCCATAAAACTCTAAGCACCATACGTTTGGCATTCTGTCAACCTCCTTCCACAAAATCGTCATCTTCTGCAGCTCCCATATGCAGACACAAGTGGCAGCATTTTTTTCAGCAATCCGATGAGCATAATCCTGCCTTTATACTCTGCAAGCGAGTGGTCACTCAGATGTAACGGGGCTGGGATAATAAATTGTTCGCATAACCCTGTCTCCATGTTGTAGGACACAATCCCTTCAGGGTCTGACCGCATGAAGTAAAGCGTGCTATCAACACAAACAGCTTGTGACTGAAAAAAAAGAGATGATGACACCTTAATGTTTAAGGGCATGCTTCCAGATCGACTCCATGAATTCTTCACCGAATCATAAATTTCACATTCCCCATCATCTCCCACCCACATGACGCTGTAGCCTCCACGAGTTGAATTTCTGTTCAGAGTCATACCCACAGCAATACGCGTCCAGTACCACACTTTAACTGATCTAGGTGGCAGCTCTTTAATTGACTGAGTCAAGGGATTGCTCACATAGAATTTCCTATGACTAATGTCAAGAAAACAAACTAGTCCTCCAGCAGATGCAACTGGCTGAGTCAGTTTTGCTGGCTTAAACGCAAAGGATGCCATTTCCTCATGGAAGGTTCATAATACATGGCTCCAACATTCACATTGTCAAGAAAAGCAGCACAGAACCAGGGACTGCGTTGTGGGATTTCAGCACAATGCTGAGAGAAAGTTTGTGAGTTCAACAAGGAATTCCATTTATGGCAAACAGAGCGGAAGCGGAAGAATGTGGCAATGGGAAGTCTAGCAATGACAGCTTCGAAGAGGTCTTCAGGGAATTCTTTCCAAATATCTTGTTCCATAACCTCCGCCTCAGGTATATCCGTAATAAAATGTAACTTCTCTTCTTTCTGCTCCTTTTGTGATTTCTTGCTTGGTGGAGACTCGAAAGATTCCAACATCTTACAAGTCCCAGATTTCCCAGCAGCCATTATGAGACTGTAGCAATTGTCTGCAGAAATACCATTGATATGGGGCAAACACCACCTGCATGGAAGCTAACATGAGTATAATAAGTATCTAGAGTTCAAGATCATTAAGCTTATACATGTTTACAACATTATTAGATGTGCCAATTCCAGCATTTTGACCATATCACAATCCATATGGTAAGTATCTAGAGTAATTATGATCTATTTGATTAATGCATGTCCAAAGAGATAGTTCATCAACTTTCCTCACCATCTTATTGATCAGTAGATGCAGCTATGTACTGAATTACCAATCTTCCCTATCAGCTAAGTTTGTGCAACAAAACAAATTTATACACACTGCCGGTGGGTACATTGACAAAAAGAAAAAGGCTTAATGATACCAAAAGCCCTCAAACTTTTGAAGAAAAAATACTTAATGTGACCCTGAACTTATTTTGCACCCAAAATGGCACTTAAAACTGAAAAAAAATCAATTTGGTCATTTAACTAACGAAACCCGACATTGAGCGTTACAGGACTGACGTGACAGATCACAGTGCTGACATGGCAATCCACTATGGATAATAACTTGTCAAATAGGCTAAATTGATTTGTTTAGAAAGCTTTTGAACTTAATTGGTTTTTTATAAAGTTCGAAGGCTTATTTAATTTTTTAGAAAAAATAAAATTATTTCAAATACAAAATTTTAAAATATTTAAAGCTTAAATATGCATTTGGTACCTGAACTATATCCTTTCTCCCAAGTTGGTTCCTAAAGAATTTTTGCTCCCAAGTCGGTACCTGAACTAGACACTTTCTCCCAAATTGACACCTAAAGAATTTTTGCTCCCATTTTGGTACCCAAACTTTAATTCCATCCACTATTCCGATACTTTTATTAACATATTTAGTCCCAAAACTTATAAATTCTATCAATTTGGTCCTAATTCAAAATAATTCAATAAATTTAACCATTTGTATTTAAAAACACCATCAATTTAGTCATTTTTGCGATACTTTCTGATTAAACAAGCTTAACGGATCAAAACAACAATGAGATAACTGCATTCTACCATAAATAACATCAAGTTACTGTTAAAATTTTTATAGCAGGAAAGTGATATAACCTTTATAGGAAAAAAACAAACAATTTAAAAGCATAGCAAATAGTAAATTGATAAGATTTTTTAAATATAAAGGGTTAAATTTATTGAATTATTTCGAATTAGGACCAAATTTATAGAATGTATAAGTTTTAGTATCAACTTGGGAGAAGGTGCCTAGTTCAAGTACCAACTTGGGAGCCCAAAAATTCTTTAAGTACCAACTTGGGAGAAAATGTTTAGTTCAGGTATCAACTTGTGAGAAAAAGTTCTTTAGGTACCAATTTGGGAGGTGTATAGTTCAAGTACCAAATGTATATTTAAGCCAATATTTAAATATATATAGGGAAAAAGTTTGATACACAGCCGTGTAAACTAATTTCACAAGCAATAAAAATAATAATTATAAATTATTTAAAAGTAAATGTTTAAAAAGTATTAAAAATTAAATTTTGATAACTAAAATCGAAAGTCATCACTGTCTCTTGTCAACATGAGTCTATGAAAATATTTTGATAGGGTTTAGGTTTAAGGTTTAGGTTTTCGGGTGTTAGGGCTAGGGATTTAGGTTTTAGACTTTATAGCTTTAATATGAAAGGGTTGTGTAAAATTTTTACACAGCCTGCGTATCAAAATATAACCCTAGAAAAAATAATAATATTTTTCTACATTATTAGTTTTTTGATTATTACATATACATGTATACACAATGGCAATATAATATGTCATATAGCCATAATCATACCATTTAGGTCATAAGGCAACTTAGGCAAGACAATCATATTCAATCGTTCGTATAACCAAGTCAATTTAAGGTTTTCCATAATTATAATTATAATTCTATCTCATTCATTTAAGCATTTAAGCATTTCAAACATATACATATAATCACTTTAGTATATAAACCATACTTCAATCATATCATATATCATACAAGCATGCTTTCACATCAAGAGTGTTTGAAACATATCATTTAGCTGAAACATCCTATAGTAACATTATCAACCTATCATATATTACACAACATATACATGTAACATATACGCACAAAGAAAAATTAAGCATATTCATATAGTCAAATTAGCAAATCTATCATGCTCTTAATTTCATATAAATATCATAGGTAGACATCTTTATGACCATTTTTGCAACAAAAAAAGAAGAAAAAAAGCCAAGACCAAGATAAACTATCATGCCATGAGCTTTGCATGCTCCAGTCATGACATAAATCATGCTTCCAAACATGAAAAATGCATTGCAAAGTGTTCATATTAACAAAAAGCGGATCTTACCATATTTTCCTTATTGCTTTTACCAAAGATTTTCATTAAAAGGGAACCTCAAAATGCACATTAGCAAGATAGATCAAACATTTTCATTAGAGAATAACTTTAGCTTGAACAATATCACAAATTGCTTCCACCACTTATATATGGACCGTATGGAGACAAGAGATGCCTACCACCAAACACTTTCATTTGCCAAAAAAAAACTTGGAAATGCTTTAGCTTGAACAACATCGCAAATTGCCTCTACCACTTATGTAAGGACTACATGGACACAAGACAGAAGATTCCTAACCTAGTTATCACATGCTAATTTTTCATGATTATCAGATGAACGAAGATATGGTTAAAATATAACAGGTACTTGGTCTCAAGTCCTTGAATTTCAACATAGAGTGCCTAACAGGTATAACACAATCTCTAATAACCCCTTGCAGGAGGTTGGAATTTTTGCTCAACTTGGACTGGAACATCAAAAAACAAGAACACAAGGTCTCACTAAATTACATCGGAATCACAAATATAACATGCTTAGAGCTCATCGGAGCTTGCCATAAGTGAGAACATTGATGAAAAGCAGATAGAATGAAAATAAGACCACAACAAAGCTAATGACCTAATTAGGTATGCAAAATTCACCCAATTCATTGTGATTGCTTTCAAGTTTCACCGGCCGGTTTTAGTTTTTCAGTCATGTTTATGGATTCCTAAATATCTGCAATTAGATATTTATGGTATGTTGTAAAAACTCAAATCGCAGCACGACGAAAGACCTCTATTCTGACAACGTGCACTACAAAAAGAAAATTTTAACTATGTGATCAACATTGACAATAATGCTTTTGCATAAAGCGTTGATATGAAGGAATATTGCAAAAGGGACGCCTATGGCCCTATGGTGGCAAATCAACAAACTGAGCATTATGAATTAACCAAGAAGCTATTCAACGTTCATTTGTAAAACTCAAAGTTTTAAAGGAAACCTTGAAACCCATAGCCCTATATGAGTTGAATTACTAGTAAATTAGGGAACAAAAGAAGAAAACTGAACATTGCAGAAGGGAGTAAAAAAGAATCTACATGATTGGAATACAATGAAAGAACTTAAAAAATGGTGTTACACTAAAGGGCAATGAATTTTGCAGGGAAAAAAATGGAAATAACTACCAAAAAGTCTTATGGAATTTGAGAGAAAATTAACGAGTAAAGAAAAATTTGAAAATCACATTGGAATCCAATAACCTACGGCTAAATCTCCCTACTTTTATCGAAATAAACAGCAAGAGGGAAAGATAAAACAAACGGAAAAGAAAGGAACCTGTTATGGCGGTCGTCGGGATGATGAGGCGGCGGCTGAAAGTGAAGAAGGCGAAAATGAGACGGCGGAGGAAGAGGAGGAGAGCCGTCGAGTTGCAAAAGCTCTTGAAGCTGACTGATGAGCTGCCGGAGCATGGCCAGCTCTTCAAATGCAGTACAAAATAAACTTCCTTTTGTCTTCTCAATTCTCTCTCTGTTCATGCCCTTGAAATGCTGGTTTGTTGGTGAGTCAAGGGAAGCGAGTCATGTAATACTAAATCAGTTAGGCCCATTAACCCATAATTTCATGTAATTATTTCCACCCGCACGCTTTTTTGTCATCGTTCAATAATCATCCATTTTCTTTTATTCCTTTTTTTACTATGAGCTCTTTCCACTTTTTTATGTATGTGTTTTTAATTTAAAATCATTAAAGCTAAATCCTTTTGTCACGCTCGTAGAATCACACAATCTCGAACGTGTGACCTTAGACGTTCTCGAATGATGCAACGCCTAAGTCAGCATGATACGATCAAAGTTTAACAAACTAAGATCCTTGCGGAAACAAAAAACAACTAAAAGCAAATGGCAAAAAAAATTAGGCAAGGAGAATTGAATGAATGCTCAGTTGTATTCCTCAAAACTGAAGTGAGAAAATGAGGTGGGGGTAAGCCTCTATTTATAGTTAGAGCCCACTACATCCAACGGCTAAGCCTAGAGTACATCGACGGTCAAGACTAAACAAGATTTATACAATCCCTTAATCTAAGGAAACCTAGTCAAACATTCCAAAGATAAGGAGATTACAACAAATATGGAAAAAATCAATGGGAATATCCATCGTGCATGACTCTCCAACCCCAAGTGATGGGCCAACTCGGTTTGGTGCTGATAGGCCCAGGACGCTATGGAGTGCTGCCTCGGTAGCCTGGTGCGCGCTGGGCTCGGACCCTAGGGTGCAGTCTGTGACATTCTCCCCTATTGGTTTTGGCGACGCCCTCGTCGCTCGACTAAGATGGTATTGACTCACTTGGTTTTTGAACTGACATAGGGCCTCGGCTGGTTCCCAACTCCCCTCACTATTAGGATGTCCCTTCCACTGAACAAAATACTCGAGCCTTGGCCGATGACTTGGTCATCGAATGACTCTTTCTGCTTGGATGTCTCGAACTTCATTCTCATATGAGACCTTTACTTCGACTGGCGCTCGATGTGACTTGCCTCGATTCGAATCTAACTCATCTTGATGGTACAACTTAAGTAGACTAACATGGAACACTAGATGAGCTCGGATGGTCGATGATAACTCTAGTCGATAGGCCATGATGCCTATTCGCTTCACAACTTTGAATGGACCCTCGTATCTCCGCACAAGCCCTTTGTGCACGGTTGGGTTGCACAAGATTCCGGTCAGCTTGGCAAGGACTAAGTCACCAACTTGGAAGTTTACATCCCTACGCTTTTTGTCCGCCCACTTCTTGGTCCACTTCCTCGCCTTGTGTAAACAAGTTCGGGCTAAGTCATTATGCTCTTGCCACTTCTTGGAAAACTTGTGTGCTGCTGGATTAGGCCCCTCATACTTAGTAGCAACCACGTTGGGTGTGAGCGGTTGCTTCCCGGTCACGATCTCGAATGGACTTTGGTTGGTCACCTCACTCCGTTGCAAGTTGTAGGAAAACTAGGTCACGTCTAACAGCTTCGGCTAGTCGCGTTGTGTGGCACTCATATAGTGCATCAAATAGATCTCCAATAAGGTATTCACTCGTTCAATTTGCCCGTCCATTTGTGGATGAACACTGGTGGAGAAGTTCAGGCTTGATCCCATAAGCTTGAAGAACTAATCCAGGACCTGTCCGTGAACCGCGTGTCCCGGTCACTAATGATCATCTTTGGCACTCCCCAATACTTCATCACGTGCTTGAGGAAAAGACGAGAAGCCTCCCCGGCTAGGCACACATTCGATGCTGGAATAAACGTCACATACTTGGAAAACCTATCAGCAACAACTATGATACTAAATAGGCTGTCAGTGTTGGGCAAACCGACAATAAAGTCCATGGAAACACTCTCTCATGGTCACTTAGGAATGGGCAATGGCTGCAACAGTACCGCGAGTCTTTTCATCTCGATCTTATCTTGTTGGCACACAAGACAAGTCCTCACATAGGCTTCAACGTCCTCTCCCATGTGTGGCCAATAATAGTGCTTCGCAATGAGTGCTAAGGTCCGACTCATGTCCGGATGTCCAACCCACTTGGGTCATGACACTCTTTCATGACTTCCTTTCGCAACTCCTTGAACTGAGGCACATAGAGGCAATATCCTCGAGCATACAACAAGTCCCCCTCGAGCCAGAACCTTCTGGTTTTTCCCTTATTGGCATAATCAATCAGCATTCCAGCCGTTGGATCATGTGACAACCCCTCTTTGATGCGCTCCAACAACTGTCCATTTGGCAAGCTCATAACCTCAATATTGTACCTCCGGTTTAAGGCATCAGCAATGGAGTTCACTTTTCTCGGCTTATACTCAATGGCAAAATTGAACTCTGCAAGAAATTCTTGCCAACGAGTCTGCTTAGGAGACAATTTTTCTTGATAAAAAATAACTATTGGCAACATTATCTGTGTATACCATAAACCCGAACCCAAGTATATAGTGTCACCAAGTGCGTAAATAGTGCACCACCGCGGTAATCTCTTTCTCATAGACCGTGTACCTCCTCTCGGTCTCATTGAGCTTTCGGCTTCCATATGCATCCGAATGTCCCTACTGCATAAGGACCCATCCAATGGCCATATCGGACGTATCAATATAAATCTCAAAGGGTTTGGTGTGATCCGGCAACACCAATACTGGCTCACTCGCCATGGTCTGCTTTAAAGCCTCAAAAGCTCTCTAACAGTCGGGACTCTAATCCCATGTCTTGTCCTTTTTCAGTAACTCGATCAAGGGGGTGGCGATCTTGGAGTAGCCTTTGACGAATCTCCGGTAGTAATTGGCTAGCCCCAAGAAGGATATCAACTCTGTCACCTTGGTTGGCGGTTCACAATCTATAATGGCTTGAACCTTGGCCCCATTTATCCGGATCTTGCCACCTTCAACAATGTGGCCTAGGAATAGAAACTCCTCTTGGGCAAATGAGCATTTCTCCTCTTTGACATAGAGCTCATTCTGCCGCAGGACCTCGAACACCTTTCTCAAGTGTTCAACATGCTCCTTAAGGGTCTTGCTATAAATCACAATACCGTCAAGGTAAACTACAACGAACTGATCAAGAAAAGGTTGTAGTACCTTGTTCATCAGGGTACAGAAGGTAGTAGGAGAATTCGTGAGGCTGAAAGGCATCACAAGAAATTCATACGAACCGTAACGCGTTATATAAGCTGTCTTCGGCTCGTCATCCTTAGCAATTCTGACTTGGTAGTATTCGAACCGTAAATCTAACTTGGTGAACCACCTTGCACCACCAAGTTGATCGAACAAGTTGGCAATAAGAGGGATCAGGTACTTGTTCTTCATAGTGAGCTTGTTCAAAGCCCGATAGTCGATGCATATTCAAAGTAAGCCATCGTGCTTCTTCTAAAATAACACCGGTACACCATAGGCTGCCTTGGACGGTCGAACATACCCCGCATCGAGGAGTTCCTTTAATTGTTTGTGCAATTCCTCCAACTCAGACGAAGCTATTCAGTAAGAGGCTCAGACCGGTGGCTCTACATTCAGCACAAGGTCAATCTTATGGTCTACCTCCCGCTTTGGTGGGAGATGCTTGGGCAACTCAGCATGCATCACATCACTGAAATCTAGCAAGACCTACCTCACCTTGGTTGTGACTTTTTCAGACATAGTTGGCTTATCATACACCAACATTGCCAAGTAGGTGTGTTCCTCGTTGCGCACCCCCTTGCTAAACTGAATGGCTGAAAGCATCTTGGCCTCAACTCCAGCCTCTCGGTTCACTAGAATGACACATTGTTTCCCCGAATCAAGTATGCACAAATAGTCACAAAACGAAACAAGGAACACATTAACCCGGTCAAAGAAGCTAATCCTAATTACAAAGTTGAAATTATCAAGAGGGATTACCTTGATTGCTTCCTTACCGGTCTAGCCACCGATGTTGAGCTTAACTCCCTTTGCTACCCCCGTAATTGGAGCCTCTTCGGAATTCACAGTTTTGATAAACCCATTTGCCTTCTCAACATGAAGGTCAAGTCTCTTGGCAGCCCGTTCTGACACGAACAAATCTAAGTCATCGATGTCCACTAGTGCGCTCATCTTTTGGCCTGTCACATCGATGTCCACGAACACCGGGCCCTTTTTCTTGAAACTCTTCTTAATCCCCATAGAATTGATGATTGAATTAAGCTTGAGGGCTTCATTCTCTTCGCTACTCTTCTCTTGAATGGAAACAACCTTTACGATTTTGGGGCAATCTTTCTTTTTGTGGCTACCTCTACAGTTGTAGCAGCTGAGATTTTTCTCCCAAGGCTTACGAATTTTATCGTCTTCGCTGGATGACTTCTCGAACCCGTTCTTGGCATGCCTATCTTTGTCCTTCTTGCCGCTGCCTTTGTACTTTGTCTTTTCTTTAGAAGACTCCGGCTTCTTTTGTTCAAATTTTGTAAGGGAGTCAGTGTGATGACGTTTTTTGAAAACTACTAAAGTATCCCACTTTTTGAAAAAGATTTGTTTAGAAGGGGAATTTCTTTTGGAAAATTCGTGTTTTTTGAAAATAATGAAGATTTGGAATCGCCACCGGCCACTTGGGTAAGGTAGGCCAGGCACCATAAAAACCAGAGATTTATTTTGAAAAGGGTTCGAGAGTTGGTTATGTATGGGGAAGGATTAACATCGCCATCACGCCCGAAAATCGGTACCAAAATATTTGTTGCTTTTAAATGGATGGAAATTGTTAAAATTTGAATTGATTTTAATTAAGTGTACTTAATTGAAAATTGGCCTTAATGAAACAAACTTTATCAAATTGGGGTTCAAATTAATTGGAAATTTAATTAATAAGGATGACGGTACATCAAACTATAGATTAAACCGACATCATATAAGCCTGATTGTCGTGTTAATTTATGGTTCGAATCCCACATGCCACCTTTATGCATGATGCAATCAATTAAAATATGATGTAATGATTTTTATCAAGTTTTAATTTTACCTTGAGTCGGAAAGAATTAATTCAAATATTTGGTCAACATTCTTTGAGCTCGGACTGTTGTGACACAAATATCGAAATTAATAAATACCTCCATTTTTTATGATTTAGATTAATTAACATGTAAACTAAATGGGCCATTTGAATGAAAAATAAAATGGATGTCAAACAAGGGCTTGAAAATTAAACACGCAAAAGGCCCACTAAAAGCCATAAGCTAAAAGGCCCAAATTATGGAAGTTTCAATTAGTAATCTAGTTACTAATTAGGTGATTCTAGTATTAACCCTAAATTAATTAACCCTAAAAGGCTAAAAAATCCTAACAAATTATGAGTTATCTTGTGATATAATAATTAACTCGATTGATTTTAAACTAGTGTTCAAATAAGCCAAGAACACTATTTAAAATAAATCAAGTTAATTAATCATAGCCTTTAATTAGAACGTCAATCTAATCTCCATGTTAATTTTATCTTAGAAGTAATTAAGAAATGTCCAACTAATTTAATGAACTTAACATTTATCCCAATAAGCCAATGATAACTTTAAATTCACTAAACCAATTCAAACACTAATCTAACTAAGTCTCTAAAAGGCTAATCCTAAATTAATTTAATTAATTTAAAGATCGTACCCTTATGAGACGAGCAGACGATCCTAAACTAATTAAATTAATTTGTCTAATTCTAATCTAAAACTAACTTAACAACCCAAAGCCCAAAAAAACTAAGCCCAAGGCCCACTAAGCTAAAGCTAACCCTAAGCCCAAACATACAAATATAAATGTATTTACTATATATTCTATACTAAAAATATATTATATATATTTAACACTATATTATATATATTATAAAAAACTATGTCTTATGTACATTACAAAAAAACTTATATGATATGTATTATATAAAAAAGAACTTATATTATATAAAAAACTACATATTATATATTTAAAAAAAATATTTTTTATATATACTATATAAAAACATATAATATACATAAATATATACATGGAAGCCAAATATTATATACATATACAAGAAAATATATTATAAAATGGATAATATGAAATCATGATAATAAAATAAAAATACAAGCTAATAATAAATTAAACAACATTCAACAAGTGAAATAACATACATATCACAAGCAAAAAATTAAACAAAATAAAACACATGAGAAAGAAACTAAAATAAACAACAAATGTTATCAATAAAATCATCCACTTTTTCATTGAACTATGAAAATAAATTATACATGAAAAAAAGGAAAGAGAATACCTAAAACTCGAATATTTGCTCAATCCACCAAATTCTACATGTCGTTGTTGGAGTTGAGAAGTTTGATTCAAAGGTTTAGTAATGGTGGAAAATGGTTTAGTGATTTTGTTTGAAGGTCGGGTGAAGAATGATCAAAGGGATTGCTTCGGGTTTTTTTTGGTTCTTGAAAGGAGCTTGGGCAGTGGATAGTGAAGTTTGGTGAGGGTTGTGGGAATTTTTTTGGATCGTGGGAGTTTGGTTTGTGGTCATATAAAAAGGAAAAGTTGGTGTGGGGTTCTCAAAGGTGATAAAGAAGAGTGGTTTTTGGTGATGAATGGTCGAGTGATGATGGGTGAGTGGAGCCAATGTAAGTCCCCCGTCCCTCTTTTTTTTTCTTAGGGTATATATGTGTGTGTGATGAAGGGTATTTTTGGTTTATCCTCTTAAAACGAGAACCAATAAAAATTAAGACCTTGGGCACCAAGTATTTTTCAACCAATGGTAGCCAAGCCTTAATGAGGAAGCAGTTGGGATTTTTATTATTTTTATATATTTTTTCTATGTAAAATCATATATAATGGGCCATGAAATTTTGGGCTTAGAGTATAAGGTAAGGTTTTGGATACTAAAAAGGGTGATATGGATTGACCTTATTCCGAGCATTTTAATTTAATCCGGACAAGTGATTACAGCTGTCTCTCTTTGCTTATTCTTGTAAAACGAGAATAAAGCAAATACCATAAGCACTAATTTTGTCCCACTTCCCTATTGGACGATTTGCTTCCGGAACGGCAGTGAACAAATCCAAATAATTTGTTTTCCTAGAACGGCAAAAACAAATTGGGTAACACTAGCGGGTCCTTCCGAAACGACAATGGACGAACCAGAACAACAAACAATCCATTCCTTTGAAGCGGCAACAAGTGAATCCAAACAATTTGTTTTCCCGAAATGGCATAAAACAAATTGGGTGGCACTAGCATGTCCTTCCTAAATAGCAGCAGACGAGCCAACTAACCTTCAAACGATTCATTTATTCGAAATGGCAGTGAATGGATCTAAATAACTTTGCTTTCCCGAAATGGCAGAAAGCAAACGAGGTGGTACTGGCATGTCCTTCTGAAATGGTAATGGACAAACATGAATAGCAAACGATTCATTCCTCTAAAGCGACAGTGAACGAATTTACAAAACTTATTTTCCTAAAGCAGCAAAAACAGACTGGGTAGCATTGGTACGTCATTCCGGAGTAGAAATGGATGGGCCAGATGGTAAGCCATTTATTCGTCTGAAGCGGTAATGAATAGACCCAAATAACTCATTTTCTTAAAATGACAGAAGACAAAACTGACGAAGATGACATGTTTGTCTAAAATGTCAGCGAACAAGTCAGATGTCCTCAAATGGTAAGTGAACTCATTTCCTGGAGTGGCAAAGGCGAATGCACTGCTATGTTTCTCCGAAATGGTAGGAAACAAATGGCCGCTCTCGCCATGAAGATTCTATTCTTATTGGACCTATATGGATAAGCCTTTTGACCTTTATGTTCAAACATTCTTGAACTATGGACGTTTGCCTCTTTTGCTCTGAGGTTTTGGTGTGGTGCGTTTGAAATCCTTCGCATGATATCCTTGAGCTGTGAGTATTTGCCTCACTCGTTCTAAAACCCTAATATGGCGAGTTTGTAATCCTTCGCCTGAAATCATTTCTTGGACTTTCACTTCATTGTTTACTCATCTTCTTAGGAGATATCCGACCTATCTTTCAAAAATTTTAGACTCTCGATCACTTTCTTCTTCTTGGTCCATTGATCTCGATCTTTTCTTGACTTCATATTCATTTGTTTGTAATGGTGGTTCCTTGTCTCACATTTAGGTTCAACCTTTTACCCCTCTTTCCTTGAGTTCTTGAACCTTTTTTCTCTAAAGTGCCTTTATAGGTTTTATTTTTCAGAGATTTTCTTTCTTTCTTTCTTCTTCTTCTTCTTCTTCTTCTTCTTCTTCTTCTTCTTTTATTCTGGGTGCCCTTAAGGGTTTTCGTTCTAGTCCCTTGGATTTCAACACGAGAGGTATTCGATGTCCTTTCTCAGCAGGTTTTGTAACTGATGTCCTCCCGTCTTAGCTTTGGCGAATTTTCTTTCACTTCTTGAATAGAGTGCTAGTTTTATCTTTCTTCCTTAACTTTGTCTTTAAGATCGCGAGTTCCTCTGAAACTTCTCGCCTTTTCATGGCTGGTTCTTCAGACTACGAATTCCTCTATGCACCAATTTCTATTGTGTTGGCATCTTAGCATCATGCTCGAATGGTTTACTGAGAGCCCAGAGGTTTTGATGGGAAACTAAACGGCTTCTGAAGCTTAAAAGCTTCTCTCCTTGCTAAAAAAGTCTTTGATCTTTCACCAAAGCTCATGGTCTAGAGTAGTTATTCTCAAAGTTCTTCATTCTTCGAGGTCTAAAATTACCGAAGGGGAAAGCTACTTTCCTTGTGTCAGATTTCTTCAATCTTCTCAAATGTTGACGAATCTTGGATCCTTCTTATTTCAAACTTCTTGTATTATCCACAAAGATTTCACCTCTTCTTCAGGTTAATCTCATCATAATCTTTTCATCTTTTTATCAAGGTTGATGTCTGAATAGTTCTTCTCATCATAAACTACTCATTCTCTCGGATGAGCTTTTCTTGTTATAGACCATTCCCTCTTGGCTAAACGAGTTCTTCTCCTTAGGAGCTCTTCAAATCTTTGTTGGGCGAGTTCTTTTCTTTAGAGAGTCGTCGTCTTTACTAAGATCTACCTTTCTAAATGGGCAGTTTTAGGTCTAAACCTTTTTCTAATCTTTGAATCTGTCAAAAGCTACATTTTTAGAGATGTTGGGGAAGCATTATTGCTTTCTGGTTGATCGCCCTTAACTTCCACAGCTTTATGTCTTCGCTAAATCTTCACTTGTATCTTATCTTGAAAGGATATTACTATTATTTCCCTTCATTGACTCCTCATGATGGGTCGTCTCCATGCTCAACATTAGGATGCATGCATGCCCCTAAACTATCCAAATCTTTCTCATTTCTATAAGGCCTGATCTTCACTTTTATTGACAGAACCTTTCTTCTTCGTTCTTTTAGAACAGAGATGTTGACTTCCATCAGTCAGAATAGTATTACCCTCACTCAATTCCGGCTCAACTGTTGTCTTCTCATGGGCTTTTCATGTCGAGCTTTCTCCAATTTCCTCGTTCGGGTGAACTCATGCCCCTAAGATTCCTAAACTTTTCTCATTCTCAAATCTCTGATCAGTCTAGCGTAAGAGATCTTGCGATTATTCTTTCTGTAGTCATTGACAAATTTCACTAAGTCAACCACGTAGACCTTTGATCTGAAGCTGTGCAAAAAAGCCTTCATCGTCAAATGCTTGAACAAGTCCAAGACAGGGATATCACATACTCAAGACTCTTGAAAAAAATGCTCAAGCCATAAATCCTCAACTTGAACAGATCTATCTCGTGACCTCATCCGGGCGTGTATGTATGCTCCCATAAAAAAGTTTGTGTTGTCCCCACGACTCTCAATCAAACCTTTGCCCTAATCTTCACTCATTTCGGCTAAGGTTCTAAGCTCCAACGGGTAATCTCGGGACTTCGACGTCTTTGTGTAAACCCAATCCTTATGAACACTCTTCTGATTAAGAAAAGTGGTATACTCCTCAACCATAGACATCAAGTCATTCCTGTTAAAAGAGAAGCAACAGAAAGTGGGATTCCAAAACTAAAAGATGGCTCGAAGGCTGATTAACTCGGATATACATCAAGCGTGCAATGTCACTATAACTCTCACGGAACCCAGTTTGCAACCGTCAATCTCATCTTTCCCAGATCTGCTTTAACTCTCACAACTTGTTTTGCTGTAAGACGACATAAGTATACCCCGCTTGCTTGGTAACTTGTTGCCTTGTACCCTTTGGTTGACTTCTGACCGATGTCGGACGACTGAGTCAATGCCTTATTTCTTAAGATACCAAACCTTTTAGTTATTTTCTCCTGACCTTAGTAGTACCTCATCTCTTCCCCAGGTTCAACGGTTACTTACCCTTGACCCATGGTATGGTCCTTCTTCCATCTCAATGCTAGGCCGAAAACATGCCCCATGAATCTCCAAAATTTCAAGAGAATTCAATCTTTGTTTTTTTTGAGCCAACCAAGGCCTTATGGTAGATATTCTTTTCGGTTCATTGAATCGTGTAATAGGCGAGGGCTTGCTATTATTCTTGTCAGAATCGCTGACAGGTTTGCGCTAGGCTAATCATGCACATAGCTGGTCTTGCACGCCAAACTTCATCCAAAAATGTGAAGAGATCTTATTCTTTTTTGGGGTTAATATACAAAATTAAAAGTAATAATAAAAGAATAGAATGCCTCAGATATCCAATGCAAAAGCGTCTTAGATTCGATCCCCGGTGATCAACAGTTTGCCTTTGAATGTTGCGGCGATATTTGCGAGATCCCTCTTAGATTGCTCGGTTCATCCTCATGATTATGGTACTTGCTTGATCTGTCCGTGTGACGACCTCTTTAAAACCATATAGGTATATATGTTTGTTTCGTAAGGTTCGATGCTACGAATTATCCTCTTAAATCAGTTCTTTGAAATCATTGTTTTAAAAGTGGGGATTTATTTTTGAAAACTCATTTTATTTTGGAAAATCGATAAAAACTTGGAGTCGCCACCGGTCACTTGGTTAAGGTAGGCCGGACACCATAAAATACCAAAGATTCGTTATGAAAGGGTCCGAGAGTTGATTACGCGTGGGGAAGGATTAGCACCCCATCACGCCCGGATATCGGTACCGTAATATTTGTTGCCTTTAAAATTAATGGAATTTAATTGGAATTTAAATTAAGTTTAACTCGGCGTTCTTAATTGAAAACCAACTTTAATTGCATGGGTTTTATCAAATTGGTGGGTTTAAATTAATTAGACACTTAATTAATAAGGTTGACAATACACCGGACCATAGACTAAACCGACATCATATAAGCATGACTGTCGTTTTAGTTTAGGGTTCGGATCCCGTACGTCACCTTTATGCATGTTGCAAACAATTAAAATATGATGTAATGCTCTTGTCAGATTTTAATTTTACCTTGTGCTGGTAGGAATTAATTCAAATATTTGGTCAACATCTTTTGAGCTCGGACTGTTACGACACAAATATCGGAACTAATAGATACCTTATGTTTCATGATTTAAATTAATTAATGCAAGATTAATAGGGTCACATGAATGACATTTAAGGGATGACAAACAAAAGGCTTAAAAGATAAACACCCAAATGGAAGCCCACCTGAAGTCCTAACCTAAAAAGGCCCAAGTTATCGGAAGCCCAAATAGTATCTAATTATTAGCTAAGTGATTCTAATATTTAGTCCTAGATTAGTAGCCTTAGAAGACTAGAAACCTTAATAAATTATGATGATTAATCTGAAATTTAATATCAATCTAAACTCAGAATTAATTTTATCCTAAAAGTCATTAAGAAAGGTACAATTAATTTAATGAATTTAACATTTACTCAAATGAGCCAAGGGCAAACTTAAATTCATTAAATTAACTCGAGCCCTAATCTAACTAAGGCTCTAAAGAAATCTAAACCTAAAATTGATTTAATTAATTTAATAATCGCGCCCCTATGAGACGAGCACACGATCCAAATTAATTAAATTAATTCACTTAATCTAATCTAAAGCTCAAAAGCCTAAAACTAGGCCCAAAACAAGGAGGCCCAAACTACTAACCTAAACCAACATAAAAACCACATGTATAAGTATAAACATATTTATATATATATAATATTATATATTTAAAACTAGATTATATAAAAACAATATATTGTGTACAATATAAAAATCTTATAAGATGTATATTATGTAAAAAGAATTTATATCATATATATTGAAAAACAAACCATATATGTGGTATATTAAGAACTCTACATTATACTTAAAAAATTTATGTTATATTTTTATAAAAAAAGCTATATTATATATGCCATACATTATATATTATATAGAAATTATGTGTTATATAAAGAAAAAAAATACACTATATTATATAGAGAAAAACTATATATATATATATTAAGCTTTAAAAAACTACACATATTATGAAAACTATAGCTTTGTAAACTATATATTATGTGTATTTTATAAAACTATATATTATAAATTTATAAAAATTATATATATTAAACTCTATAAAAGACTATATTTTATGTAAAAACTATAATATATATGTATCATACATTACATATATTAAAAGCATATGTTACATAGGAAACATACATTAAGTAGTAACACAATATGTCACAAATATAGAACACAAAACCGAATATTACACCCATCACATACCATATCACATGCTAAATAAAAGGAAAATAAAACACATAATCAAGCATTGAGAATCAAAGAGATTAAAGCTGAAATTAGAGCAAATAAACAAACAAAGCTAAACATGCATGAAAATAGAAAGGTTCCAAGGGTTTAAACACTGGAATCGGGACCAATTTGAACACAATTTAAAATACGGAGAGAAAACTGAAACAATAGGAAAAAAACAGGATCTTTTGAAATGAGAGCAAAACCCAGGGGTGACGGTTGAGGTTTCAAAAGATGGGAGGACCCCCGCTGCTATTAACCAAACACAGAGGTCTTTAAATTGTAAAAAGACCAAAAAAGATTTAAAAATGGTTATAAAAGCTTGTCTTTGCTTAAAGAAAAAAGATTTTTGGACCCTTTCTTTACCGGTGAAACAAACCCTTCCCCGCCTCTCTCTTCTGGTGAGCGTCGCTACTCATCGGAGATGGAAAAACCTAGAGAAAAAAAGAAAACCGCCTTATCGGCCGCCGTTCGACAGGGGCCAGTGACATGGAAAACCCAGAAAAACACATCTTTTACTTTCCTAAACCCAAATCGGCCCTCAAAATCTTTCTCTTTGTTTTTACAGAGGCTGAGACCCAAAAGAACAGATCTTTCCCTTTGTTTTTGTGAAAAACCGAAACCCCACAACACACTCTTTTTTTAAAACGGCGGTGGTCGTTCCTTTTTCTTTACCGATTCACCTCGCCAAAAGCCGAAGGGGCACAAGGCTTATCATCGGAGAAGAGAAGGCCGACGGACACGAAAGCCATGGACAACCAAGAAGGTAACAAAACTGAAACCCTACCCACATTTCTTTTACATGCATGCTTTTTGAAAATATGAGAATACCTCTTCTGAAAATATAGCTTGCTCTTTGCTTCTATCGCTCTCAAATTTTCAATCTGATTACAACAATGTAGGGTTTTTGCTTTTATAGAACCTTGATTTTCATACATTAAAAAAGAAAGAGAAATCGAAAAAAAAAACCTATTGGCTAACAAGCGCCATTTTGTTTGGATTCAACTGCTATTCTGCCATTATTCCCTCTGGTATTTGAATTGCCTCTGACTCTGCTTTTTGTGCGCCTCATTGCATGTAAGCGACCGGTGGAAAGGGGGACCAGTGAAATAAGTGGCCCCTACTTCAGACGTGGCGATCTGGACGGCCACCAACGATGCTTGGAATCCACGCGGCAACTAAAGAGATGGGGGCGTTGAGCACGCGCCAGTCGGGAGATGAAAAGCCCCTGGTGGCATCACACGCACGGAGGAGATGGCAGGCGAAAGGCCACTTCACATGCATGTAGGAGCTTGGAAATGTGTGATTGGGTCACACGCACGGAGAGTGCGATCTGGGTCGTTGATGGCGATATTGATCCGATGATCTGGCTTGAAGCAGTGCCACGTGGACATAGCCGACTTCTTGGCTTCCCCTAGACGCGACCTTCTAGACCGTTAGATCAAGATGGATCTAACGGCTGCCCCTGGTCATGTGTAAACAAAAGTCTTAGCTAGGGTTTTGGTCAAAGATCATGCAGCTGGGCCTCTTTTGGGCCGAACAAGGACTGTAAATGTACTCTTTTCTTTTTTAAATATAAATGGGCAGATTTCATTATTTATGGGCTGATATATATTGGGCTTTCTGGTTTTAGTTTAGTTTTAATAATAATAATAATAATTGAAATAATAATAATATAACTATAATATCATTAATAATGACAAACATGGTGACAATGATAATAACAAAGCTGGCAAATAATAATAATAGCAATGTATAATGACCATGATATGAGATGATGATAATTATAACAATGATATAGATAATTATGATAGTAATAAGATGGATATGATACTAACAAATTGATTTGATAGTATACAAATTGATTTGATAGTATAATATAATATTTTTGGGGTTTTCTTCTTTTCAATCTAATGATACCATAACAATACTAATAAAGAGGTAAAGAAAAAGTGTGAATAAGAATCATACTACTTGGATTATATATAAAAGAGGGTGGTTATAAACCCTTATTTAATTAAACTAGTAGCAATATATAAAGCCCTTTATTTATTATTTATTTTCAACAAAAACGAGCCCCCGGAGAATATTAGTGATTACAGCCTGAAAACTACTCCTCCTAGTTCTCACTATCTTTCTCCATAAAAAAAGCTTAAGCTTTTCGACTTTTATTTAGCCCATGGAACACGTATAATGTCATTCTAAGAATTCTTAAGCTTAAGTGCATACTTCTGATTATAATCAAAATTATGTTAGTGTCCTCAAGGATTCATCTCTGACGCTAGGGTATTGAACAGGTGGAGCATGGCTCCTTATTAGATTTTTTCTCCTCCCACAGCTCCACCAGGATACTCTGGGACTTATTTAGTTCGTTCATTCATTTCCTTTTTCCTATAGGAGTTCAACTCATCACAGTCCTTTGTCTCGAGAATAATGATGTAGCATACAACAATACCCCGAGTTACTCAGCATAGTCATAATTTAAAAACTTACTCATATAGCCAAGGTTTTTGACTCAATTAGAGTAAGTGGAGCAAAACGTCCTTATTTAGCCTTTTTGCTATAGCGGAGTACCCCTTTAATTCTTAATTAATTTTTGTTTTGTTTTGAAGCTCACTAATTTTCTTTTGGGGCACATTCAGGCAACTCTATTTGGCTCTCCCAGGAGATTTTCTTATCATTGAACATCATCGAAGGAGTAGTAATCTTGCTTCTCATGCTTTACCGACCAGAGCAGACTGAGGGGGAATCACGCTTTATCGTTATCACAACATTTGATTGATCTTTTTATTAGAACCAACACCACATCATGCACGTGATATCCGGTGGTCTACAAGGGTAAGAAGGGATATATACATATATAGGATCGTCATTTTGAAAAAAGATGCATCATTTTATTAAAATATAAATTCACAATCAACATAGGCCTTTTCAAAAAGATCTCTGCTACTTTCGGGCAAATAGTAGCGAAGTTGATTCCACACACTACTTCAAGAGAAAAAAAATTAGAGAGCACAGAAACTTAAACACCGACCCCTAACATAAACACGAAAAAACATGTGTAAGATGCATCGAAACTCTATACAACTTTGGAACTGACTTCTCATTCATTTCACTTCTTTATTCCTTCACCTGAGGTAGCTACTTCCCCTATCTCTTTTGCTTTCCATTGCTTAACCATATTAAGTGTCAGTGTCCCATTGCCGAGCAACTTCTTTATTTCTTCTTTCAAAATCCAACACCTCCTAGTAGGGTGCCCTGGCGCCCCCGTGTGGAAATCACAAACAATGTCTGGATTGCATTTAAGAGATGGATTTGTCGTCTCCTCTATTGGCCCAGGGGCGAGATATGTCCCTTGAATTAAATGAGGAAGCAAAAATGCAATTGACATCTTGAGAACCTTGAGTGGTGCCCTTGTTGGACATTGCCCCTTAGTTAATTTTTCCTTGTTTATTTCCTTCTCGGTCATAGTTGTCTTCTTATTCTCCTCTCCAACCTTTAGAGAATTTTGATATTGATAAGCTGTTGACAATGGCCGATTGTGACACTAATTTCGGTTCTTTGTCAACTTTTTGGTATATCCCAATCCTTGGTGGAACTTGGGCTTCCATCTTCAAAGCAAAGTAGTCCCCTTTTGACAAGGTTATAAACCATACGCTTCAAAAACACGCAATCTTCGATTGTGTGACCATAATCACCATAATGGAAACCACACGCAATCTTGGTACCATACACATTAGGGTTAAAATAAGAGTAGCGTCTCAATGGGGGTAACTCCAAAAGCTTGTTCTGAACCAACATGGGTAACAATTTAGAATACGTCATCGGGATTGCCCTCTCTGTCTTCTTGTCACTCTTCTTGGTGTCCTCAACATGTGTTTCTTTGTTATTCCCTTCTATTTTCTTTGACTGAAATTGACTATCCTTGGGAACCTTCTCGTTTCCGATCACTGTCGCTTCCATAGAATCTTTCAGAGCCATCCCTGATTCCTCAAACGATTTCGCTTGTCGCATGACCCTCCTAACTGAACGCATCTTCCCTTTTTCCTTTTTGTCTTGATCTTCATATAATTTTGTAGATGGATAAGTGATCTTCAGTCTTGGAACTATCGATTCAAGCTCTAATACCCCGGTATCTAGAAGGTGCTGAACTTTACGCTTAAAGTTTAAGCATTTCTTGATGGAATGACCTTGGATTCCGATATGGAATTCACAGTGTTCCTTCTCTTTAAACCAACTCGGATACGAAGGTGACTGAGGATTGACGAAGCATGGAGCAATCAAACGGGCGTTTAGCAACTTGGAAATAGTTCTTGATAAGTGAATGGACTAGGGCTAAATTGAAAGTCTTTTGACTTCCTCTTTTTCTCTTGGGACCCGGAGGTCTCATCAGCCGGTAATTGTTGAGGAAAAGATGACGCCAGAGGTTGACCTTGTATTAGGCGAGGTGATTCTTCAGACGTCAATGCAGTCGACACCTTCATCATCTTATTGCATATTGTACCTTTCTCATCTTGTGGCTCTGACTTATTCAATTCTTTATTTGCTGGCGATGATAAGATTTTCGAGAGAGTCATCGGTCTTATCCAACACCAATTCGATAAGATACTCTGAATCAGTGCACGCTACCTCATATTGGTTGATGATAGCTTGGTCTTCGTCAGACAAAATCCTTTCCGCTATGAAGTCACAATCCCAACTCTCACTCTCCTTTTGCATGAAAGAGTCTTCTTTCATGCCATCTTCTTTGGCCATCATACCCGCCAGTTTATCAATTTTCCCCTTTGTTTCCTCTTGGAACTTTTTCACATATGATAATGTCTCCCTTTGATTCCAAACCAATTGTTCATGAAGCTGTTCGAGTTTAGCTACCCTAGTTGCTAGGTCATTCATATTTCTAGAGTCGAACTGGTCAGAAGTCATTCCCCCTCACTCATACTTTCTGAGTCGAATGTTTTCCCCGATTAGTGATACATATGATGTATGTGAATGTACAAAAATATATTATTTGAACAAGAATAACAAGGCAACACAAAATAATGCTACTATGAAAACATGAATGCAAAGAGCAACATTGAGTTCAACAAATATCCTCATTAAACGGCTTGCATTAATAGGAAAATTGTTTCGTTACAATAATCAAAGGAAACCCACTACTCATACGGTCCTAAGCTAGCATATAGGTCAACGGTCTTTTTTCTCTTATCGGATCCACATAGTCCTGAAGCTTGGCAACATTGTGACTTCCGGGCGACCTCTTGTATCAATTCTCGCTCTTGCTTCCAAATAGAGAAAACGACGAATTGTAGTCGCTCCAATGTTGGTATTTGGTGTACTTAAATTGCTCCATTGAAAGAGTCCCGCTGAACTCGACCCTTGGGGTGTGCTGAAACTAAGGCCAGAATTCCTTCCCACTCGAAATATTCTTTCTTGTTCTAAGTTGGGACTTGATGGTAAAGTGTCCGAGAAATTTCTAAGCTAGCCCCAGAAAGCTTTGCTCTTGTTCGTCATAGTTCTTGCTGATCTTCTTGCAAGGGCTTGAGACTCCTCAACTATCAGGGTCAAATCAAAGTCGTCAATCGCGAAACAACCGTAGACGGAGTTCCAAAACCCCAATGCTTAAAGTAGTGATTGGTTGATCGAAACATCTAGCGAATATGTGATGTCGCCATGCTCATTTTTGAAAGAAATTGTCCTCGTCATGTAGTTGCTCGCCTTCTACCATATTTGTACATTGGGATTCTTTGCATCATTTTTACGAACCAAATCTCCCATTAATCTAGTCTTTAATTTCAGACTATTTCCAACTCTATGTGTTCTTCATAATATGATAAAATATGCAAAACAAAAAGGTAAAAAGGAAACGAATAGAAAACAAACAGAAGCCTGTTAGTCACAAGATAAGCAATAAATTCAAAAATGAGAAAAGATAAGCGTGAACAATTAAACGAATGGCAAGCACATAAAAAAGAACCTTAACCACATGAATTCTAGTTCGTTAAGGTTATCCACATGGCTCTAGTGGGGTGGGCTTCTTAGATTCTCACACATGGGTCGGGTTCTAATTGGGGTACCCGAACCTATCTTATTACCTACTAAGGCAACAAAAACCCCAATTCTGGCCCATTACAAGTTTGTGAATTTGTTTCGGTTCGAGGGAAAACATGACCTAATGACGTGGAGGGCTGCTCACGTGTCAAAAGGCATGGATTCCGGAAGTGAATTACCGACCCATAGAGGGCTACTCACGTGGGTATGTGGCGTTTCACTCCCACTTAAGGGATGAAGCTCCGGTATAGAGCTTGATGATCATGATGCAACACATGTCGGTGATTCCTTAGAAATTAAATGAAAATTTAATTCGAAGACCACCCATAATCAAAACTCGTACAATTGTAGTCACATTTTTAAGAAATGATCAACCTCACTAGAATCGATTAAAATTCCAAAAATTTTACATCAATAACAACAATAAATATTTTCTTGGCCTAACTCTCTTTTTGTTTTATAAAAACAAAATTTGGTCCCCAGCGGAGTCGCCATGCTGTGATGACGTTTTTTGAAAACTACTAAAGTATCCCACTTTTTGAAAAAGATTTGTTTAGAAGGGGAATTTCTTTTGGAAAATTCATGTTTTTTGAAAACAATGAAGATTTAGAGTCGCCACCGGCCACTTGGGTAAGGTAGGCCAGACACTATAAAAACCAGAGATTTATTTTGAAATGGTTCGAGAGTTGGTTACATATGGGGAAGGATTAGAACCCCCGTCACGCTCGAAAATCGGTACCAAAATATTTGTTGCTTTTAAATGGATGGAAATTGTTGAAAGTTGAATTGATTTTAATTAAGTGTACTTAATTGAAAATTAGCTTTAATGAAACGAGCTTTGTAAATTGGTGGGTTCAAATTAATTGGACATTTAATTAATAAGGATGACGGTACATCGGACCATAGATTAAACCTACATCATATAAGCCTGACTGCCGTGTTAATTTATGGTTCGAATCCCGCACGCCACCTTTATGCATGATGCAAGTAATTAAAATATGATGTAATGATTTTTATCAAGTTTTAATTTTACCTTTAGTCGGTAAGAATTAATTTAAATATTTGGTCAACACCCTTTGAGCTCGGACTGTTGCAACACAAATATCAGAATTAATAAATACCTCCCTTTTTATGATTTAGATTAATTAACATGTAAACTAAATTGGTCATATGAATGCCAAATAAAATGGATGTCAAACAAAGGCTTGAAAATTAAACACACAAAAGGCCCACTAAAAGCTCTAAGCTAAAAGGCCCAAATTATGGAAGTTTCAAATAGTAATCTAGTTACTAATTAGGTGATTCTAGTATTAACCCTAAATTAATTAACCCTAAAAAGCTAGAAAACCCTAACAAATTATGAGTTATCTTGTGATATGATAATTAATTCGATTGATTTTAAACTAGTGTTCCAATAAGCCAATGACACTATTTAAAATAAATCAAGTTAATTAATTATAGCCTTTAATTATAACGTTAATCTAATCTCCATATTAATTTTATCTTAGAAGTAATTAAGAAATGTCCAACTAATTTAATGAACTTAACATTTATCCCAGTAAGCCAAGGGTAACTTTAAATTCACTAAACCAATTTGGACCCTAATCTAACTAAGGCTCTAAAAGGCTAATCATAAATTAATTTAAAGATCGTGCCCCTATGAGACAAGCACACGATCCTAAACTAATTAAATTAATTTGTCTAATTCTAATCTAAAACTAACTTAACAACCCAAAGCCCAAAAAAATAAGCCCAAGGCCCACTAAGCTAAAGCTAACCCTAAGCCCAAACATACAAATATAAATATATTTACTATATATTCTATACTAAAAATATATTATATATATTTAACACTACATTATATATATTATAAAAAACTATGTCTTATGTATATTACAAAAAAACTTATATGATATGTATTATATAAAAAAAGGAACTTATATTATATAAAAAGCTACATATTATATATTTTAAAAAACTATATTATATATATTATATAAAAACGCATAATATACATAAATATATACATGGAAGCCAAATAATATATACATATACAAGAAAATATATTATAAAAGTGATAATATGGAATCATGATAATAAAGTAAACATACAAGCTAATAATAAATTAAACAACATTCAAAAAGTGAAATAACATACATATCACAAGAAAAAAATTAAACAAAATAAAACACATGAGAAAGAAACTAAAATAAACAACAAATGTTATCAATAAAATCATCCATATTTTCATTTAACTGTGAAAATAAATTATATATGAATAAAAAAGAAAGAGAATACCCAAAACCCAAATATTTGCTCGATCCACCAAATTCCACATGTCGTTGTTGGAGTTGAGAAATTTGATTCAAAGGTTTAGTAATGGTGGAAAATGATTTAGTGATTTTGTTTGAAGGCCGAGTGAAGAATGATAAAAAGGATTATTTCAGTTCTTTTTTTTTGGTTCTTGAAGGGAGCTTGGGCAGTGGATAATGAAGTTTCGTGAGGGCTGTGGAAATTTTTTGGATCGTGGGAGTTTGGTTTTTGGTCATAAAAAGGAAAAGTTGGTGTGAGGTTCTCAAAGGTGATAAAGGAGAGTGGTTTTTGGTGATAACTGATGAATGGCCGAGTGATGATGGGTGAGTTGAGCCAAGGTAAGTCCCCCTGCCCTTTTTTTTCTTAGGGTATATATATATATATATGATGAAGGGTATTTTTGGTTTATCCACTTAAAATGAGAACCAATAAAAATTAAGACCTTGGGCACCAAGTATTTTTCAACCAATGGTAGTCAAGCCTTAATGAGGAAGGAGTTGGGATTTTCATTATTTTTATACTTTTTTGTATGTAAAATCATATATAATGGGCCATGAAATTTTGGGCTTAGAGTATAATGTAAGGTTTTGGGTACTAAAAGGGTGATGTGGATTGACCTTATTCTGAGCATTTTAATTTAACCCGGACAAAAATTAGTGATTACAGTCGGCTGCAGCCGTCGCCTTGGAAAGATCTAAGACCCTCATTCGGTTCAGCTCCATCTTTGCCCAACGTTGCAGCCTATTCTTGAAGACAAATAGGGCGTCAATCTAGCCCATGCCCTGAATTTGGAGCCTGAGTTCGGTGAATCGCTTGACATACTCTCGGATAGAGCCACCATGCTTCAGCTATTTAGCTTCTCTTGAGCCTCCCCCTAAGCATTCTTTGGGTAGAAATGTTCATTGAACTTGAACTGGAAATCTTTCCACGTCTTGACGAGAATGGTCTCATCCTCCTCTTGGGAGCATCTGTGTCGCCACCATAAGAGAGCGGCATCAGTCAAATAAACAAAAGTTGTGTTTACCTTTATAGTCTCATTTTCGATGCCCATGAGTCGAAAGTACTGCTTTAACCCTCAAATGAAGTTGTCTACTTCTTGGGTTGTCCTTGCCCCTTTGAACTCTTTCGGCTTTGGGACATCAATTCTGGGCTTAGCTGTAGTTGCTTTGCCCACCATGTCAGTCAATATGGCATTCTTGTAGAGGAATAGCTGGGTAGTGAGCTTTTTCACCTCCCCCATCAATTCCGCCTTCATTGCCTCCATTGCATCTTGAAGGGAATTGTCTCCCTGGTCTAACTTCTCATACATCGAGTTGAGAACCTCCTAAACCTCCTCGGTGACTTCCTCCTTGAGGGAATCCACCTTCTCGAGGTATGGCTCCGCCTCCTCTAGGGTCTCTTGGACATTGCTCATGGATTCCTCTAGTCTAACAACCCTCTTGTCCAAAGACGAGATGATGTCCCTTGAACTCTCCCGCTTCTTCCCGGCAGCTACAGCACGAGTCTCTCGGTCAGTTGCTGAAACCTCGCTATGTTTTGTGATGCCATTTCTCTCGGTTAAACTCACTCTGATACCACTTGTCACGCCCGTAAAACCTCACAATCTCGATCGTGCGGCCTTAGACGCTCTCGAACAATGCAACGCCTAAGTCAGCCTGAAACGATCAAAGCTTAACAAGCTAAGATCCTTGCAAAAACAAAGAACAGTTGAAAACAAATGACATACAAAGCTAGGCAAGGAAATTTGAGTGAATGCTCAGTTGTATTCCTCAAAACTGAAGTGAGAAAATGAGGTAGGGGTAAGCCTCTATTTATAGTTAGAGCCCCCTACATTCAACAGCTAAGCTTAAAGTACATCGACGGTCAAGATTAAACAAGATCTATACAATCCCTTCTTATAAGGAAACCTAGTCAAACATTCCAAAGATAAGGAGATTACAACGGATATGGAAAGAATCAAAGGGAATATGCTAGATGAGATGTGCTACTTGCCATATTCATCGTGCATGGCTCTTCAACCTTAAGTGATGGGCCAACTCGGTTTGGTGTTGATTGGCCCAGGACGTTGTGGAGTGCTGCCTCGGCATCCTAATGCGCGCTGGGCTCGGACCCTAGGGTAGGGTGTGGTCCGTGACACTTTCTACTATTTTCAAAAGGGTTTTACTAGCCCTATAACCAAAGAAATTTCTATTATTAATGTATATTTAATTTTTTAATAAAATCTATTAAGAATTTGTTCAAAAAATCTATTAAGAATATAATTAATTATATTTCTGAAAAGTTATACTCATTAATTCATGATATTTAATGTATTTAATATTTATTTAAAAAATTAGAATTTAAAGTTTTATATTTTTAAAATTTAGTGGGTTTTAGGATTTAGTTTTTACGATTTAATATTTTAGTGTGTATGACTCATGGTATAGTGATCATGGTTTGGTGTTTAAAGTTATAGGTTTTAGTTTTTAGAGTTTATGATTTTAGTACTTTAGTGTTTAGGGTTTAATTACACTAAACACTTACCATTAATGTTTATTTTACACCATTAAGGACAATAATAAAGAAAAAGGAAAGTCGTGGGAGAAAAAACATAAACGTGATTTATCTACAAAGATGTAATAAATAATATGTGTTATATGTGTATGTTTTATCTTCAATCACTCATTGTGTATATGCTAAGAGATTATATTTAAGCACTTGAAAAACTCAAATCTTCGATCAAAAGAAGAGAGAAAAACACAATAATTATTCGATCATAGATTTGGTAATTAAATAAATTTTAAGTTTTGTTTTTACAATTTTAAATATGACATTTTAAATATTTGAGTGTTTGGAAAACACATGTTTTTGAAACGTACTTACATGTTTTTAAAAACAAAATTCATATTTTTCTTATTTTTTCTCTCGTGACTTCTTTTTGTTTTTGTCCTTGACATTGTCAACTTATATGCATGTCGCATAAAACCTAATAAATATATACTTCATTAATCATGTCTTTTCAGATTCGTGTCGCGTAATAGAAAACGTACTTTGCAAAATTTTAACACCAAATATACAAAAAAAAAAAAAGCACACGCACATTTTTTGAGTACCATCTTTTAAGGTTTTAATTGAATGGTACTCTCTTAGTGTTACGAATATTATCTCTTATTGACTTCTTGAAAATCAGAATTTTAAACTTTGTCTATAATATTAATAAATATTTTAAATAATTAAATTTTATAAATATATTTATTTAAAAAATACATGATTAGATATTTTTAAAATGTTTTTATGTCTTTATCAATGATAAATTTTAAATAATTTAAAATTAAAAAAATTGGCAACTAAAAAATTAACTTGTATTCTTAAAATCTTTCATCTCATTTTGGTCTTTTGCACAAACCAACAGTTGTTAAGACAATAGAAGAATTCAAGCTTTCTGTCTATGGGGATAACTATAATGAAGAAAGTGACAATTTAGGCACACAAAAAAAAAACGGGTGAAGCTTCTATGCAGCAAAAGATTTTGATTGGGGTGACCTTGTAGAAAAGGGGCAGGTGAAATTTATGTGTTTTATCTGTGTTTCAATATACTTTTAATTTCTTCTAGTCATCGAAATGGATTCTTTTGTAGAAAAGAATTTTCCTATCTATGAGATTATATATATTCTAGCAGTCATAATATTTCATTCTCTTCAATATTTTAATGATTATGTACTTTATTAAGAAACAAACATACTTGCGTGTACATTTCTTCTGCTTTTAATATATTAGTACATGTTTTAGTTATTATGTATTATATATATTTTTTATTCGAAGATTAAAACGAGTATTTTTTTCCTTTAGAAAATAAAATATTTTTTGTTATAATAATATTAGTAATTTTAATAATTAAAATAAAAGATAATATTAAATAAAAAATAACAATAGTATTAATAATTATTAATATTTTAAAATAAAAATAAATGCTAATTAAACTTATATTGACGGTCACAAGCGTCGGTATAGGTATCTTATACATAATTACATGATACATATACCGACGGACAAAACTACATTCAAAGCCCTTTTCTTTCCATTAGCAAGAACTTGTTTCAGTTGCATATCATAAGGAATTCTAGCAATCACCTCAAATATAGTATCAAGAAGTACCGCTTGTGGAACTTCAATATCCACGGGTCCAAATAGATTTCTATTTGAAACTACTAAACACTAATATAGGTATTCCTTGTTCGTCAATTTCAGTTTCAAATAGCTATGGAATAGAGTAGATTCTTGCGTAAATTTAAAATAGTTCTATGTGGTCCTTTCCTATTCCTTCTATGTTGTAGGTTTAAAACTAAAAAATAATTGTTGCTTTCCCGATATTTCAACATTAATGCGTTTCGAACACGACTGGTACATTCCAAAACAATCGTTACTTGGACATCTTTATGCTTGGCCATGAACCTCCTTTGAGTTTTTAATTTACCCAAAACGCAAGCTGCGAGCAAATAGAACACCTTTCAAGAGTATCAATATCATGACATCAATTGTAAATGCATGAATGTGATGGACCAAAAAATCCGTGGTTCCTAATGGAATAGGTAACAAAGCAACTTTGCCACCTACTACCATTAAATCATTGCCTCATGTTCATAGAAAGTTACAATCCTCACCGCAAAATAGTACACCCACATGTCTTCATCGACGTTGTTTTTCGACCGGAAGGCCGAGAGCTAACTATCGAGACTTTGGACTATCCGGACACATATTTCGTGAAATGGTTCACGAAACACGTATGGGTTTGGGGAAAGGATCTCCTGAGTATTTGGTAGCTGTCGTTAAACCATGCAGAATACTTTATGAAATGAGCGGAGTAGCCGAAAATATAGCTAGAAAGGCTATTTCAATAGCGACGTCCATAATATCTATAAAAACTCAATTCATTATTTCAGGATAGGAATATAGAACCAAAGGAAAAAAGTTGTCTTGGGAATAAAAAAATTGCAGGTTTCCTTTTTCTTGGCAAACAATATTTATTTTTTCTTCGTCCTTTGTTACATTGAAAGAAGAGATTTAAAAAATGATTCAACCTCAGACCCGTTTGAATGTAGCAGATAACAGCGGGGCCCAAGAATTGATGTGTATTCGAGTCATAGGAGCTAATAATCGCCGATATGCTCATATTAGTGACGTTATTGTTGCTGTGATCAAGGAAGCAATACCAAATACACCTATAGAAAGATCAGAAGTGATCAGAGCTATAATTGTACATACTTGTAAAGAACTCAAACGTGACAACGAAATGATAATACGATATGATGGCAATGCTACAGTTGTCATTGATCAAGAAGGAAATCCAAAAGGAACTCGAATTTTTTGTGATATTGCCCGAGAATTGAGATAGTTAAATTTCACTAAAATAGTTTCATTAGCTCATGAGGTATTATAAGACGAGACCCCAATATAATTATAGTAGATTGTGTCTCACGTATATACCTTTACTAAGTAAAAAATAATAATGGCTGCAAGTAGAATTGCCCTAGAACTATATGCATAGCAACTCCCACCGGATGGAGATATCTTAACTTTTTTTTTTTATTTCAAGCCTATGCCTTTCGCTTGCCTAAGGTTAAGGTCACTAAACGTCTGAATCAATTGCGACGAACAAACCGTATAGCAACGGATGAACCGTCAGTAAAAACTATGACTATATATGTACTATATATACAGACAGATAACGTTCGTCGAAATAGATACACTAATTTTGGGGTAGTCCATACATGTGCCTGCGAATTTGTCCGTTAGTATAGGGTCTCAACATCTATAGCAACGAAAATAATCGACGCTATAGATTTATACCGACTATCTTATTACCGACCGCGTTTTGTCTGTCAGAGTTTCTCTTTTGTCCGTCGGTACAAAGTTTTAGACCATATACCGACGAATTTTTGGTGTTTTACCGATGGTTTATTGTCCGTCAGTATATGTCATTTTTTTAGCATATACAACTGAAATTGATACTTTATAGACTTTTATTATTAAATTAAAAATTATATTTTAGTTCTATTAAAAAATTATATTTTGATATATAAGTTGATATGTTAACAATAACTTATTTCAACATGTATGATTAAAATGATGATGTTTTTATTTTAATGAAATTTTAAATTATAATAAAAACATTTATCATGCTTATACTATTATTTATATTTTCACTAAAAACATATCAAAAAATTATTTCAAATTCAATAGATTATAAACTATCAATCAAACTGAACAGGTTACTTGAGTTCAGTCCTATTTGCAATGATTACCTAAAATTTTATAATCATTATTTATAAATAATTTTACAAAAGCAATCCAAGAGTAAAAAGGGAAGCTGATTGTAGAAGTAAATTGAATTTTATTTGGAAAAATTAAAATTCATTAATTTTATTAAACGAGGATATATTCAAAGTTACAATAAAAGTTTACAATTTAAATAAAAGTTTATAACTTAGTAAACAAAACATCTAAATTCAAACATAATTTTAATAAACAAAACTAGCGTTTCGAGATCAAAAGATGACCATACAAAAAAAGATAAGAACCTAACCCCAAAGACTTAAAATAAAAGAAGGATACAAACATCACCAAAATCGACGATGTTAGGTAAAACTATCAACAAACAACATAAAAATGCATATTACAATGAAAGTACGTTGACAAAAAGGTCATTACCACAACTCAATCGCGAATAATGAATGTTAGAGGTAATCGCGTATCCAAATCCAGTTCGAGAATCCGGGACAAGGAAATCAACATCATAATGAAAGGAGAGCTATCATAATCAGTCGTGGCGTCGTCAGATCCAACCGTAATAAAAAATCAAAACAAAAAAAGCGTGCCAAAAGACAAAGAAAAACGCACCAAAAGATAGAGTAAAATTATGCCACAAGAGCAGAAATTTATTGAAAACTGAAAAACAAAACAAAATAAACAATGGATCCCGGCGGTCAGCGACCAATATTAAAATTGGTACCGCCGCCAGTGTTTAAAGAAAAAAAAGGAACAAGAGTGAGCGGCTTTATAGTTAAGAGAAAAAGGTTAGTGAAAGGCTAGAGTTTTTCTCAGTAAATTGAGTATTTTTAATTAAATGGAGAATTATCATATTCATAAGATAAATGTTAGGATTTGAATTTTTATAAGATAAAATAATATAAACAATATTAATTATTATAGCAATTAGTGGATCTAAATAAATTGAATATTTTAATTAGACATAATAATTTACGCTTTTGTTATCGTACTATGAATTTTGTTTATAAAATTTTTAAATTTTATGGCTTAATATAAAAATAAGTGTTCAAACTATCACATTTTTTTAGATGTTTAAATTTTTTTCTCTTTTTAAGTGTCCAGACTATATTGTTCTAATAAAGTAGGTGCTTAAATTATTATTTTTTGTCAAAATAAGTGCTTCAGTTTAACCTTCAAATGAGTAAAAGATGATAATTTAAGCAATTAAAAGAGGTGAAAAAAATTAGACACCTAAAAAAGTAAAAAAAATTAAACACATAAAAAGAATAAAAGTGGCATTTAGTTTGACGTAAGCAAAAATTTATATATCAATATATTTTAATTATTATTTTCTCTTCAACAATACCAACGCACTTGGAGAAATTATTAAATGCACCTAACCCATTATGTTATTTGTATTTTCAACCAATAATTTTTTTTTTATAATCATATAAAAAAGAAATAAAAATTTACTTTAAAAAATAAAAAAATTAAATTTTATTAATTAAAATTACGGATAACGTAAAGACTCATTTCTATTTATAATTTTTCACGTGTGTTGGGTTCTAATTTCTTCGTTACACGCACACGGTATGATGAGTTGTCCCCACACAAGTTTTTTTATGGTGATTTTTGTTAGATTTATGGAAGTACATACTCCATCATGATATTGATGACTTTTTTCTTCCCTCCATTGTTTTCTTCAAATTAAAAATATTAATATACATTTTGACATCTGAATTTAATTCACGATTTAATTTAGTATTAAATTCGTATCATGTATTTAAATTTGAATTTTTTAGTTTAAATTGGTTAAAAATGTAAATACTAATTTGAATAAAAATATAAATCAAATACCTAATCGAAAAAAGTTCAAGTACCAAGTTATATATATTGAAGCCAAATTGATAATTAATTAGACCAAAAAATTTAAATATTCCCAAATTAAACCTTGAAACTAAATGCAAATAACAAAATATAGATTTATCCAATAAAATATATGAATTATTGAAATAAATACATATTTTTTGACAAACAATACATATTAAATCATTATAAATAAAATAAATCATTAAAAATTAGTATATACAACTTAGTTTAAACTTATTATGAACCAGGTTCGCATATGAAATAATTTAAATTAAAGTAAAACTTTAAAGATATGATGTCAATAAATATCTCTAACATTTATTTAAGTAATTATTTTGGTCATATTATCTTTTAAAGCTACTTACATAAGGTGAATTCAAACATGTCATAAAATTATTGGATGATAATATTTTGATGCAAATAACTGTATTAGAATAATTTAAATTTTATTTAAAAAATTCAGCCGCTTAATGAATGCAATTCTATTTTACGCATTTAAAAAATGTTGCAAAAACTCTATTCCCGAGCTCCACCCAATTGTTAAGTGAGGGGAAAACACTTTGCTCATGTCAGAGTACTGATTCTCCATATGAGCCTAGTAAGTACCTTTGAGACTCATATGCCTCATGTCTTCGTAAGGATATTGATTCTTCGAGAAGACATAGGAAGTGAGTCCTCATGAGTTGAACTTGGTTCGTTTGAATCCTATAATGGGTGAGAACTAGGGGCCTTGCTACCCTTAGTAGGGGACAACAAGGACAACTCAGGTACCTTTAGAACCCAACTGTTTGAGAACTTAGAGCCCACCCCAATAGAGCCATGCGGAAAACTTAGGGTTTTAGGTAATAAAGGGAGACATATCCTGGAGTATTGGAATGTGCTGCCCAGAATTGTTTGTGAATACTCTGTGTTTTCTTGATTCTAATCTTTGTTCCCCTTGTCTTGTTGTTTTGCATAACCATTCATGCCACATCATTACATATTTAGAAGGGGTTGATTCTCAAAATCATTGCTCAAATTTGAAAAGCTCTTGTTATGGATGGAAGAATTTTGAAAAGTGAAGATGAGAATACAAAGGTTCAACATTGGTCCAAGATGAATCAACGAATATTTGGAGACAGCCTGGTAGCTGATCATGAGACAAAGACTTTAGAATATGCCCACATCAGCATTAAACAGAACAATGTGCAAGAATTGCGAGAAATCTGGGAGCACTTTAACTATGAGACTAAGCAGTTGTTTCATGAAGTCTACGGTGACATAGCATATCTCTTGTATGTGAAGGTCGATGAACAGTTTTTGAAAGCCTTGGTTCAATTCTGGAATCCATGATATTGCTGCTTCACTTTTAATAAAGAATATATGATGCCTACATTCGAGGAGTACTTAGCCCTTTTCAACTTGTGCAAAGTTAAGAAGAACTGGGTTTATGCCAAGCCTCCTAAAAACAAAAACCCACATGCAAAGCTTCAGGCGTTCGCTGGTATGAGTGATGGTTGGGTTAAGGGGTTGATACAAAAGAGGGGAGGCACTTTTAATTTCCCTTGGTCAAGCATCAGAAGCATAATTTCAATCCACCCTGATAGGGAAAAGAGGGTTGATCTCTTAGCCATTGCAATTTATGGTTTAATTATCTTTTCGAGGGTTCTAGGAAACATTGATGTGGCGCTACTTGATTTCCTAGAACAACTAAAGAGAGAAGTCAATCTGGTACCAGCCGTACTTGCTGAAACCTTCATTTCCCTTAATGCATGTCGAAAAGTTGAAGGTGTTCGTTTTGGAGGATGTGCTCTGCTTCTGCAAGTTTGGGCCTTCAGTCACTTCTAAAAGTGCTCGACATTAGCTTTATCAAATGTGTTTTCCCCGAACTTCTCACCTCCTCAGGAATTTTTGGCAAATGAGTGGCCTGTTATTAAGAAGAACAAATGGATTGATATATTCAGGGATCGTCGTGATGAAGACATCAGATGGAGGGTTCCTTGGATGGGTCACACCAAAGTCCTATATAAATGTGGAAATTTTAACTTTTTAATGCTGCTAGGTTTGTGGGGGAGGAATTAGATGTGCCCCTTTGCTAGTATCTTGTCAGTATGGGTCTCGGCAATTCATCCCATTCACTACTGATCTTGGCTCATCAGAATTCGACTTCAAAGGAGAGTTCAGACAGAAGGTTCAGACAATTAGTGATGCATGGAACCATTGTTATCACATGAAACTATAATCTGATATTCACTGCATGTACACCCCAGACTGTGACATTTGGAGGCATACGAGAATGAATAACAAAGTCATAGCACCTACATTTGGGCAATCTAAGTCTCTAAAAGAACACTTAAAGGTAGTTCCTGCAGAAGCTGACATCTTAAGAGAAGAGTTAAGAAGCACAAAGCTGAAGATAAAAGCCTTACAAGAGCAGAACAAAAAGAAAATTTTGAATCAAGCCTCGATGTTGAAAAGTATAAAGGGGAGACGAAGTGTGTAGTGAAGATGTATGAAGACCTAGAAAAGAAGTTTGAGATCCAAAGGGTTAACTTCCTTAAACTTCAGACTACTGTTAGGAATACTGATCTAAGAAAGAACCTAGAGCAGTGGAAGCATGAAATCGAGCATGCTGTAGGGAAAGAAAAGGAATGAGGAAGGCATGAGGTCGAGAAATATAGATGAGCCCTTGTTGAAGAGAAGAAGAAGGTTAAGCTGGCAACTGAAAATGGAAGTGGCAAACGGGTTCATGAAAACGATAAAGAAAGTGTGGTTGTATGGAAAAGAAAGGCCCACGAGAACATGATCCGCCTATTTGAGTTGCAGAAGGCATATGACCAGACCAGTGTGAAGCTAAACCAGAGTCAGGCTTGTGTTGCTAAGTTACAAGCTAAGATAATTGATCTGGACCACTCGTTGCACAGAATTGAGAACCATCACACCTATATTGAGCTTTAGGCCTGTCTAAGTGAGAATAATACCTTGAAGAAACAGGTTGAAGGAATGGATAACATCATCCAGGAATATAGGACAAAGATCTTGGTCCTTAAAGACATCGCTGAGGGAGGTAATGACTACTAGTTCACTTGTCTTAGGGACATGGCTAGAAGATTCCAAGAACGAGATGAGTTTGATAGAACTGTCATAACCCAAGTACAAGATGCGGCTCGACACGTGATGATGCTAGCCACTGAAGCTGCAGCTCTTCGTCAGTATGTCAAGCCAGCAAGAGAAGTGGGACCGAGGCTTATGTGGCTCATTGAAGAAATCAAGGAATTGAGAATTCAAGCTGAAAATTTTTTGTAAACAAAACTTGATGTAATAAGGACCATTTTATATCCAATAAAAGAGTTGTTTCTTCAGCAATTGTTTCATGGAATTGATGGCCCTTCGCTTGCATCCATGCATTTGCATTTCATTCTTTTGTGTTTAATAGCTTTTCTTTGCATTAGTGCTTACATTTGTGCATGAATACACGACATAATAAGAATCTAACTTAAATAAAAATTACAGAAAATCAAAATAGCAAAAAAAATCACAAGTACGGTACTCGGTCTCAAGTCAGAGCAATGGAAGACAGAGTGATGGCTTTAGAAAGCAACCACAAGAGTAGCCAGGATAGGTTAGACAAGCTGAAGACAAATTTAAAGCAACAAATGGAGTTGGTTCACCAAAAGACGGTTGGTTCAATTGCAGCCATGCTAGGCTTTAAGGACCCAAACGTGGTAGAAGCTAGTGAGGAGGCTAATGTTGTGCCGAAATTTCAAGGGATAGCCTTTGTTCATCCGGGCATACAAAGGGAAGCTCAATCATCTAAGGTCAAAATTTTCCCACATGTTGTTGAGGCGTTAACACGAAATGATAGGAAAATAAGCTCTGAGGAAGTCATTGAGGTGCATGATCTCGATGAAATTGACGACAAGGCGAAAGCTGAGAAGAAATGGGAAGATCGTTATGAGAAATTGGAATAAATGATTAAGTCCTTCCAAGAAGGAGGTATATATGGAGGAATGGATGCCAAGGATTTAAGATTAGTGACTGATCTGATAGTACCACCAAAGTTCAAAGTTTCTGACTTTGAAAAATACAATGGAACGGCATGCCCTGCAGCACATCTAAATATGTATTGCAGGAAAATGTCAATGTATCTGGAGAACGAAAAGCTGCTTATCCATTGCTTCCAAGACAATCTAGTAGGGTCAGTTGCACGCTGGTACACGCAGCTAAGTCGAATTAACATCAGATCATGGAAAAATTTGTCCAGAGCCTTCAGTGAGCAATACAAGCATGTTTTAGACATGGTTCCAACTCGTTTAGTTCTAAAAGGATTGGAGCAAAAACATCATGAGAGCTTCTGCCAGTACGCGCAGAGATGGAGGGATGTAGCTGCCTAAGTCCAGCCACCATTGTTGGAAAGTGAGATCACCTTGATGTTCGTAGAGACATTAAAAGGATCTTTCTATGATCGTATGCTCAATCATGAAGAAAGAGTTTTGCGGACATGCTTATAAATAGAGAATTGATACTTGCGGCAATGAAAAATAGAAGGTTGGATAGTGGGGAAACTAAGAAACCCTACAAAAAGAAAGACAATAAAGTTAATGCTGCTAATGTCTATAATCTAGTTACTCAAAGGGGGTAGTCTTCAACAAACCCAATGTCTCGACCACAGCTCCAGTAGTCACAAATCATCCGAAAGAAGAACAAAGATATCAAGGGAGCTCAAAACCATATTTCCCACCAATTCCAATAACATATGCAGAATTGTTTGCTGAACTAGTCAAATCCCAGATGGTGCTGCTAAGACATGTTCCCCCATTCTCACTGCCATACCCACCATGGTATGATAAGAATGCGCAATGTGAATATCATACAAGAGTTAGGGGGCATACTATTGAAAATTGCACTGCATTGAAAAGGGTGGTAGATGATTTAAGAAAATTAGGGATGTTATCATTTGATACGTTAGAAGATAAGGGAAACCCTCTGTCAAATCATCAGAAGGCAGGTGTGAACGCAATCATAGATGATGAGGATAAGGTGGTTAAAGAACGTGTTGCTAAAGTTAGAGCTCCCATAGAGTGGGTATGGGCTCAAATGGTGGTAGTAGGGATGCTGGAAGAAGAAGCCCATAAATTGAAGATTGAGAATGAATTGTACTATGAATACCACATGAAGGAAGGACATGAGATTGACTGTTGCTTAGAATTTAGGCAACTAGTTTAAAGCAAGATGAATGAAAAAGAACCTGAGTTCTTTGAGAAAGAAGAAAAAAATGTTTGTTGGATGTATGTGCATCAGAGGAGTCATCCTCTAGAAGAGACTACACCGAAATGAAGCCTTTAGTTATTAAGGCTAAAACAAGAGTTGGTGAGCCAGCAAGAAGTATAACCCCGTGGCTCATAATTAAGGCACCAACGCCTTTTCCATATAAGGATAGTAAGTATGTCCCTTTGAATTACACTTGTGATGTGACAACCCCAGGAAAAATATCTATCCAAGAGAAATGAGAACTAGTCAATGAGGTGAGCCGTTTCACAAGGAGTAGAAGGCTATATTCCCAGCCAATAACGGAGGATAGGGATGCGGCGCAAAGAAAGGCTGATGCTAAAGAGCCTGAAAAAGAAGATGACAAAGATTTCTTCAAGGAAAAACTGACAACATATCATGAGCCTGTAAAGGAATCAGAGGCTCAAGAGTTCTTGAAGATCTTAAAACACAGTGAATACAGCGTCGTGGAGCAACTCCACAAGCTTCTGTCTTGAATTTCTATGCTTTCGTTGCTACTAAGTTATGAGGGCCACCGTGAGGCCTTGTTAAAGATTTTGAGCTGGGCATTTGTGCCAAAAGAGATCACAACTGATAAGATGGATATGTTAGTCGGTAACATTACTGTCAACAACTTTGTCTCATTCAATGATGAAGAAATACCAGGTGAAGGAATGGGATCTTGCAAAGCTTTACACATCACTACTAGATGTAAAGGACATATGTTACCATGTGTCCTTATTGATAATGGGTCGGCACTAAATGTTCTACCGTTAGCCACACTAAAGAAGCTGCCAATAGATAGTTCTCATATGAGAACTTATCAAAACACGGCAAGAGCATTTGATAGAACTCAGAAGGATGTGTTGGGGAAAATTGATGTGCCTTTACAAATTGGACCAACGACCTTCGATGTTGAATTTGTGGTTATGGATATAAGACCTAGCTATAGTTACCTGCTTGGGTGTCCGTGGATCTACACAACAAGAGCGGTCCTATCCACTTTACACCAGAAGCTGAAGTTTGTGATCGATGGTCAATTAATAACTGTCAGTGTAGAGGAAGAAATCATTGCATCAGTAACCACTGATGCACCCTTTATCGAGATTGATGAGGGTGCGCTCGAGTGTCATTTCAGGACATTAGAGCTAGTCAATGCAACCTTTGCCACTGAAGGGAGTAAGGTGCCAAAACCTGGATTATCAAGCTGTGCAAAGATGTATGTAAAACAAACTCTTAGGAAATGAGCTGAAATTGGAAAAGGATTCGGAAAGAGACATCAAGGAAGGTTGTATCCCGTAGTAATCCTAGAAAAAGGATCGGTTTGATTTAAGCTTCAAGCCTAACAAATAGCAAAGAAGAGCTGAAATCAGAAAGCATCAAGAGAGAAGAAGAGCTAGATTGAAGGGAGAGGAAATTGAATGGGAATCGATGACTTTCCCTCCCTTGAACCATAACTTTATATCTAGAGTCATGCTGGATCTAAGTGCCCCAATTAGTGATGAAGGAAAAGGAGAAAGTGCTCTATGTGAAGCGTTTGAAAAGCTGAGTATCAATGCTGTGACTGAAGAGGAATAAGAGAGCCAGTACCTATCAATGATCCACCCTTGCTATGAGCTTGACAATTGGACTGCTGAAGAAATTCATGTAGTCTTTAAGACATGTTCAGAGTAATTCTCAAAACCAACCTCTTTCCTCCAGGCCTGGAGACAATAAGAGATCTTATGTAAAGGGCATATGTCAAAATTTTAATTTGAAATTTAATAAAAGATGCATTTCCTTAAATTTTGTGTGGCAAACTTTTCATAAATAAACCAAAACCAAATGAAACCATAAAGTTAAAAACATAAAAAAAACATTCCATTCATTTTGTTTCTTCCCTTTGTATATATCTTTTGTCTATTCATTTTTCAGGTCTTCAGATATCATTAGCATAAATGAATCTGACTTTAAGGTTGACTTTGAATTGCCTCTGTGCTTGGAAGAAGTTGGAAATATTGACGATGAGGAAGAATATGTGTACCCAGTGATATGCTCAGAATGGTAGAATAAGAGAAAAAACAGATTCTACCACATAAAGAGGAACTAGAAATATTAAATCTTGGAACCGCAGAAGAGAAGCAAGAGGTGAAGATTGGTACTACCAACACAACCAACACCAGACAAAGTTTGATCGAGCTCTTGAAAGAATTTAAAGATATTTTCGCGTGGTCGTATCAAGATATGCCCAGTTTGGACACTAACATTGTCATGCATAGGCTCCCTATAAAGGAAGGATGCGAACCGGTAAAGCAAAAGATGAGAACAATGAAGGCTGAAACACTCATCAAGATCAGGGATGAGGTAAAGAAGCAATACGATGCAGGATTCCTTGAGGTAGCCAAGTATTCAGAATGGGTGGCAAATATTGTCCCAGTACCAAAGAATGATGGAAAAGTACGAATGTGTGTTGACTATAGGGACCTCAATAAGGCAAGCCCTAAAGATAATTTCATGCTCCCACATATTGACACTTTAGTCGACAATACAGCTGGACATTCACTATTTTCTTTCATGGACGGTTTCTCTAGGTATAACTAGATCAAGATGTGCCAGAAGACATGGAAAAGACAACTTTTGTGACGTTATGAGGGACTTTTTGCTATAAAGTGATGCCCTTTGGACTCAAGAATGCAGGGGCAACCTATCAGAGGGCCATGATCACCCTTTTCCATGATATGATGCATAGAGAAATAGAGGTATATGTCGACAATATGATCGCTAAATCTCGATCCGAAGAGGAACATTCGGTCAATTTAGAAAATCTCTTCTTCAGAATGAGAAAGTTCCAGTTGAAGCTCAACCCGACCAAATGCACATTTGGAGTCACATCTGGGAAGTTATTGGGTTTTTTTGTGAGCATAAGAGGAATTGAGATCGATCCAGATAAGATAAAAGCCATACAGGAGTTTCCCCCACCTCAAACACAAAAAGAAGTTTGAGGTTTTCTGGGACGATTAAATTACATCGCGCGTTTCATTTCTCAGCTAACTGATAAGTGTGATCCAATGTTTAGGCTACTCAAGAAGAATAACACGGGGACTTGGGATGAGGAATGTCAAATGGCTTTGGAAAAGATCAAAGAAAAGCTGAGCAATCCTCTAGTTTTCGTACCACCTGTTTCAAGAAGACCATTAATCTTGTACCTATCGGTCTATGAAAATTCCATGGGTTGTGTGTTAGCACAACATGATGATACTGGAAGAAAAGAAAAGACGATATATTACTTGAGCAAAAAATTCACTGATTGTGAAACCATATATTCGTCAATCGAAAAACTATGTTGTGCTTTGGTGTGGACAGCTAGAAGGCTAAGGCAAGACATGCTTTATCACGTTACGTGGTTAATCTGGAAGTTAGACCCACTGAAGTTCATGATGGAAGCTCTAGCCTTATCAAGAAGATTAGCATGATGGAAGATGTTACTATCGGAGTTTGATATCCAGTATGTGAGTCGAAAATGATAAAAGGAAGTGCCATAGCAGACTTTTTGGCAAGTCACGCCTGTAATGACTATGAAGCATTAAACTTCAATTTTCCTGATGAAGACTTGATGTGTATCTTAGAAGATGAAAAGGCTCCCACAGAATCTTGGGTTATGAACTTTGATGGTGCAACAAATGCAGTAGGAGAGGTATAGGGGCAGTTCTAGTCTCACTGGAGGGAGATTACTACCCTTTTACCAGTCGTTTAAAGTTTTTCTGCACTAATAACATGGCGGAGTACGAGGCTTGTATAATGGGACTAAGAGAAGCTATAAGGAGGAAAATTCGTACTTTAAGAGTTTTTGGGGACTCTGTATTAGTCATTTATCATATACATGGTGAATGGGAGACAAAAGATGCAAAGTTGATGTGATACCCCAAGCTAGTCCTTGAGTTGACCAAGGAATTTGATGAGATCATTTTCAAATATCTCCCTAGAGAAAACAACCAAATGGTTGATGCTTTAGCCACCTTAGCTGCCATGTTTAAGGTAAATGAAGGTTCTGAGATGATGCCCATCAGGTTATATATACTTGACTCTCTAGCTCATTGTTATGATGTGGAAGAAGAAATAGATGGATTGACATGGTATCATGACATATTACAATATGTAAAATCCCAGCAATACCCGCCTCAAGCTACAGAGAATGAAAAGAAAATGATTAGGAAGATGGCATCAACATATATCCTTGATGGAGAGATTTTATACAAGAGAAGTCATGATCAAGTGCTTCTAAGATGCGTGGGAGCAAAAGAGGCTCAGTTAATTGTGGAAGAAGTTCATGAAGCTGTTTGCGGAACCCATTATAGTGGTTTCACCATGGCCAGGAGGATCATGCGTCTTGGATATTATTGGTCAACCATGGAAGGAGATTGTATCAACTATTCTCGCAAGTGTCACAAGTGCCAAATCTATGCTGACAATGTTCATACCCCACCTTAACCTCTTCATGTTATGCTCCTTGGCCGTTCTCCATGTAGGGCATTGATGTCATCGGTCAGATTCACCCTAAGGCATCAAACGGGTATCGTTTTATCTTGGTAGCCATTGATTATTTCACAAAGTGGGTAGAGGCAGCCTCGTATGCAAATGTCACCAGATCCACTATTTACAAGTTTTTGAAAAAGGAAATCATTTGTCGATACGGCTTACCTGAGAGTATCATCACTGACAATGCCTCTAATCTAAATAACAAGATGATAAGTGGAGTCTGTGAGCAGTTCAATGTCAAACATCATAATTCTGTGGTATATCGCCCGAAGATGAATGGGGCAGTAGAGGCTGCGAATAAGAGTATTAAGAAGATTATTGCAAAAATGAGTGATACTTATAAAGATTGGCACGAGAAGTTGTCGTTTACCTTATACGCATATCAATCTGCAATAAGATCTTCCACTGGGGCAACACCTTTCTCATTGGTATATGGGGTAGAAGTTGTGCTACCCATTGAGGTTGAGATACCATCGCTCCGTGTCATGATAGAAGCAAAATTAGAAGAGGCAGAATGGATGCACGCAAGATATGACCAGGTTAATCTGATTGATGAAAAGAGGTTAAAGGCGTTGTGTCACGGGCAAATGTACCAGAAAATGATGATAAGAACTCACGAGAAGAAAGTTCACCCAAGAGAATTTAAAGAGGGAGATTTAGTGTTGAGGAAGAAGTTGTCAATCCAAAGTGATTCTCAAGGAAAATGGGCACTGAATTGGGAATGACCCTACATTGTAACAAAGGTTTTCTTAGGAAGAACGTTAATTTTAGCCGAAATGGATAGAGAAGAACTCCAAAGCCTGATAAATTCAGATTCAGTTAAGAAGTATTATGTTTGAATAAGAAAGAAAAAATGAGAAAAATAAAAAGAAAGAAAAACAAAAATAAAAAAGAAAAAGAAAAAGAGAAAAAGAAAAGAAAAGAAAATGGGGGGTTCAAAATGAAAATCCGCAAAGGGCGTTTGGAAACCAAAGGAGGATCTGAGTTGAAAACCCGTAAAGGGCGGCTCAGACAATTTGTTAAATATGACCTTCCTCGGGGATTGGCCTGGGAACTTCATATCTTTCCGCATAATCATTATCTTCAGGGTCTACTCAGCATAGTGGACATTCAAGGCATCTTATGAAGACATGACATGAGGAGTTTTAGTTTCTGATATCTGAATACCTATCCCTTTCTTTATAATTTCTTTTTGTGTTTGCCACAACACTAATAAAATTTTGGTTGTATAGACCTTTTCTTTCCTTCTTTGACATCTTTCCATAAAGCATCTTGCATTGAAATAAGAATTAAAATTTAACATCACTTGAAATATACATAAGATTTTTTAGCATTACTTTGAAATTTGTCTAGAAGGGTATTGGAACTATGAGGTATTTAATGGTCAAATTTAGAGCTTAGGGCGTAAAAAGCAGCCAAACTTATAAGGAAATTCAAGATGGAAATAGGTTTTTGCTACAAACCTCTGCGGAAAACCCTCAAGAGATGTTTTGACGTTACCTTAAGGTAGCATGTGGCAAAACATAGATGCTTACATGAGATATTTTGTTTTCTATAGCAATGAGAAGAATTTTACAGACATTAGAGGAAATAGTTAAAGATATTCTAAGATGTCTTTCACAGAACATTGATGTATCAACTACAATAATAACTTGGTAAAGGCTAGAAGAGTGTTGAAGAATATGAGGATGAAGTGAGTCCTTCCAACCAGGAATACAAGATAACTGGATTGAGTGAGCAAATGTGCAAAGATCATATGAAGCAAGGAAGTGCTAAGAATAAGAAGGGTAAAACATAAATGATAGAGATGACCATCTATGATTGTCATCAAAGGATACAGTTACAAATTTCAGATGATTTCCTATGCATTAATGATGGCAAAACGACACATTTCCCATATCCCCACAGAGTTTCACTCTTAGGTGTCCTAGCAACAAGGAGCTTCCACTGTTTAAAAAATCAAGGCAGAAGTTGTAGGAAGGGATGAATATGTTGAATCCATGATGCAGTGTGGCAAATGAAGCAAATAATGGAAGATTACTTTTCCAAGGAATGGACGATGGAATTTTAACAACAAGAAATTGGTGAAGCCAACTAGTATTGAAGGATGAGTTATTGCAAGCTTTCTTAGTGTAAGTCTTTTCGGCGTAGAGAAATAAAAAGAAATCATATTGTCTTTTCTGATAGGATGGGCTAAAACAAGACACTCACCATCTGTTTCTAGAGTTGAGAAAATATTTGAGATGATATAATCCGAGTTTCCCGGAACGTCACAGTTTTCTTTTGTGCTTATTAGGAAAAAATGTTAAGAAAAAGAGCAAAAGAAATAAAACATGCATTCATTACTAGGCATCCCTAGGGGTATATACATCTTAGTTGGATCATTTGCAATTGTTTTTGATAGGTTTTGGAACCTGCTAATCTATTCAAGCATAAGGAGAATAGAACATGCTTATCCGTTCGCACACGACGTTTTAGCTCTGGCCAATCACTTTGTCTTCTTCGATGCTTCACTAGCTCCAATTATTCCTCGCCGGCGCCATTCGAGTCATCAGAAACATACAAATAAAAGAACAAAAATGGTTAAATCCCTAAATTGGGGCAGAGTAATTCAAGATAAAACTAATAGGGATTAAAATCCCTAATTTAAAGCCCTAGTTGGAAAAATCAGAAGCAAAACAGGAAGAGATAATCCCTAATTCGAAGCCCTAGCGAGAATCAAACTACAATCGGATATGCAAAAGGCAAAATCAGAACCAAAAGAGAAAGGGTTAATCCCTAAACTGAAGCATCTGTCAAAGATCAAGCAATTTGAGATAATCCACGGAAGAAATTAGGGATTCATGCTTAAAATTTAAGCAATTCTTGCACTATATAAACCCCTTTGTAATTCATATAAGCAACAAGAAACAATTACAAAGAATCACAGATAGCAATTATAGTAAACACTCTAGACAGCGTTCAAAAGCAACAAAGAGAAGCAAGTTATGGTAATTTTCTATCTATTTACTTTGTGTTTCGGATTAAATAAAGAAAAATGGTTCATTTTTACCTTGTTTTTATTGGAAACACGACAGAGATTTTGCTTTGACGGAAATTTGGTAAAAAAACACGACTTTTAGGTCGTCGAAATCTGGGAAAATCTAGTTTTTTCTGAGAATTTGGCCGCTGGCAATGGCGGCTGGCACAGCGGATGTTCATCGTGTTCTTCATAAAATGAAGAACACGATAAACTCGACAGAGGATTTAAAGGAAGAGGTGTTTGATCTGTTTTGATGAGTAAGAAAAAAAGAAATTTGTTTGTTATAATTGATATACATACTAACCCGTTGACCCGACCTGAACCCGACTATAACACGCGCCCTTCTTATCCGGTTCTCTTACCGCAACTCCTTTGTTTTCAATTGTTTCATTTTCTTCATTTTTCCTTTCAATTCGGCACCTAATTTCAATTTTTTTCAAATTAACCCTCACATTTTGGGTTTCTTTAGATTCAGTCCATGATACAAAATTTTTTTTAAAATAAAATTAATTATTTTTTAATTACTTTGATAATTAATTTAGTTTAAGTATTTTGTTTCTTTATTCTTGTATGTTTATGTATGTGTGTTAAACCTTAGGATTAGGGACTTAAAACATAGATTAGAGACATGTATGTAAAACATTCTTCATTTTCAATAAAACACACTTAATTATATTGTAACCTTAATAATTAAAAGGATTATAGTCATTTCTTTAGGATTATTCACTACTTAGATTTTAATTAAAAGACTTTAACACATTAAATTTTCTTGTTAATTTACTAAAAAAGTGAAAACTTAATTGATGCGGTGTCTTATCAAACGGGGATGACGAGTTAGCGCCAAGAGTGTTGGGGGTGATTAAAGTTCATTTCCCGAGCGATAAGGCCGTTAAAATAGATTTACATTCATCTTGCAGACAAATAAATCAAAACTTTGTGAACTTGCAAATTCTGGTTTTAAAAATACTTTTTTTAAATCAATTAGGTACCAATTTTTGGACGTTGTGGGGGTGCTAACCCTTCCCCACACGTAACCGACACCCGGACATGTTTTCTCTTGTTTTCGTGGACCAAAAATGTTATTTTGATAAATAAAACTTTTATTAAAATAACCCTTGTTTTAAAAAGTGATCCAATCACACTTTCTTCAAAAAGATTGGCGGCGACTCCTTGATTTTATAAAGTTTTCCAAAACGTCAAAACCTTTTCCTAAAGATGGGTTGCGACATGGGTATTTTTACCTTAAACTCGAACCTGACAGCCTTGCCTATATAATTTTTCAAACTCGACATGACCTTAATTTTTTTTTTAAAAAAAATCGCCCTTATCGGATCTAGTTCGAATTGGGACCCGTCAGGGTTAGGTTAAATTGCCATCCCTAGACAAGAATATAATAAGGAATGTCTCCCATGGAGATTTTGGCAGCTCTTTAATGAAATTGATGCGGTTGTGTCTAGACTACCTTGTGTGTGCCTCTACAATATACTTCGAGAGGCGAATAGTTTAGCGAATGCATTGACGAAGGTGGTGTCAAGCGAAATCCTTGGTTCCAAGTTGCTGGCTAGGGATGCGTGGTGAATGCTATTGTGGCATGATGGTTTTGCTGGTTTCATATGGGTTTTTTTTTCCTTTTTGATATGAGTGTGGGTTGAGGTGTTTGTTTTGGCAAAATTACCTAAATATTGTAGATTCTACAGTAAACAAGAAGTCGGATTGTTCTCTACTCGTTTTTTAATAGTATTTTTTTAGAAAATATTAAAAAAATCATGTTGAAGTTGGATTCCTCTCCCTCTGTCTTCATACAGTACCTGTATCATCCATTTGTTGCCATATGGCAGCCACGCAGGGCATCGCACACTGTCGGAAGGCTGATTGCCCTCCATCCTACTTCAAACAGTGTTCGGATGCAGGGTGGCAGTGATGAAGGGTGGCATGCCTCGTAAATGAGGCAGTTGCATGCATGCCTTGGGGTAAGGGCTTTTTAGATTAATTTTGTAAGATTCATTGGATAGTGATGTAGTGAATCAGTGATAGGGTTGATTTTTAGGTTTAGGGGTAAAAAGTGGTAGAATATTTTTAAAATTTAAATGTTATAATAATTTTAAATTATATAGGGGTAGTGTAAATTTTTTTATTTAAAACTTATTAGTGCAGATAAAAGTGGTGTAAGGGTATATAAGGGGAAAAATTATGACGTTGTTTTAAATAGGTTATGTTGAAGGTAATTTATTAGAGAAAAAATTGAGTACAAATTTGAGTAAAGAAAGAAAAGAAGCAGAAGAAGAAAGTTGTGGAAAAAAATATTGTAAGTTGTTTTGAAATTTTGATTTTATTTTATCCATCTAACATTTTATGTTGTTTAAAATTTAATTTTTATGTTAGAACGATGAACGTTTTATTTTTGTTTCAGATTATAGTATTGGTGTTCAATTAGATAAAAAAACGTAATAATATAATGTAATTAGTATTTTTTTAGAAGTTAGTATAGTTTTATAAAGTCTATTCGAATATAAATTCTTAAATAGGAGTAAAATCTTATTCGATGATCGATTGGAAATGAGTCAAAGCTAAGCTTGAGGCTATTTACTTCAACTGCACATCTTCTTAAATTTACTCTCAGTCTTAGATTTAAATTTCTATTTCTTCGTTTTGCTTAAATTAAACTCTTGTGATCAAAGCCTCCCCCATTTACTTTATTTTCTCACTACAGTCAAAATCAAAACCTCCAGATATCAGAAGCTCCTTAGTCTTTATGGATCAACCATTTTTCTCTTTACTACGCTTATTAATTATTTATTTTGAGATTAAGGATAATTATTTTGACAGTTAACGATTCATGTCAAATTGGCGCCATTGTCAGGGACTTCGGTAAAGTTACTGGTTAAAGTTTGTTTTGATTTATGACCAGGAAGAATCCGGAAGAACTAACAGATTTTGAACCGGATATCGAAGCATTAGCCCGAAGACTACACTTAAAAACACTTAGAGAAAGAATACAACGACAACAACAATCTGAACCAGATCTAGAAACACCCTTTGACGCTGAAACACACTTTGAATTCGACGATGTAGAGCAGATTCCGATGGCAGACAACGAACAAACTATTCGAGAACTTGCCATAGCACCTGATAAGTAACAAACTTTGTGCATCACATTCTCAAATGGAGAGACGCCATTTGCACTTAAGACGAGTTTAATTCATATTCTGCCTACTTTTCATAGTTTGCCCAGTGAAAACCTGCACAAACATCTCAAGGAATTTCATACGGTTTGTTTAAGCACGAAACCACAAGGAGTATTCGAAGACCAAATTAAAATCTGCACTTTCTCTTTTTCCTTAGCCGATTTGGCTAAGGATTGGTTATTTGATTTACCGTCTAATTCGGTTACTACATGGACTGATATGGCTTGAGTTTTTCTTGACAGGTTTTTCCCTACAGCCAAGGCAAGTGAACTAAAGCGAAGCATTTTAGGAATCCGACAAAAAGATGATGAATCATTAAATGAGTATTGGGGGAGATTCGAGAAATTATACGCAAGTTGTCCACAACACGGATTGTCAGAACAAACACTTCTCCAATACTTCTATGAAGGCTTACTCCCTATGGAGATCAAGATGGTCTACGCAGCAAGTGGAGGTGCACTAGTAAACATGACTCCGACTGCAGCTAAAAATTTAATTTCTACTATGACCGCTAACTCTCAATAGTTTCACCCTTCCAATGAACCCTCTTGACGAGTTCACGAGGTAAGTACAATTTCTTTAGAAAATAAAATTGATAAGTTAGCTGATATAGTTAAATCTCTTGTTGCAGGCAAAATAGGTACAGCTAGACTTTGCACAAAGCCGACCACCCTACGAATTGTTGTCCAATGTTACAAGAAGATGTTGTCGCACAAGTAAATGCAATAGGTAATTTTTCGGGACCTCCCCAAAGGCCATACAACCCTCACGCCAACACCTATAATCCAGGGTGGGAGGACCATCCAAACTTCAACTATGGACCAAATCCCAGACTAAATCAAGCTTATCAACCACTTGTACCACAACAATATCAATCGCAAAAACCGTCGTTGAAGTCAATTGTCAAACGTTTGGCGTTATCCCAAGAAAAGTTTCAACTAAAGACTGAAGCACACTTTCAAGATTTAGATAAGCGAATGAGTCAATTGGCTTAGGTTGTAAGTCGTTTAGAATCCAAAGAGAAGTTGTCGTCACAAACCGAGGCAAACCCATAAGAAATCGTTAGTGCAATCACCCTTCGAAGTGGCACTGTTATTGCACCACTAGTCCTAGAGGATGTTGCCGCATAATCCCAGAAAGAAGATGGATCGAGATCCCAGAGGGAGAAGAAAGAAGTTGACGCAAGATCCTAGAGAAAAAAGAAAGATGAATCGCAAACGCCTCTCACGCCATCTCACTATGCCACCTCCCTTTCCGTCGAGATTGGTTAAACGTGATAAACAAGCCGAGGAAAATGAGATACTTGAAGTTTTTTGGAAGGTAGAGATAAATATACCTCTTCTTGAGGTAATTCGAAAAGTACCAAGATACGCTAGATTTTTGAAAGACCTTTGCACAACCAAAATGAGACTTAACGGCAATGAAAAAGTAAATTTGGGTAAAAACGTATCAACTATTTTTTAGCGTAGACCTCCACCTAAGCTAAAGGACCAAGGTATGTTTGCTATCCCTTGTAAAATTGGTAAAGTAGGAATTAAACGTGCTATGTGTGGTTTGGGTGCTTCTATAAATGTTATGTCGCTTTTCGTTTACAATTCACTTAGTGTAAAGCCTTTGAAGGAAACAAGAGTGACAATCCAACTCGCCGATAGATCTGTCATTTATCCTGAATGACTCTTTGAGAACGTTCTAGTTAAGGTAAATGATTTAATTTTTCTAGTGTATTTCTATGTCATCAACATGGAAAATGACCGAAACAATTCTTCCTATGATATCCTTCCTGGTTGTCATTCTCTGAGCACGACACATACTAAAATTGACGTTAGGAGTGACATTCTTACCATGAAATTTGACGGTTAGGTTGTTAAATTTGATGTTTACAAGGAGATGAAGTACCCCAATAATGTTGCAAATATTAGTTTCATTGACGTTTATGAGCCTTTGGTAGATGAGTTTGTTGAAAATAAATTATCTGATGATTTGTGTAGGGAATTGAAGGATCACGACAAAGAAATTATGGAGTTGGAAAATGTTTATTCTATTTATTCTGACTTGTGTCTAACTCATTTGAAAACTAAAATGTCTCCTTCCATTTTACAGGCACCAAATTTAGAGTTAAGATTACCGCCAGATAAATTGAAGAGTAAAGAAGATATTTTGTTAGAAAAATAGAGGAACTCCATGAATGTAAAATTTCTCATAGGGAAGTTCTAAGTTGGACAAAGCACATAAATTGGAGGAAGTATTTGTCACAGTGTCTGTAGTCTGAATGAGGTCATCGAGCTAAATGGCATTAAATAAATCGCTTTAATGGGAGGCAACCCATTTTGTTTTATTTTTTGTTTACTTAATTTCTATTTATTTTCAATTTTATTTTATTTATTTTGGTCTCAAATTTATTTTATTTGAATTTTCAGGTACCTTAAATATTTTGAATCGAACAAGACGCAAATTCCAATCCATTGAGATATTTCACGCATGGAACAGTGGTAGAGAGACCATTTTATTAAAGGGTGCATGTTAGCAAAACCTCTCACCATCCTTCGGTGCATATTAGCCAAACCCAAAACTCATCCGCTATTCCACCACTTATCTCCCTACCTTTATCCTTATTTTAAACCCATTTTTACTTCTTTTTCAAATTTTAAAACTCCATTGGACCCCACACTTATTTGACCAACATGTTTCCCCTTTCCAAAACAAATTCCTCACGTGATTAAATAACCCTAAAACCTTTTTATTTTTTTCCTCTCAACCGCCTACTCTACCCCCACCCTCAATCTTCATCACCAATCCTTCATTTTCCACGATGGTGAGAACAAGGCATAAAGCGAACTGCAACCTTGTACCCCTGCACACCCACTCCCACAACTCCTCTTCGTTCTACTCTCTGCCCACTGTCGATTCATCGCAATTGATGCTCGCGGCCGTCATTAGACACGGGGCGTGTCTCTATTCTTTCTCTTGTACTTTAATTTTCATATTGGGACAATACGATTTATGTGAGGGGGTAGAGTATTGGTTCAATTTTCCCTTACTTTTTTATGCATTGATTCTAGTATGCTTGGTTGAACTTGTGAAAAAATTTCGTTGGAATCCTTTGCCTTGTTGAATATTTTGGAATGTCATACTTGCTTGAGTACACACTTTCATTTGAATTATTATATATATGATAAATGATGGCATGTTTAGAAATTTGGTTGAAATTCTTTATGATATTCCATGACTTTGTTAGTTGCAATGTTCTTAACTCAATACATGTATACACTTCAGTAAGATTTGAGCCTTTGCGAGCATATTCTTTACATTATTGCTCATATTCTTTGGTTGAGTGCGTCAAGCTCGACATTGATGTTCTAGAACCTATAATTAAATGCATGTTGAAATTACATAAGAACTTGATGCTTTAATATGATTAGGGCACTTAGGATTACACATTTTTTACCTCTAAAATTGCCTACCGTTTCATTTCCCCCCAGTTAGCCATTTTTGTGCCTTTACCTTATCCTTGTTTTTACCACATTTTAAACTCGAGCCTTTTATTTTGACTATCTTTTTCACCCTTTTCAGGACAAGAGAATTGGATTACCGTTGTATGATTTATTTCCACAAGAAACGAAACAACAAAAAAAAGAAGAAAAAAAGAAAAAAAGGTTCAAATATAAAAAATGGTAGTTCGAAAAATACAACAGAAAAAAAAAACAGTTCGAACAAAAGGAAAATTATTACATTCCTTTGTTGCATTTCTTTTCTTTACTTTTGAGTTTATGTGGAATTGATCTAATTTATTATGTTTCTCTTGTCTTGATTATTAGCCGAATTTTTGCTCTTCTCCCCACCTTTACCTAAGCCCCGTTACAACTCGTTTAAGACCTTTTATTATTGTATCTTGTTCTAACTAGTAGTGGAGATTTGATTTTCTTACAGGCTTATGGTAATGTCATGATCAGGTTTTGGCTTTGAGCATATTTGAACCCGAAACACTTTGAGTGAATTGAGTGAATCCTTGTGAGGTGTTGAGTTTGGTTGCGTTGAGATTGATGAATGAATAGATGTCACGATCTTGCTTGACTTTTTTATACTTATGCTTTCTGATTGATTGTAATTTTGATTTGGAAGATTGTTGTGGACTTGATTTGCATGAATTTCTAGGATGTGAGGCGAGACGAAGGAAGGTAAACGAAAATTTTAACTTGTTTAAACTTAAGGACAAGCATGAGATAAGTGAGGGGGGATTTGATGAGTGTTTTATTTTGTTACTATTTTATCGATAAATACTCCTTATTGAATCTTTAATATTACTGATTTGGGACGATTTTATTCATTTATGTGCTGGACTTCAAATTCCAGAAAGCGGCGTTAAAAGAGTATGTTCTGCAGTTTTTTTATTTTCTGGAATTATTGCTAGAAACATGGGCATGACTTGGGCCATGACGAGGTCTAACGTGGCAGATTCTGGCAGTCCAATCAGTAAAAGCTTATAGAAGGCGATTCAGTCAGCATCATCTAGAAGGATGGGCAGACGAGATTTAATTAGAATTTTAAGATTAAGTTTGAATTTAAATGTTTGAGAATTATGACTTTATTATTTAGGATTTTATCTTTCTATCAATTAGGATTTAATTTGAATATTTTCAAGAATTATCTTTTTTATTTCTAGGCTATTTTTAGGGTTTTAGAAAACTATAAACAACCCCTCAGGGTAAGCTAGAAACATATCTCATTCTTAGTTTTGTTCTTGCTTTCTAAGTTCTATAAAATTCTCTTTTTCTTTACATTCTTATTTTTAAGTTTTCATTTATTTTCTTTTAAAATGTTGAGTATGATTTCTACCATGACCATGCTTGGCTAATTTTCCAACAAGCCAAAGGTTAAAGCAACAACTCAATTCCGATCGTGAGAATTGAAAAGCACTTTATATCTCCGAATATATTTCTTAATTTTCTGCAAACTTGGATTGGCAATTGGCCTTTCCTTTTAAAATCCTTACACTTTCAAATTCAAAAAGGGCTCGTTGGTTTGAATGTTGTTTCGATTTATAGTTGGGAGGAAGGATCGGCTTGTAGCACATTCGAATTCCTATGAACACACTTAGCGGCGGTCCGCTAAGGGAAATTGAGATCGAATTTGATTCTTATTGAGACAACATAGTCCGAGTCGGGTTTTTTTTTCTCCAGATTTTAAACTATTTTATTCTAACGGTGATAGTCGTAGTTAGTCTAGCCAGAAAACTGAAATTCCAAAAATAATTTTGGATTATCGGTTTACCGGACAGAAAAACAAGTTACAAGGGTTGGGCCTTGTAGATTGTAACCGACATTTATTCGGAGTAAAATCTTATTCGATAATCGATTGGAAATGAGTCAAAGTGAAGCTTGAGGCTGTTTACTTAAACTGAATATCTTCTTAAATTTACTCTCATTCTTAGATTTAAATCTTCATTTCAGCATTTTTTTAAAATTAAACTCTTGCAATCAAACCCTCCCCCATTTACTTTATTTTCTTGCTACAGTCAGAATCAAAACCTCCAGATATCATAAGCGCCTTAGTCTTTGTGGATCGAACTACGCTTATTAATTATTTATTTTGAGATTAAGGATAATTATTTTGACAGTTAACGACTCATGTCAACCAATATGGATCTTCATCACAGAGATAAGAGACAACGAAGAGATGTACCATATGTAGGGATGAATGCCAGTTGAAATCAAAATGTCGAAATGAACCAAAATATGTGCCTATGCCTTAGTGATTTATTATGTTTGTATTTGAAAATATTCTACTTTGCATCAGTATTGATTAGTTATTTATAATGTTATGTTTTTACTACTATCATATTGGTTAAGTTTGATTTAATAATTAGGTACCAAATTGCTAAGTATAAAAAGTTTAAGGACTAAATTTTACATTTTATTAGTATAAAATATTTTTAATTTCATGTTCTTCAAAAAACTTGAAGTTAAAAAAAAAACGGTGACTGAATCAAAGTTCAATTAAAAAGTTATGATATAGTGACCAAAACATAAAATTTCAATAATTTAAGAAAGTCAATTTCAGACGTAGCTAAATATTAATTCGAATCTACTTTGATTTTTAGTTTTAATCACAGTTAAAGCTAAATATTAATTTTAATCTACTTTAATTTTTAATTTTAATCGCAGTTAAAGCTAAATATTAATTTGAACCTGAAAAATTAAAAAAAATAAATACAGTACAAGCCAACTTTGAACAATGCAGATTCCCTGCACACAGCCATGCTGCCGCCCTGCGTGGACAGCCATGCAGTTGGATGCATGTTGCATGCAGCATGGGTTAGCGTGCTAATAGGTTGATGTGAGGGAAATTTAATTTTTTTAGTTTTCAGTAATGAGGAAAAAATGGTGTAAACTAAAATAAATGTGTGGTAGTTGTGTATTTTGTTTGTTTTAAATTTTTTAACTTCGATTTGGTCACTAAATTAGTTTGATTTTTAATTTTAAAGTATTTCAATAAATTTAGTTCGTTTTTAATTCTAATCACACTAAGGTTAAATATTAAATTACTTAAAATTTTTACAACGTCCTAGGTTAAATATTAAATCACTTAAAATTTTCGTTTGGTTTTTAATTTTTATTAGTATGGAATGGAGGTTTCGTATCCTATGTCACAAATTCACAAAATTAGCATTCCAGAATAGAGGTTTCGATACCTCTTAGTATGGTCGAATTTGAAAAGCTATTCACTAATTACTAAAGATAATTAGTTTTAGATTAAGTGAATAATAAAAAATAGTGAAAATAAAAATAATAAAATTTAAATTCAAACTGAAATGCCTCTAATGTATTACACAAAATATATAAAATCATTTTTTCTTGTGTAATTTTTTGCCATTATCGGGTGTGGTTGAAAGATAAGTCTGCGACAGTCGTCGAGCACGTACGAGATCCTCTTTAGTGTAGCTCATCCCATCAGTCACCAAGGGCATATGAGGCGGTATTGTGAACAAATCTATGTAACCGCTCTGGCCTCCCATAATTTCTGGTGAATTCAGGAAATTTTGCATTTCCAGAAAATCCATATTTTGTCCAAAGTTCGAGTAAATGGGTGACTGTGGAGGAAAAAACTCGGGTGTGTATAAAATAGCATCATCGATATCTGAGGAGCTCGGGTCCACTTCTGGTTGTACACATGTAGGAGCCGGTTCCTTTTCCCATATAGTTGTCGGGTCCACTTCTGGTTGTACACATGTAGGAGCCGGTTCCTTTTCCCATATAGTTGTCGGGCCCACTTCTGGTTGTACCCACGTGGTGTTGGGTCATGTTGGTACACCCCATGGCGCAGCGAAAAAATTATTCGGCGATTACCACCAGAGATCTATGTACGAGGAACGAGTCGGGGTGAATAAGGGTGAAGAATTACCTATTTAAAATATGGAATTCTGAATTTGTAGGAGATAGATATCCAATCACGATTCCACGATGTCGATTCCTAAGCCGTAACGATAATGCTCCGACCTCTACGTAATTCACCCAATTGAAACGAGCATATAAAACTCTCTAAACTATTTAGAGGGTTTTTCCAAAAGCATTAATTATTGCTAGATCTCTGATGCCTTTATAAAGTCTTTGAAATCCTAATTCAACTCATATTAAGATTTCAATATATATTAATATATATAATCCTAATTTATCTTTAATTAGGATTTTAATATATATTAAATATATATAATCTCAATTCAACTTTAATTAGGATTTCAATATATATATATATATATATAATCCCAATTTAATTAAATTAGGATTTCAATATATATTAATATATATAATCCCAATTCAACTAATTAGGATTTTAATATATATATTAATATATATATAATCTCAATTCAAATTTAATTAGGATCTCAATATATATTAATTTAAATCGAATTATATTATTTATATGTATTAAAAGATTCATAATTACAATAATTAGTTTCTTTTAATATTTATCCAATAGTTAAATTATATATATATATATATCAAATATATATTAATTTAACTAAATTTGTGTACAACAAATTTGTACATATACAATTCGTTTAAAATATGCTCATTTAAATCGTGGGTGCAACCCTATAGGTTCATGTAACGTTAGTAGTAAATATTAGAACATTTCTAATATTACAAACAATGAGTGACATATAGCAATATGTCATTGCCACCTAAGTTACAAGAAATCATGATTCGACATAACTTTTTCGTGATTAACTCTTTTTCATGTATTATATCATTTTTTTCTTTATATCTAGATTAGACACATGTCATGGAACAACCACACTTGTATAGTCCATCTAATATTTCTTGATATCTTGAGTAGACTATTATAAACGAATAACTATGATATCTCATATCAACTTATTCGAGCATGGCCATGCATCTGTAGTCTCACTCAATCAAGTAGCGTACAATATTACTCCTATTATGTATGAGGGACAAATCATATCATGATTAACCATATCCCACTATATAGAAAGTGGTATATCCAATATCAGTCTTTATAGAGTAGTCAGTTATGACACACGTTTGACTGTATCAAAATATGTCACTCACGATGTTGAATATAATGATGATCTCAAGTATGAGGATCATACATGTAGTTATCACTATGAGCAATGTTGTGACTGTCACATAATAATCCAAGAAACATGCTCATAGCGGGTCAGTCCAGTATGTCGTTCTCTAACGCATACTTATGTATTGATTTTGACATCTCCATGTCAATGACAACGCTTTGTCATCAATCAACTACATATTAGTCTTAATGCATTATTGTTTTCTATTCCCGCAATAATACTCGACATAGAACATTTAAGAATAATCATATTATTCTAAGGACTTTAGTATAATTCACTTTATTTATGCACGCAGAATTATAACTGAAAATAATAATGGCAATGCCTCTTTATGAATGAACAAGGTAAAAATAAATGTCATTTACAATCATCTTATGATTGGTCTTTGGGCATACTCTAACAATCTCCCACTAGCACTAAGACCAATCACTCATGTATCTAATACCAAGTGACTTATTGTGACGATCATGCTTCTGTTGCGTCAGAGGCTTTGTTAGTGGATCGACAATGTTGTCATCTATTGGTACTGTACATATTTCCACATCTTTTTGATCTATAATTTCTCGAATGAGATGGTAACGCCTAAGTATGTGTTTAGATCGTTGGTGAGATATGGGTTCTTTTACTTGTGCGATGGCTCCGTTGTTATCATAACGTAGATCTATAGAATTCAAAATGCTTGGCACAACCCCTAGTTCATATATGAACTTCTAGATCTTAACACCCTCTTTTGCAGCATCGCATGCTATAATATACTTGACTTTTGTTGTAGAATCAGCTACTGTATCTTGCTTTGAACCTTTCCAGCTTACAGTGCCTCCATTAAGGCAGAACACAAAACCCGATTGCGATCGTGAATCATCATTATCGGTTTGAAAGCTAACATCAGTATAACTTTTTATACTTAGCCCTTCCTTACATCCTTATATAAGGAATATATCCTTAGTTCTTCTTAAGTACTTAAGGATGTTTTTAATTGCGACCCAATGACCTTCATTGAGATTTACCTGGTATCGACTTGTCATACTTAAAGCTTATGATACATTTGGACGAGTACATAGCATGACATACATGATAGATCCAATTGCTGAAACATATGGAATCTTACTCATTCTCTCTCTTTTTTGAGGTGTTGAAGGATACATTTCATTCGAGAGTGAAATTTCATGTCTCATAGGTAATAACCCCCTTTTGGATTCTTCCATACTGAATCTTTTCAGTACTTCTTCTATGTATTTATTTTAAATCAATCCTAGCAGTAGTCTCAATCTATCTCTATAGATCTTGACTCTTAATATGTATGTTGCCTCATCCAAGTCTTTCATGGAAAAGCATTTTCGTAACCAAGTTTTCATATATTGTAAGCTAAATATGTCATTTCCTATTATCGGTAAATCATCCACATACAGTACCAAGAATATGACAATGCTCCCACTAATTTTCTTGAAAACACATGACTCATCTTCATTTTTGATAAAATCAAACTCTTTGATTGCATCGTTAAAACGAAGATTCCAACTTCGAGAAGCTTGTTTCAATCCATAAATGGGCTTTTGTAGCTTGCATATTTTTGGCATCTTTTGGATCGGCAAACCTTCAGGTTGTGTCATGTACACATCCTCATCTAGTTTTCCATTAAGGAAAGCGGTTTTAACATCTATTTGCCTTATCTCATAATCATAAAATGCGGCTATCACAAGTAAGATCCGAATAGATTTAAACATAACAACAAGTGAAAAGGTTTCATCATAGTCTATACCATGAATTTGACCAAAACCCTCAGCGATTAATTGCACTTTGTATGTTTGTACGTTACCATCCATGTCAGTTTTCTTTTTGAAAACCCATTGACACCCTATGGGCTTAATCCCTAGAGGTGGGTCAACCAAGGTCCAAATTTGGTTTTTTTACATGGAATCTATCTCGAATTTCATGGCCTCTAGCCATTTCTCAAAGTCTGGGCCCGTCACTGCTTCTTGATAAGTTCTAAGCTCATCTTGATCCACGAAGAGAATATCACCATGCAATGTGACAAGAAATCCATATTTCTTAGGTGTATTGCATTCTCTCAAAGATCTTCGCAGTGGTTTTGTTTCCAAAACTGTTGGATGTTCTTCAACAACTTGTGGAATTTGTTGTTGTTCAATCTCTTGTTCAATGATATGTGGTTGATCTCGAATTTCATTGAGTTTAATATTTCTCTCACTTTCTTTTCGAAAATAAATTATCTTTCTAGGAAGATTCATGTTTGAGCAACAAACACTTTGTTCTCTGTAGGATTGAAGAAATAATATCCTTTAGTTTATTTAGGATAACCCACAAAATTACATTTATGAGATTTGGGTTTGAGCTTTGTAGACAACTTGTGTTTAACATGAGCTTCACATCCTTAAATTTTCATAAAAGACATACTATGACGTTTCCCAATCCATATCTCATATGGTGTCTTTTGAACTGATTTAGATGGAACACCATTTTGTGTGAAAGCAGTTATTTTTTTAGCGCATGTCCCCAAAAAGAAACTGGAATATCAGCGTGACTCATTATTGATCGAACCATGTCTAACAGTGTTTGATTTCTTCTTTTCAAAAACTTTATTCCATTATGGAGTACCAGGAGGTGTGAGACAATCACACATTCCTTAAGGTCACCAAACTCTAAGCTTAAGTATTCTCCTCATCGATCTGATCGAAGAGCCTTAATGCTTTTTCTAGTCGATTTTGTACTTCATTTTTAAATTCCTTGAACTTTTCAAGGGCTTCAGATTTATGATGCATTAGGTAAATGTACCCATATCTACTAAAGTCATATGTGAAAGTAATGAAGTATTGAAAACCTTCTTTTGGCTTGTGTATTCATTGGTCCACATACATCATTATGTATTAATCCCAATAAATCACTTGCTCACTCACTTTTACCATTAGAAGGAGCTTTGGTCATCTTTCCCAATAAGCAAGACTCGCATACATCAAGTTGTTCGAAAACAAATGAATCCAAAAATCCATCTTTATGAAGTTTTGAAATGGGTTTTTTCACTTATGTGACCCAAGTGACAATGCCAAAGATGAGTTTGATTAGAGTCATTTGTTTTGATCTTTTCGTATTTATGTTGTAAATGGAATTCTCTTGATCCAAAATATAGAGGTCATTTATTAATTGTGTCACACCATAGAAAACATTATCGAGATAAAAGAACAACAATTATTCTTAATAATTATCTCAAAACCAATCTTGTCTAAACAAGAAATCAAAATGATGTTTTTAGTCAAACTAAACACAAAATAAAAATCCTCTAAACATAAATTAAGTCCACTAGGCAACGATAAAGTATATGTTCCTATAGCCAATGCAACAACTCTTTCTCCATTACCTACCCGTAGGTCCACATTTCATTTTCTCAAATTTCTACCTTTTTAGTCCTTATACAAATGTACAAATATGAGAACCACAACTGGTATCTAATACCCAAGAAGTAGGTATTGGCAACTTAATATCAATAACATAAATATTTGAGGCAGACGCTCCGTTTTCATTTGCCTTATTGACTTTTCAAGATAAATGGGGCAATTCCTTTTACAATGACATGTCTTATTACAAATGGAAACATTTTCCTTCCAGTGACCAGTCAAGATAGTTTACGCCGTTCAACTTGTCTTTCTTAAGGACCGATCACAATAATAACAAATTTTTATAATAAGTCTACAACAATAAAATATGAATTTTGAGTACGTTTACTATGTTTGCTTATAAAAGGACTTGATACTCTCACTATTTTTATTAAAATTAATAACCCTCAAATATTAATGTTGAAAATACTTTCTATAAGGTTTTTCTAGTGGGCAAGGATCCAAATTTCACATTCTCTTAAGTCAACTTTGGCTTTTCTCTTAAGATTATGGTCTATCTAGGTAAGCAAGACTTGCTAATTACATCTCATGTAACTCATTCATTTGGTGAATAACTCTTGTTCATAACCATCTTATGATTATCCAAATAACCAACCTTTAGGTTTCTAATCCTATTAGAGTAACCTAGTTAAGTCTTTAACCAAAGTTACAAACAACGAATATCATTTGCTTATTCTTCGCGTTTGGCCAAGATAGACACAAGTACCTCGCTTTAGCAGAACCTACATTGTATCGATCTAGACTTTAAAGAGGGTTAACATTAGGAATCAATAAAAGACTTAATATTTTATTGAGAGCTTTTGTGAATATTATCTCACCATTTAACATTTGATCTTATCAATTAACTAGCATGCATATCATACATTCATTTTATCACATATATGAAAAGCAATAAATATGAATGCAATAGTTATAGCCTATATCCTAAGGTGGTACGACCTAAGCCAATGGGAGAACCAAATTATTCTAAGGGTAAAAACACTTCTCAAGCATCTTTCTGTCGGCCCACACTTCTGTTCCTTTGGTCCATGCTTCTTTGTATAGATTACAATTTTAGAAACTTGTTTTACATACGAGGGAGTAAGATGATAAGATAATTACAATAGAAGTAGAGAAAGACACGGCACGCAGGCCGTATTTATAAAACCTTATAAATAAAACTAAATGGGCTATAAACATGCATTCTAAACACCGTGCATATCAAACATAATAACGACGCGGTTTGTTATTAAAGTCTTACTAGATTGTTCATACGCATGTGTCAAGCCCCTTGCAGGGTTGCTGCTTGGTTATCGGCAAGGAAATTTTTAAAGATTAACATCTTAATTGCTGTGTAAAAACCTCACTATTTAATAACTTTTATCAATATTATCGCGTTTTCAGGATTTTAAAGTCCACGAGGTTTTTACTAAAACAACTCTTGTTACTTTCTCGCACGAAATTTATAGACTAACCATTAGTCTAATATATAACTATAATCCGCGTATATTAACACTTTATATCTAAAACCCTAAAACTATATTTTTAATATGTTAACAATTAACATATAATATTTCAAACCTTATCGACAAAGATCCTGATGATTAACTCTTAATCATTTATCTTAGGAACATCTTTAAACTAGATTAACAGATTAACCGTGATTGAATAGATTTTCTCGGACAAATATCATATATTCGCTAAATAAATCAAAAAATAAAATGTATCTCATACAATTACATCACTCAAGTAATAAAAACTCGAATCCGTATCGTACAAATGGCTTTGATACCACTGTTGGGTCACACCGGTACACCCTATGGCGCAACGGAAAAATTATCCAGCGATTACCTCTAGAGATCCATGCACGAGGAACGAATCGAGGTGAATAAAGATGAAGAATTACATGTTTAAAATCTAGAATTTTGAATTTGGAGGAGATAGATATCCAATCACGATTCCACGATGTCGATTCTTAAGCCGCAACGATAACGCTCCGACCTCTATGTAGTTCACCCAATTGAAACGAGCATATAAAACTCTCTAAACTATTTAGAAGGTTTTTCCAAAAGCATTAATTATTACTAGATCTCTCATGCCTTTATATAACCTTTGAAATCCTAATTCAACTCATATTAGGATTTCAATATATATTAATATATATAATCTCAATTTAACTTTAATTAGGATTTCAATATATATTAAATATATATAATCCCAATTCAACTTAACTAGGATTTCAATATATATATTAAATATATAATCCTAATTCAACTTTAATTAGGATTTCAATATATATATTAAATATATATAATCCCAATTCAACTTAATTAGGATTTCAATATATATTAATATATATAATCCCAATTCAACTAATTAGGATTTTAATATATATATATATTAATATATATATATATATAATCTCAATTCAACTTTAATTAATATTTTAATATATATATATTAATTTAAATCAAATTATATTATTTATATATATTAAAAGAGTCATAATTACAATAATTATTTTCTTTTAATATTTATCCAATAGTTAAATTATATATATCAAATATATATTAATTTAACTAAATTCGTGTACAATAAATTTGTACATATATAATTCGTTTAATATATGCTCATTTCAATCGTGGGTGTGACCCTGTAGGTTCATGTAAAGTTAGTAGTAAATATTAGAACATTTCTAATATTACAAACAATGTGTGACATCTAGCAATATGTCATTATCACCTAAGTTACAAGAAATCGTGATTCGACATAACTTTTTCGTGATTAACTTTTTTTCATGTATTACATCCTTTTTTCCTTTATATCTAGATTAGACACAAGTCATGGAACAGTCACACTTGTATAGTCCATCTAATATTTCTTGATATCTTGAGTAGACTATTATAAACGAATAACTATGATATCTCATATCAACTTATCCGAACATGGCCATGCATCTGTAGTCTCACTCAATCAAGTGGCGTACGATATTACTCCTATTATGTAGGAGGGACAAATCTTATCTTGATCAACCATATCCCACTACATAGATTGTGATATATCCAATATCAGTCTTTATAAAGTAGTCAGTTACGACACACGTTTTACTGTATCAAAATATGTCACTCACGATGTTGAAATAATGATGATCTCAAGTATGAGGATCATACATGTAGTTATCACTATGAGCAATGTTGTGACTGTCACATAATAATCTAAGAAACATGCTTATAGCGGGTCAGTCCAGTATGTCGTTCTCTAACACATACTTATGTATTGATTTTGACATCTCCATGTCAATGACAACACTTTGTCATCAATCAACTACATATTAGTCTTAATGCATTATTGTTGTTCATTCCCACAATAATACTCGACTAAGAACATTTAAGAATAATCATATTATTCTAAGGACTTTATTATAATTCAGTTTATTTATGCACGCAGAATTATAACTGAAAATAATAATGGCAATGCCTTTTAATGAATGAACAGGGTAAAAAAATTCATTTACAATCATCTTATGATTGGTCTTTGGGCATAGTCTAACACGTGGTTGGCCAACCTTTGGGGTTTCTACTCTAAATGGGATTTTGAAATGCGCCCGTTGCACTCTTAGAGGATTCACCCTTACCATCGTATTTTTTTATATTTTCGATATTCTTCTCATCCATCGACCGTAGTTAAGTACGACATTCTATTATTAATAAAATAGATCAGGTACTCTGACCTCTCAAAAACAAAATCATCCTTTTTGATTGGAGCGTGAAGCGCTAACGTTGAAGCTCTATTGTTCCACATATTAATGTAGTCGGTATGTGTGACTTCCCAATTTACTTATGCCCTATCGCGTCCATCATAATCTTGCAGATAGTCATGATTAATGTGAATATACAGAATCGGCTGGTGGAGTAAAATTGCCTCAGCACCCTGTTGGCAAAATAGAACTCGACAATCGCATAGTGGATCAACGGTGTAACACTACACCACCGATTAGAATCCTTCATCAGATCATTCGGTACAAAAATGCGATCATCGTTGTACGGTATCCAAATAAACTACAAAATAAGGATTATTATAATAAGACATCTAACTATAACGTAAATAATAAACTATAAATATTTAACTAAAATGTAAATAATACATTTAATTAGATACCTGCTCTTGACAATACAAATCAATATGACAATCTGAGTTTTAAATACTCTCAAGTTGTTGTTCGTCAATCTCGTGTGCGCTTTTTTCTCGCACCATCTGCATACAAATCACAATAATATTTTAAAAATAAATAAATTTAATTTAAAAATTCAACTCAAAATAAGGATAATTACCTGGTGACAAGAGGGAATTGAATCGGTGTCCAAAAGGGAAGTCGTTGCCAAGCCCACGTTTGCAGTAACAACAAACATCCACCAATACCCCGAACCTTATGATCCTTTTCTATTTTAGCATCCTTGCACAACTCACGATACAAGAACGCTAATATGGTCGATCCCCAACTATATTTAGCAACTTCCCATGGATGCTCCAAAAAGCGTAGATACCGTGTATGAACAAGATTGCCAGATTTATCCGGCATCAGTATACCTCTAATGAGTTGCAGAATATAGGTTCGACTGACGTTATAAATTGCATCGACATAATTATATTTACCGAGTGTAAATTCACTTTGCAACCAACTCATTTTCACACGAGACCCTTTCAAATTTGATCTATCCGGCACCTTTCTAGGGCATTTGAAGCAAATTGATTCAGGTGAAACATTCGTCTACTCGATTAATGGTGCCCTGTTTACTAGGACCCCGATAAGCATGACCACGTCTTCAAGTGTGATCGTGCATTCCCCACACGACATATGGAACGTATGGGTTTCCGGCCTCCAACGCTCAATCAGAGCAGCAATCAACCCGGGCACCAACTTGTACCCCGAATGAAGGTCGCACGATAAAATCCATAAATTTGCAACCATTCAATGATTTATCGTCCGGATGATTTTTGGCCATGGTCAGATGATGTTTAAATGTATCCTCCACATCCTGTAATTAACACATTAATAAATAAATATTATTAACAAACAAAAAAGTAATTGAATTTCTAATAAATAAATTATTAAAAAAAATTGTATCATCTCAACAACCATGAGACTAGTAATGTGTTGATCTTGTAATTGCAATAGAGGAGCTTGTTTAGCCATCCTTAAGGACAAGTAAGAATATATTAGGACTCGGTACTAAATCTACTACATTAAAAAATAATAAACATAATAAACTAAACAAACAAAATTTATAATAATATTTTAGTTTAGTTTCTAATTTGCTAAAATTCTACGAAATTTAAATTTTAACTATAATACGTTTAAATTACATAACTAAATCAACTTATTAGTTTAAATTTCAATTCCACTACTACTAACTACAAGCAATTTAAAAAACTCCTAAATTAAAAGATTAATTTTTGATGAGACATGTGATAATATTCCTGTATAAAATTTGCACCTGAATGAAGTCATAATTTATTGATAATTTTTTTTTCTAATGTTGGTGCTTTGTTCGAAGAACTTGCCTTTTCACTTCACTTTCACACATGTTTTACATCACTAAATTCACCAGCAAATTTCCATGAATTTATGTCACCAACTTCTGCTTTGGTGTAGATATTTTGATCCAGACATTTTCCATTCTCTATACCAAACAGAATTTGATCACTATATTGCATTAAGAGCATTTTAGTTTTCCAGGATATTGTCAAGCGGGGTGATATAGTACAATTATCTGGTTGTTTTTCAAAGATGTGCAGTTAGTATTTTTTTTTTTGAGATAATGTGCAGGAGCATTGACAAGATATTAGGCAAAAAAGATGATGCATAATGACTGCATGTTGTCATTTTCTTTGATGTTAAGATACATATATGTGAAAGTTTGGAATGAAATCTATGCACACTTTACGGATAAAGCGATTTGAATTCGAGTTTTTTAGGATGAACATTATCTTCTTTTTCATTGAGACTGTCGCAACCTTTTTAGGCAGTCTTGACGTTTTGGAAAACTTTATAAAATCACGGAGTCAACATCAATTTTTTAAAAAAATGTGATTGGATCACTTTTAAAATAAGGGTTATTTTAATAAAATGTTTTATTTATCAAAATAACATTTTTGGTCCACGAAAACAAGAGAAAACATGTCCGGGGGTCGGTTACGTGTGGGGAAGGGTTAGCACCCCACAACGCCAAAAAAATTGGTACCTAATTGATTTCAAAAAAATATTTTTAAAACTGGAATTTGCAAGTTCACATGATTTCGCTTTATTTGTCTGCAAAGTGAATGTAATCTATTTTAACGGCCTTATCGCCCGGGAAATGAACTTTAATCACCGCAACACTCCTGGCGCTAACCCGTCATTCCCGTTTGATAAGACACCGCGTTAATTAAGTTTTCACTTCTTAATAAATCAACAAGAAAATTAAATGTGTGTCTTTTAATTAAAATCTAATTAGTGATTAATCCCTAAAGAAACATCCACATTCATTTTAACTATTAAGGTTTAAATATAATTAAGTGTGTCTTATTGAAAATGTGAAGAATGTTTTACAACATACATGTCTTTATTCTAGGTTTTAAGTACCTACTCCTAAGGTTTAACACATATATGTACATAAAAGAACAAAAGGAACAAAATTACTTAAATTGAATTAATTATCAAAATAATTGCTAAAATAAGGAAAAGGATAATTGTTTTTACTTTAAAGAAAAAATTGTATTGGTGGTTAAATTGAAAGAAAACAAAATGTGAGGGTTAATTTGAAAACAATTAAAAATTTAGTGCCAAATTGAGGTGAAAAGAGACGAAATTGAATGGATTTAAAACAAAGGTGTTGCGATGAGAGAACCGGGAAAGAAGGACGCGGGTACGGATCGTAACCGAGTACGGGTCAGGTTATCAGGTTAGTATATATAGCAATTATAATAACAAAAATCATTATCCCCTCGTTTATCAAAATGGATCAAAGCCCTTTTCTTAAAAATCCTCTGATAAGTTCTTCGTGTTCTCCATTTTATGAACATCCTTCGTGTCGGCCGCCATCCACCGGCGCCGGTCGCCGTTTTCGGTGGCGAAATTTCTCAGAAACCTTAATTTTTTAGATTTCGGCGACCTTAAAATCACATTTTTTCGTCGGAGCTACGTCAAAATCAAATCAAAACGGCGTTTTAAACAAAATAAAAGGTAAAAACAATCTCATTTTCTTTATTAGACTCGAAACAGAAAAGAAAAAAAGAGAAAATATTACCAGAAACTTGCTTCTCTTATTGCTTTGGAATTTCGATTACAATTGCTTGCTTCTGCTGGGAATTCAAATGCTTCTAATGTATATGTATTGTGTATGAATTTCTCTTTGAACTGTTCTTGTAATTGTTGTCCTTTACATGAAATTTACATGGGTTTATATATGTACAATTGTGCTTGAGTTTCAAGCAAAAATCCCTAATGTTCATCCCCGAAAATGCATCATCTTTGATTCTGATTACTTGATTATTGCTATGGCATCGATTTAGGGATTGGTCTTTCCCATTTTGATTCTGGTTTTCCAGCTAAGGCTTCGAATTAGGGATTTAATTCCCTTCTGGTTTTATCTTGAATTGTTAAGCTCCAATTTAGTGATTTAACCCTCTTGTTTCTTTGTTTGCATATTTCTGATGACTCGAATGACGTCGGCAAGGAACGGTTAATGGAGAAAATGGTGCTGGAGTAGCTTGGGTATTTGTCGGAGAAGATGGAACGAACGGCCAGAGCTGAAACGTGTTGCACGTGGCTGCCACGCGCGAGCGATGATCCGCGTCTTTGCTCTGGAGCGGTCTGGGTTGTTCGATTGCCCTTAGATCAACGATGATGGGAATGCGGCACTATAACTCCCTGCTGGCGTGATCTGCGTCGTTGGATCAACCTCTTGATCCAACAGTCCTGCTTCAGCTGCGCAACAAAGAAGCAAAGGAGTTAGGGTTTTGTCGGGTTATAAACGGGCCAGCAGGCCCTTATTGTAATTGAACATGTAATTTTAATGGACTCTAAGTTATATCTAATCTTCTATTCATTTTTAAAATTACAAGTGGGTTGTGTATTTTATATTTTGGGTTTTAATATCTAACTACTATGTTAATTCTAACTACCATATCAATATACTAACATATAATAATTATACTAATTATAACACACTAAGTATATTAACAATATTATATGACACCTAGATAATTCTAATACTAATTACTATGTTAATATTTTATAACACTAACATATGACACTTATACTAATTGAATATAATACTACTAAACCGGAAATAACATAGTTAATACAATGAAAGTAAAAGAAGTTAGATAAAAATTTAGTGACAATAAACACCAATTGTTGGGTTTTAGTAATTGATTTTGTAAGTATTAATTGTCTAAAACTTACATTTTTCGAGGTAATATGTTCAACTTAGTCTGATTTTTGTGTTTGATTATGTAAAAACTGTATGACTGGCCTGCTCATTGTAAACATGATTATAACTAGGTGTGAGCATTCGATCGAGTCGAGTCAAGTTTATAGAATTTGAGTCGAGTCAAGTTGTTTTAGTTTCTGTTCAAATTTAATTGTAAACATTTATAATGTTATGATGCTAACTGATTTAAATTTAAACGACTTTCCATAGTCACATATATCATACAAAGTTGAAAGATTCGCCCCAAACTCAAAAATCGATCACTAATTACTAACAATTTCGAGCTATTCGAAGTTTCATTTTTTAGCTTAAACCTTATTTGTAAATTTTTCGAGTAAAATTCAATTTATGAAATTATAATTCAATTAATTCAAGTCGAAGTACAAATTGATTTGTTTGAATCAAGTCCAACTCACCCTTAATTATAACTTGTCTATTTTATTCATAACACGATCTCTTAACTAAATAATATTTATATCACATTAACTTAAGTATCACTTATACTTAGTTATTTACTCTCATAACATAATCTCTTAACTGCTTTTCTGTTCAAACATGTTTTAATGTATGCCTATGTTTATGACAAACACTTGTCTATTTTGTTCGCTATATTTTGTGGAAATTTGTTTTTTTGTTTTTAATTATTTTCTACTTGTCAATAAACTTCTCTTCAGCCGGCTTTCTCTCGTCGTCGGTGGGATTCCCTTGTTCAAAAAGAAAAGCTCAACATTTTCAATCATCCAACGGTTCTGATTACATCCCACTTATATCAACGCTCCTGATTCAACAATACCTTCGCCTCTTTTACTTTTGATATTCATATTACAACCAACATCTAGTCAAAATCAAAGAAATCGACCCTGCACCCTAAGCTCGACATTTTCATTCCTCATTTTCCAACTTTTGATGATTTTGTATTCAATTTTTTAATGCAAAGGCTTAGTTTGAGTTAACACGTGAAGGAAAGGATAATCGGAGGCTATGGCGGGAACGAGCGACTCCGTGTCTATCAGGTTCCCCTACAGGAACTTGAAGAAGGAATCGGAGGTTGAAATGATCGACGATCCTCATCTTCGGATCGATCTAGATTCATCTCCTTCGACTTCTTCTTCCTCGCCTCCGTCTAGGGTTCCCAATGGAAACCCCGACTTATCATCGCCGATCTATGCCGGATCCAAGGATTGTAGCTTGATTACTCTGGCTCTTAGTTGTACGGTCGCCGCCGGGGTTCAATTTGGTTGGGCTTTGCAACTATCGCTTTTGACACCTTACATTCAGGTATTTCCAATGTTTTTTTTTAATTTTCCCTTCAGTCTTTTGTAATTTATGTTAGTTCATGTAGATTTTAACCGTAAAAAGTAGAATGTTGATTATTAATGTTCTGAAGCTTGAATTATGCTTAGTTTTATTATTAAATGACTGTTGGAAAAAGAAAAAAAACGACGCCTGCCCTTTTTGTTGGTAGTCTTGAATTAGTTAGGTAGTAGATGCTACAATACTTTTTCATTAGTGCTTAGTCATTAATGTACAAGTTGCAAAGGAGAGATCATGGTGTTGAGAGGCAATTTTTAGATATTCTTCTAATAATTTGTAGAACTATATACCATCTTTAACACTATCATAGATGACCCGTTCAGAAGTTGAAAAAAGAAGACGAAATAGATAAATTAAATATTTGGAATATCAAATGCAGTGCTTAGTAGCAGATACATCTTGCATGCTGATTATTTGGCAAGCCTGTGGATCAGAGAAAAATATTATGTCCATTTTTTGAGAGAATTTTGCATAATAAAACAATTCTAAAAATCTGTTGTCAACTTAATGCTCATGTAATTGCATCTCTTTATTTATTATTAGCTGTATTTCTTTCTGATTTCTCTGAGCTTCTCTTGAGCTACTGATGCTTTCCTTCTTTTTTTTCATAACTGTATATTTTGTTGATTCATGCAGACGCTTGGAATAGAGCATGCTTTTTCTTCATTTATTTGGCTTTGCGGTCCAATAACTGGTCTTGTGGTAGGTGGTGGGAAACAGTATAGCATATAATTCTATATTATTGTCCTTTCATTATTTTTGAATCCTTATTATGTTAAAAAAAAATTTGAATCCTTATGGGTGTAACAAGATATTTAAATGTTTAACTTGATAGATCTGATATAATATCGTGTGCTGCGTTTTGAACTAACTCATAAAAAGGTTGGGTCTAGCTTTCATGTATCCTAAGCCCTCATAGAAGGTAGAGGATGTGACTTGTGAGTACCCTAGTATGTTTATTTGTTTGATTGCATAATAGATAATTCTTGTTTATTTAAAATTTCATTTTTCTCCCTTCATACCTTGGATATCTTGTGGTACTTTTATCCGACTATCGGCAATTGATCTATTTCATGCTCCCTCCTTCTCTCCCCTCCTCCTGTGTGTCTCTGTGTGCAAATTAGGAGGCATGATACCTCTGTGATTAAATGCCTATTTGTTATAGATGCAGGCACATAATATATGTAAAATAACTAGAGTTAAAAGAACTTGGAAAAATAATGCCTATCTGTATTTATGATTTATTGAGTTGCTTACATTTTGATCTTAGGTTCAACCTTGTGTTGGTATTTGGAGTGATAAATGCACTTCTAAATACGGAAGGAGGCGGCCTTTTATTCTTGCTGGAGCGCTCATGATCTCTCTTGCTGTAAGCATTGAAAAGTGTTTTACCTGTGAAATAATTCATTCTATTATGCTATTTCTAGATTTTTATATATTCTAAACTAAGTTTTGCTATCTAGGTGATCATAATCGGGTTTTCTGCAGACGCTGGATACATATTAGGTGATACAAAGGAGCACTGCAGGTTTCCTCTTCTGCTTTTGATTCATTCTCTTCTGTTATAGCCCCCCTCCTCTTCCTGCTGCAAAAAAATGAAGAGATTGACCGAATAATGTATGCAATGTAGTACGTTTAAAGGTACACGAGCAAGGGCGGCCTTTGTCTTTGTTATCGGGTTCTGGATGTTGGATCTTGCTAACAATACGGTGCAGGTAAGCCTTACATGACAATTTTTTCTTCATTCTATTATGCACTTGTTCTAATGGTGGATTTTTTTAGGGACCAGCACGTGCCCTTTTGGCTGATCTATCAGGTGAATCCCCTTCTTAAGAAAAATGGAAAAGGAAAAAAAAAGTTATACTCTATACAAAGTAACACTGTGATGTCTACCACCGGTTGTCAGGGGTCAAGACTGTGCAACCCATCCCCTTCCCCCAAATTTGTATTGATAAAAAATGTGTTGTCTACATTTGATGCTTCTCATTTACTAAGCCCTATAATACCTCATTTCTTTGAATACTGTCATGACAAGATGCTGTATGCCTATGTTTTAGGTCCTGATCAGCACAATTCTGCAAATGCTATATTTTGCTTGTGGATGGCTGTTGGAAACATCTTGGGATTTTCGGCTGGTGCTAGTGGGAGTTGGCACAGGTCAAAGTCTTTAAATGTGTTCTTATTGTGATGTAACAAACAATTATAGAAACATAGTTATTTAGATTTTAGAGCATTTATATATAAATATTTAATTTTTATCAATTATCTCGACACAGATGGTTTCCATTCTTGGAAAGCAGAGCTTGCTGTGAAGCCTGTGCCAATCTTAAAGCAGCATTTCTTATTGCTGTGGTAAGTGCATTATCCATTGACGTTTTACTTATATGCCTTTCTAGGATGTTAAAACTGAAATTCTTCATATACGTATTAACTAAAGTACATTTGTATGTGTCAATTTATGCCTTAGATTAGGTATGTCACTTTCACATGTATACGGATTCTTTAGATAAAGAGTTTTAAATACAAGCATGGCTTCTTTTGTTACTGAAGTTCATCTGAAATGATTTGCTTTGCATATTTTGTGGACCATTACTAGCATTTATCATATCCTTCTGATTCAATGAGCTATATATATATATATTGGTTGTTGGGATGTATATTCATTAACAATGTATGCTTGTAGTGTAACTTCTTTAAACTTTGAGTGCCTTTTTGGTAGCTAGTTCTTGTGATTGATTGACAATTTTGTGCTTTTTTGGTCCAATGTTTTCTAACACTTTGTTTAATGTCATCCCGTATATGCTCAAAGAATTGTTTGGCATTTCTGCAGGTCTTTCTCTTATTCTGTACTATTGTGACTCTATGTTTTGCCAAGGAGGTTCCCCTTCCATCACCAGCAGATCAGCCTACTCGTTTATCTGATTCTGCTCCTTTGTTGGATGGTTCCACACAGAAGGACTTTCAACACTCAAAATTAGAAGCTGGTGCATCCATTGTTGCCAATGATAATAGGAACATTAATGGAAAGGGATACGAACGAGTGTCAACCTCCAAGCATGCTGACTCCAAAGATAACAATGCTCAAAATGAAGTTTTTAGTGATGGACCTGGGGCCGTACTGGTAAACTTATTGACCAGTGTAAGGCACTTATCACCTGCAATGCACTCGGTGCTTGTTGTCATGGCTCTTAGTTGGGTAAGTTTCAACATTTTCTCTATGCTTTGATACCTTGAAATTGGCATTGAGCTATTTATTTGTTAATTGAGAGGGGAGAGTTATGATCGTGTGTTTGGGATTAGTAGCTCAGCTCATGAAGCAAGACTGAGACCTTAGGACTTGTTAAAGAGAGACCCATACCTCTTTTTAGGATTTTGATAAAAAATTCTGCTTATCTTTCATTATTACATAGGTCCCTATAAATAGAGATTGCAATAATTAAATAAAGTCCTACCAAAACCCACCTATTCTAAGAGTCCTAAAACAGTTAACTTCTCCCAAGAATAATAAAATAACTTCATTTATGAAGAGTCCTACCTAACTTCTCCTAAGAAAAAAAAAACTTTTATTAATTATTAAGAGTTCCTACATCCATAACACGGAGACTCAAGGATCGTTAACATGTTCAGTCTGATGGTTGGCTACAGTTTCACAACCCTTTTCCTTACCCCAATGAGTAATAAGAAAAGGAGGAAAAGGAAAGCAATAACTTATTATTATTGTTTTCATGTGTATTCGGTTCTTATTTGCAGCTTTCCTGGTTCCCTTTCTTTCTATTTGATACGGATTGGATGGGAAGAGAAGTATATCATGGAGATCCAAAAGGGAATGCTTCTGAAATAAAATTGTATGATCAAGGTGTCAGGGAAGGTGCATTTGGTTTGCTATTAAATTCTGTAAGAACTCAAATTTAATCACGAATTTCAAGTTTCTCTTAGATATTTTTCTTTCCATTATTTGAAGTTGATATTATTATTGGCCTCGGTAGGTGATTAGATTTCTTTCTTATTTATTTCAGTAATATTTCTGTTAACTTTTGATGTAGGTTGTTCTGGGAATTAGTTCTTTCTTTATTCAACCAATGTGTCAAAGGATGGGGTCGAGACTTGTTTGGGCAATGAGCAACTATGCAGTCTTTGCCTGTATGGGTGTTACAGCTATCATTAGTTTGGTATCTATCAGAGAATATTCTCAAGGGATTGAACATGTATTTGGAGGAAGTGGAGCAATCAAGATTGCCGCTTTGGTTATTTTTGCCCTTCTTGGCTTTCCTCTAGCTGTATGTTTAAAATGACTTGCAGTAAAACTGTATATGCTTCAGTGTTTGTTTAAAAATGTTGTATTTTTGCTCATTTTTTGTTCTATTCTTGCAGATTACCTATAGTGTTCCATTTTCTGTTACAGCAGAGTTGACTGCAGACTCTGGTGGTGGCCAAGGTTCATGTCATTTATCTTCTACGGCATGTTTACTGCAGTTGTTGAATTTGGAAAGTTGTAACAATTTGTATGTTTGTGCAGGATTGGCAATTGGAGTTCTGAACCTTGCAATTGTTCTTCCACAGGTATGCTGTTTGACAAGTGTACCCAATTTTAGGTCTAAATATCCAAGTGTTTTGGCTGCCTTCTGTTTACTGTGTTTTTATTATATTTTTTAGGCATATAAAATTAAATTTTGATGCATTGTAAATTGAATGAAAAAAAAAATGTGCACTTTATGCTTTCACAATTTAGTTGAATTTGATTTGTAACGCGTTGTTGGTTTCTTCAGATGATTGTATCTCTGGGTGCTGGCCCGTGGGATGCTCTATTTGGTGGAGGAAATATACCAGCCTTTATTTTGGCTTCCTTCTCTGCTGTGGCTGCGGGGATTATTGCAACTCTCAGGCTGCCTGATCTGTCAAGTTCCTTCAAGTCATCTGGTTTTCATTTTGGCTAATGAGTAAAATGGGCTTAATAAGGCGACAACCAGACTGTCTAAGATGCTCGGCAACATTGAAATGCTGCCCTTTACTTTCAGAAGATGGCTATCATCATTAGGATGCGTAATTTTCATATTAAAAAAGATATGCGTGTTACATTCCCAAAATTCATTCATTTTTTACCCACTGTGGGTACAGGTAGTATATGTAGAGTGTAAATTGCCAATCATTATATTGAAAAGGATATATACACGTTCAGAGCATGATTAGTGTCTAATTTATATTGAAAACTCTACTTTGTAGCTTGTCTAGCATTGTAAAGATCAATTCCTATTTTTCTAAATTATAGAACAGTCGATGATTGCTACCCTGTTGAGCATCCATTTGGTTTTGTAGTTTAGATTTAACTGTTGTTTTGTTTTGAAGTGGGCAGCATAGGTATTTTGGGCATGGCATTTCTGCCTGGAATTGGATGGCATGTGATAGGGTGCAGAAACTGTGGGTTTGATTCTGTAAAGGTGGACTGTGTAGTCCATCACTCAAGTAGGTGCAAATTCTTATTTCTATGGTTCCAAGTATACTGTATTGTACTGTTTGTGAATGCGAAGTCTCATGACATTGCCACGTGAATGACGAATTCTTGTTCCTATTGAAATCTCTAGTGAACATGTCTTGAACAAGCTGGTTCTTCCTATTGAAAATGTCTTTCAATTATATAGATTAAGAATGCAATTGAGATGTTGAATGTATGTATCTGTGAGGGTTGCGATGAAGCACAGGAAACGCAGAAGAAAGTAGTAGTAAAGAAGAAGAGGAGAAGTGGTTAAGAAATCAGCATCAGGTTGCATATTTCCCCCCTCAATCAACTCCTCAAAAATTTAGAGAAATTAGCAGAACAGAAATAGAAACAGAAACAGAGAGGGCAGGTGACCTCAAGGACGTGGCCTCCTTGCAATTGCGTAACAGAAAGAAAGGCTCAATCCGCACAGCTAATCAATTTTCCACTCAAAACACTGTCTACGCAAAAATCACCCATAATAAATAGCACAATGCCAAAAATTTTAGGATAAATGCTAAAATCTGAGGATTGTTTACCTAAAGATTTAACCTTTTAAGGGTCTATTTGAGTGCCTAACCTTTTACTTTAGATTTAGTAAATTAATTGCTTTAATAATAATTATTTATCAATATATAAAATGAAAGTATTATTATAAGAGTAATTATACCCTAACACTAAACTTAAACTATAAACCTTAAATCAAATCTCTAACCCGTGAAATTTAGGTGCTTGTGGAAATAAAACATTTCCACCGCCAATACATCATATATATATTTTTATTATAACCTTATAAATTTATATTTATTTTACTTTGGGTTTTGTATATTTTTCTAACCGGATTGGTATAATTAAGTTAATTAACTGTTGTTATACCTCCACTCTCGAGTCCTCCACAACTTCTCTTATGTGCGACTACACTCCTCCACTTCAACTCTTCCGAGCACAGAGCCATAGAGTCTCTAGAAGGACTAATGACGCTGCCTTGACAGAAAGTCACAGTGCTATTGACGTGATGACTATTAAATTTATCTATCTCGATACTTAACTCTCCACCTAATGATTAAAATTATACTATCAATCGTAACCTAGTTACTATAGACTTAACATCCCGTGAAAAGGACATTAATATAAACAAAACTCTTCACAAAAAAAAAGACCAGACCTGAAATCCCTCTTCTTTTCGGACCCAACTTCATCTTTCTTTTCATTTCTAGAAATTTAGTTTAAGACTTAGAATTTAGCATTGGATTTAGGGTTCTAATTTTAGATTTTAAATTTTCTTTTCATTCTATTATAATATAAGGTAATATTTGTATCCAATTATAAATTTAGTTAAATTCACATATACATATTTTTTGAATTGAATATATATATTAAATTGTTTAAATTTGAATCTCATAAATGAAATACATCACAATTTATCATTGAAATTATTCTTATACGAAGAGTACTTTTATATAAAAAAACTCATATATACATGTTTATTTGAAAATGCTTTTACAATACAACAATATTATGAATACTTAATTCTTTTCATGGGTCCTACATGTCCATTTTCTTTGCTTTGCTTTCTTATTACAATCTATGGGAAAGAACGATTCAGCAATTCTAAATTCAAACCAAAAAGGTGAATTCTTTTCTATAAAAACTAAGATTGTCATATGTTTATCCGTAAATAAAAAGTTTCAACAAGCACCTTAGTTAGGTTTAGGGATTTAATTTAGTGTGCATGGTTTAGGAGTTAAAATTTAAGGTTTATAGACTAAAACCTAAATCCCTCGTCATATTATCCTAAAACTTACACCCTAAATTCTAACATTAAACCTTAAACCCCAACTTCTAACCATTATCCCTAAATTCTAACCCCTTAAACCTAAACCCTAAATTAAATCCATAAACCCTAAAATTAATGTACTTGTAAAAAAATTTAGTTTATACCATCAGTATATTGAATATGAATCCTAATATCATTGTTAATTCATAAAACAATATTTGATTTATTGATGGTGTATAATTATAGTCACCATCGGTAGATCAAACAATGATAAGTTAACATAAATTTTTGAACTGATTCTACCTAGAGGAAAACTCTAGAGGAAAGAAAAGCTTCTGCTGGATCTTGAACCCAAAATTTAAAAGGTGGGAGATGGAACAGGTGAACAACTCTAAACAATCGGCCATCAACGCTCGCTCAAGTTAACGTAAATTTTAAAATTATACTTTAATATCATATTATCATTTAATTTATTAACGATGTAAAGTTTTATACGTCAATACATTGAATACTCACTCTTAATTTATATATTTTTATGTAACTTTTTCTTTCTTTCAGTCACTATATAAGTTTCTCATTACATAATGTAATTATGTCATGTCACCAACTCATCGGTCCGTTTTTTGAGTAATATGTCTGTGGTTAGCATAAAAGTGATATACTTTTGTTTTCTTAAAAATCATTAGTCAACAAAATTCAAAAAAATATTAGTCAACATCATATGTAATTTCATAAAATGCAAAATATCTTAATCCTAAAGTAATTCCATATAATCTCTCAACTTTATTTCTTAATTCGTTCAAAATTATACATCCAATTAAATATGGAAACAATGAACATTCATTTCGTTTCTTTTTTGTTTATGTGGATAAAAAACAAACAAAAACTTGCTTCCACTTCAAATGTAGTCCACAATGCAATTAGGTTAAGAAAATTATAAAAAATATGCGTTACGACTTTTTTTTTAGATAAGGAATACTATCATGTGCCTAGTTAAAGCTATTTAAATTTAGTCAGAAAAAAAGAATATACATAATAACATTTTACAGAAACCTTACGAGTTAAACTCGACAAAGTACGGACACAAAACTGTAAGCACTATATTCTATATGACCCATTACATATATAATATTAAGTCACAAATAAGTAAATGGTCCACCCTCTTATTAAATAAGAGTCCATTACAATAATAAAAAACCATTAAGCCCAATATGTTACAACTCAACAGCCCACAACATATTTCTTTCGGCTAAAAGAAACCCTAGCCGTCGGTTTTGACCCTTCACATGACCAGTTAATGGGCGGGAATCAAGGGAAATTAATGCTGAGCAGGATTTGAAGAAGGCTCATTAATGTCGCGCGTCCTTTAAGCTTCTTTTGGCTAAAAGAAACCCTAGCCCACAACATATTTCTTTTTTATGTTTTTTTTAACTCGTTTATAAAACGAGAGGAACCATTTTTTGTAAAAAAATAAAAAAAAAGGAATACAAGCAGAAGGCAAAGATTTCAGAGGTATATCTTCTAGTTATTTTTTCGAATATAAGAGCAAAAAGAAGAAAAAAAAACCTAGAGTATTTGAGTTTTACCTTCGCGGTTGCCGGCCTGTCTGTCGCCGTTTTGCTCCATCCACGCCGGTGATAAGCCTCTTGGCTTTCCAGGAAGCCATGCATGGTGAACCGATGAGGAACGGAGGGTCTTGTTTTTTAAAAAAAGAAGGGTTTTTAATGGTTTTGCAAAACCTTAGCAGAGCATATGAAAGGAAAGGAGAGAGCGTTCTGGTTCTTTTAAAAACAATAACCAAAGAGCAATTTTTTCGTTTAAAACATCCTTTTATATGATTGTAAGGTTTTAAAAAATGGTTTATTCGCAAATAAACGCCTCCGCCTCCTCTTTTTACCCAAGTAAGGACTTCCCTCTTTTTAAACCACGTCTGTAATCCCTGTGGTTTTCTGAAGTGTTGCAATTTCGTTCTTCTCTAATTTATTTTGTTTTTTAAACGGTTTAATCCCAATTTTAGTCTTTAAACTTTCAATTTTTGTTATCTCAGTCCTAAACCAAGGCTTTAAACCCCAATTTTCCTTTTTCTCACGCACATTTAATATACAATACTTATTTTGTCTATTTGTCTTTCTTGCCAAGTTATATTGCGAATATGCATGTGATATATTTTTGTTCATAATATATGCCCTGTATTTTGTATATGGTTATGTAGTATATAATATTTGGATGATATGTATGTATACCATATAACTGTTTTATAGGATATGCTAGTGTAATATATGGTTTTTATGATGTATAATATATGTTTTTATATATAATATATAATGCGGTCGATCTATATATATACATATATTACATTATACACATTTTTCAAAATGTATGATATTGGTTCCAAAGTATACATATTCCATATGTTTTGCATAATATTTGGTTTATGTACACCTATATGTATAGATATTGTATATTTTATATATATTACATAGTTCGAACGTAAATATATGGGCACAGCTACTGTCAAAATTAGTTCATTTTCTATGCGCTTATGCGCATATATGTATATAGATATATAAATAGTATCTTATTACATGTACATATTATATGCCTTATGTATATTATCTAGTATGTAGTCTAAAGTTATATACATATATGGCTCTTGACAAAGTTCTTATATATATACTTAGGTTTAAACGCATACATATATATACAGTATATATAATATGGCTAAATGGTATAGTATTATATAATTTTTGGATCTTTTTGTTTATTCATTTTTCTCGTGCTTTTATTTATATGTTTTTGCCATATTTATGCCATGTTGACATATCTTTGCATTCGGAATATAAGTTGTTAATGCTGTGCTCTTTTATACGAGAATAAACGTGGCTAGTACCATTCGTAGTGGTGGTGGTTTTTTGTTTGCTCTCGAATAATGAAGCCCTTAAAATTTACTAGCATGTATAACCAAATTTTGGTTTAATTTGTCACTTTAACTTGCAAAATTCAATATTAACAAAGCGGTAATAATTTTGGTACCAAGTTTGGGCGTAGTGGGGGTGTGAAACCTTTCCCATTTGTAACTGACTCTTGAGCCCATTCGAATCTTTGGTTTTATTTTTGGTGTCCAGTAACCTTACCCAAGTGACTGGTGGTGAATCCAGTTTATTTATTTCAAAAGCGCATTTTTAAGAAATCCCCTATTTAAATAATATTTTCAATAAAAGTGGAAAACCTCGAACTTTAGATTTTCAAAACGTCGCTACAGCATGGCGAATCCGCTGAAGAATTTTTTTTCTTTACAAAAAGAGAGTTAGGCCTAAAATTTTTTTACCACTTATTTAATATTGGAAGTTGCGAATTAAAGTGACAATTAAGTTGGTATTTGTTTATAAATGCGAGTTTATTTTAACACATTTAAAATTTGACATATAAACCTGTCCGTTTAAGTGGGGGAAAACGCTAGTGCTTACGTATGGATATTGTTCCTCCGTATGGGCCTAGTTAGTACCTTCGAGGCTTGATTACCCTATGTTTTCGTGGGAATATTGTTTCTCTGTATGGACATACTAAATTGAACTCGGTTGAAATGAGGCTATAATGGATGGTGATCGAGGGCCTTGCTACCCTTAGTAGGTGACAACGAGGACGATTCGGGTACCTTTTAGTATCAAAATTGCATGTAGCGAACATAGAAAACTCACCCCTTTTAGAGCAATGCAGTTAACCTAGGTGTTTTAGACTAGATGTAAATAGGGTTGTTACTTTCTTGCTCCGTTTGTTTATCTTCTCCGTTTTACTGCTTCATTATTTATTTTATCCAATACTAACTTATTTCTTTTGTGTTTGGTTTTTGCTTTTGTTTTGCTTTTGCATTCATTTCATGACATAAAGGTGTTGAATTGAGGTGGTTTACCCGATTAAAGAGCTCTCATTATGGATGAGAGGTTACTTAAGAAGGAAGAAATCAACTCGCAAGTCCGAAACTGGTCCGAGGTCAACCAAAGAGTTCAAGGTGACAGTTTGTCGAGTGAACGCATAATACCAGGGTACACTTACATATGTCTACAACAAAGTGATCTCTACGAGTTGAAATAAATATGGGAAAGTTGGGACCGAAGATTGAAGAATTTGTTCCGTGAGAACTATGGTGACAGCCGACTTGTTGTACGTTAGAATTAATGAACCTTTGTTTTGAGCCTTATTTGAATGTTGGAATCCTGCCTTTTGTTGTTTCACCTGTAATGGGGAGGATTTGATGCCTACGATTGAAGAGTATACATCACTGCTTCATCACAAAGGTGTCAAGAAGGATTGGATATACTCTAAACATCCAAAGTATCAGAACTATCCAGCCAAGCTCAAAGACATAGCCAGAATGAGTAAGGATTGGGTAAAATGACTGATTCAGCATCGATGAGATAGTGTATCCTTTTCGTGGGAATGCATTCGACATTTAATACCCACACATCCGGATGAGGTTATGAAGATGGACTTGGTTGCTCTATGAATATATAGATTGATCATTTTACCGAGGGTTTTGAATGGCATTGATGTGGCTGTTTTAGATGTGCTCGAGCGCATAAAGAGGAAGGCAAACTTGGCACCTGCAATCTTGGCCAAAATTTTCATTTCTCTGAATGCTATCCGAAGGCATGAAGATGGGTGTTTTAGACGTTGCGCACAGTTGCTTCAGGTTTGGATCCAAAGTTACTTTTGGGAGACGCCAAAAAGGGTTTTGCATGACGTTTTGTTTGAGGGTTTCTCCTCATTGCAAGCGTATGTGGCCAAGGAGTGGCGAGAAGACATCAAAAAGGTTAAATGGGCTACGATTCTTAGGAACCTCCAAGATAATGATATAGTTTGGCGGGTACCTTGGTTAGGCAGTATCCCTTATTTCTTGTATCGGTGCGGAGATTACAATTGGCTAATGCTTCTGGGATTGTACAGAGGGATTGGTTGTGCCTCTTTATTGGTATCCAGACAATTTGGGTCTCGACAGTTTATTCCTGTTACTTCATGACTGAGACGTACTGAATTTGCTTTCAAGGGTGAGTTCAAAGAGAAAGTTCAGAATATATCTCGGTCTTGGGATCATTGCTACCGTATAAAGGTCGAGGAAGATCGCACGTATATGTTCACTCATGATTATGATTTTTGGAGACATTGGAGGATCAATGATGAGACTCCAAGGCCGAATCAAGGACCAACCATGACATTAGAAGAGTACATGAGGATAGTCCCTTCCGAGGCTGACATTTTGAGGAGTGAGCTCGAAGAGGTTAAGAAGAAGATAGAAGCTTTGCAAACTGAGCATGTAAGCAAGCTCTACAAGGTGAGTTTGGACGTGGACATACGCGATGGGACAATCATGGACCTAAGGAAAGAAAATGTGGATCTAAAATAAAGAAATACCCTTTACCAAAATGATACTATCAAGCTTTGGTAAGAAACACCGATCGGAAAAGATTTATAGTAGTTGAGAAAGAAAGAGAAAATGACCTACATTTAATCGAGAAAGAAAGGAGGAAAGGCAAGCAAGAGATTGAGAAAGAAAAGGAAAGCAACAAGTTGATCATCGAGAACGAGAGAAAAGCTTGTGAGAGAATAATCCATCGGGAAAGAGAGAAAGCTAAGCAAGAGGAAGAGAAAAGAGAAAGGTAAATAAGCGGTAAGTTAGGAAAAAGAAAATAGTGTCGCGTGGAAGAGAAAAACACATGACAACAAGAATCGATTGCAAGAGATGCAAAATCTGTATAACAATACTTTTGAGAGTCTGAATCAAAGCCGAGCCCATAATACCCAGTTAGAAATAAGGATAGCGGAGTTGGATCTTTCTCTCAAAGAGTACCGTGATTAGAATGGCTTTTTCGAACTTCAGGCTAGCCAGCAAGAGAATGTGATACTTCAAACCCAGATTGAGACAATAGAGGCTACAGTTCAAGACTACTTGGGTCAAATCTTGGTCCTCGAGGAAGATGCAGAGGGTGGAGACAATTATTGGCTAAGACGGATTCGTGATGCCACTAGGATGATTCAAGACCGGGATGACTACAACACAACTTTGATGGTTCAGGTACAAGAAGTAGCTCAACATGTAAGGACTCTAGCCGCGGAAGCCGAAGCTCTTCGCCTTTTTATTGCCCCGGGGATGGATGAAGCACCAAGATTCATTCAACTACTTCGAGCTATCGAAGAACTAGGAGTTAGGGTTGGCAACTATCTGTAGGAATTCACTTTGTCTGTTTTGTAATGAAGACCTCTTTATTTTCAATGAAAGTTGTCCTAGGGTGATCACCTATAGGATCATCACCTTTATCTGCATATATTTTCGTACATATCTATTTTCATCATCTGTGCTGTGCATTACATTCCACCACATATATCATGCATTAATCAATTAACAAATGAAATTAATTGTGAGAAATATCCTAATAGAAAGAAAGTGAAAGTTTAAATCTGTGACTATTTCGCGCTCGTACGGTACCCGCTCTCAAACAAGGGCAATGGAAGAAATGATGACCAAGGTAGAACAAGGTCAAGGGGATCTCGAAACACGTTTGGACGGGGTTGAACAAAGCATCAGGGATCAGATCACCCAGTCGCAAGTTTTAGTTATCGCTCAGTTGACCGCTCTGTTAGACAAGAAGCTTGGAAAGGAAGGGGTCTTTGTTGATAGCTTGAATGATGAAGGAATGGAGGGGATCACACTTCATGAGAAGTCCCAACCAGAAATACTGAATCCGAAAAAGAAAGTACACATCAATCTCGCGGGAGCATCTCTTAGCCACCATCAGGGAGTTTCTGCGAATCAGCCCGTTGATGTAGAGGCAGGTCTAGACAACGATGTGTCGAATCTAAGCATGATGAATGAGGTAGAAGAGAGGGTCAGGGCCAAGGTGGAAAAGAAGTTGCAAGAGATAGATGAGCAAAGGAACGACGCTAGTGATTTAAGCCTCGTGGCGGATTTAGTGTTTCCACTGAAATTCAAAGTTTATGATTTTGATAAGTATGATGGAACCACTTGCCCCTTGGCTCATATCACCATGTATTTTTGAAAGATGGCAGCATTTTTCAAAGACGAGAAAATACTCATTCATTGTTTTCAAGATAGTTTAATCAGTTATGCAACCCGGTGGTATACTCAGCTCATTCAAGTTAATATTAAATCATAGAATGATCTTTCAAGGGCCTTTATAGAGTAATACAAGCATGTGACCGACATAACACCAAACCGAATCATGTTAGAAGGGATGGAACAAAGGTCAAACGGGAGTTTGCGTCGGTATGCTCAAATGTGGCACGATATGGCTGCTCAGATTCAACCGCCAATCTCTGAGTATAAGATTACACCAATGTTTATGAACAGTTTGAGGGGCATATTGTTTGACCGATTGATAAACAACACCACCCAAAATTTTACTAACATGCTAAGAAATGAGGAATCAATTAAGATGGCTATAAAGAGTGGAAGAATTGATAGTGGAGAAAATTCTCGAATGAACTACAAAAGGAAAGATAATGAGGTGAATACAACAAGCACCTACACTACCCCGAAGAATTTCAATATATCTCAACCACGAGGCGCAACCGGAGACGGAAAAGGCCCAAACAAGAAAGAAACAAGACCCCCAAAGAAAGAAAATAAAAAAAATGTCATTCACTTCTCTGTCGGTGTCATACACCAAATTATACTCACAGCTACACAAGGCTGATTTGGTTAGACCATATTATGTCACTCCATTTGAGCCACCCTACCCCGCATGGTATGATCCCAAGGCAAATTACGATTATCACGCCGGTGTCTTAGGGCACTCGATTGAAAATTGCATCGCATTCAAAAAATTTGTTCAAAACATGATCAAGACCAGGGTATTGTAATTGGATGAACCAAATGTGGGTGCTAACCCGCTACCGAACCATGGAAGTCGTGGTGTGAATGCCATCGAAGAGGAATACACTAGGAAGGCAAAAACGATTTTGGCCGAGATTAAATCCCCTTTGAGGTGGGTATTCCAACAGTTATGCATGGCACGCCTAATTGAGAGTGGCATGGAAATAGTACAAGAAGGATGTGGCCCTTACTGTGAATATCATCAAGAGAAGGGACATGAAATCCAGCATTGTGAAGATTTCAAGCAAGTAGTTCAAAATTTGATAGATAATAAGGAGATCGAGTTCTTCGAAAAGGTTGAAGGAATGAAGGAATCAGACGTGTACACGTCAGATGACCCCAAGGTCCAATACGGGGTAGATAGGCTGTTTAGGATCTCACTCAAGCCAAGAGAGGAAAACCCGCCTCAAGGAGGAAGTTCTAAGATGACCCCTAAGCTTGTAATCTTAGCTCCAACATCATTTCCTTTCCAAGATACTAGAAAAGTTTCTTGGAGCTACGCCGCCAACATCTCAGTACCAGACGGTTCAGAACCACAAGGAAATGAGAAGTCACCCGAAAAGGTAAAGCTAGTACAAGAGGAAGAATCGGCAGATCTGAAAGCCGAGACAATAAACGAGGTGGGGCACTTCACAAGAAGCAGTAGGTGTTATTCACCGAAAACATCAAAGGCGGCCGAAGCACCAAAAGACAATGGTAAGGCTGTAACGACCGAGCCCGATGAGATATTTAGGGAAGAATCTCCCCCAAAGATAAATGAGCCGGTAACAGAAATACAAGCACACGAGTTTTTAAGATTCTTGAAGTATAGCGAGTATAGCATCGTTGAACAACTCCGGAAACAACAAGCCTAGATTTTAGTGCTTGAACTATTGTTGAGCTCCGCAAAACAACGTGGTGCACTATTGAAGGTTTTAAACCAAACTTTCATCCTAAATGATATTTCGGTGAGTAAGTTAGATCGGATAGTAGGGCATATTGCTGCAGACAATTACATTACCTTCAGCGATGATGAGATTCCAGACGGGGTATAGGATCAACAAAAGCATTAAATATTACAACCCATTGTAAAGGGCATGTTTTACTGGGGTGCTCATTGCCAACATATCCGCCTTGAATGTGTTACCGATGGTGACTCTACAAAGGTTGCCCATCGATAGTTCATACATTAAGCCCTGTCATAACTCTGTTAGAGCTTTTGATGGAACTCAAAGGGATATGATCGGGAAGATCAAAGTACCTCTGTTAATTGGGCCTACTAAGTACATGGTTGAGTTTGTGGTGATGGATATCAGACCAACATACAATTGTTTGCTAGAAAGGCTGTGGATTCATTCAGCTGGGGTCGTACCTTAATCATTGCACCAAAAATTAAAATTTATCATCGAAGGAAAGTTGGTGAGCATGGAAGCCGAGCAAGACATTATTGCCTCCGTAACGACTGATGCTCCTAACATCCAAACAGACGAGGAGGCCATTGAGTGCTCTTTTAGAGCTTTAGAATTTGTGAATGCCACTTTTGTGGCGGAAGGAAATAAGATCTCGTGCCCTAGACTGTCCAATTGTACCAAGATAACAGTTTGGGAAACTTTGGTACGAGGTTCCAAGAAAGGAAAAGGGTCTTGGAAGGAACCTCTAAGGTTGTCTGTGAGCCAAAAGTGTCATCAACAAGAAGGATCGGTTCAGACTTGGTTGCAAGCCCAATTTTTTGCAAAGGAAGCAAGAATGAAAAAAAAGAGAAGAGCAAAGAAAGGCCAAATTCAGGGGCGAAGATATTCCGTAGGAACCAATGACTTACTCCAATATGAAGGATATTTTCTTGTCTGGCGGGATAATCAACGCCGAACAAAAAGTGCATGAGGAAAATCTAGAGAGTGACAAACTCAATGATGAAGAAAGGTTCATTGAGCATTAGAAGGGATGGATGTCAATATGATAATTGAGGATGGAAGGAACGACAAGTTTTTGGCCAGAATCTGCCCTTACTTCCCGGGAGAGATACTCGCAAATTGGTCAAGTATTGACCTACCGTAGTTTTTAGGTCTGAATCAGAGTAATGCTCGGAACTAACCCTATGTGCTTCTGCCCGCAAGCAATAGGGATCTTTTGTAAAAGGCTTATAAATTAACTTACTTGTTTTCAATTAATAAAAAAGATTCTTCCTTTTTCTTTTCCCTCAAATGGCAAACATTACAATCATTGCATTCATTTATTACATTTATTATTTATTATTATTCAATATTTGTTTCTCTTCCCAATACATATTCATTTCTAAACTATTTCAGGGTCCCTGCTATTAACTATATGAATGATTTTGAATCTAATCCCGAGGTAGATTTTGAGCAATCCTTGTATTTTGCTGAAATCGATGAAGGGGAAGATGAGGTAGATTATAAAGTCCCGAATAAGTTGCTCAGATTGATGGAAGGAGAAGAAAAACAGATCCAACATCACCAAGAAAAAAATGGAAATTCTCAACTTGAGGACCGATGAAGAAAGAAAAGAGGTGAAGATCGGTGCCATTTTCTCACCTAAGACTAGGCATGAGTTGATAGAATTACTACTAGAATTCAAAGACGTCTTTGCTTAGACCTATCAAGACATGCCAGGGTTAGATAAAGATATTGTAGTGCACAAGCTATCGATAAGGTCAGAATACAAGCCGGTTCAACAAAAACTAAGAAGAGTGAGGACGGATATGTTATTAAAAATCCAGGAATAAGTGAAAAAGCAGTATGAGGCCAGTTTCCTAAAGGTTGCCAAATACCCATAGTGGGTAGCGAATATAGTCCATGTTCTAAAAAATATATAGAAAGGCCCATATGTGCATAGATTATAGAGATCTCAATAGGGTGAGCCCTAAAGACAATTTTCCATTGCCTCATATCGATACTTTGGTCGACAACACTGGGTGACATTCGTGGTTTTCCTTTATAGATGGTTTCTCAGGATATAACCAAATTAAGATGCACCCGAAGACATGGAGAAGACCACCTTTGTGACCATGTAGGACACGTTTTGCTACAAGATGATGTCGTTTGGACTAAAGAATGCCGGGGCAATATATCAAAGAGCCATAGTGACTCTTTTTCATGATATGATGCACAAATAGATCGAGGTATATGTAGATGACACGATTGTTAAGTCTCAAACCGAAGAGAGGCATATTCCGAATTTGATGAAGCTTTTCCAAAAATTGAAAAAGTATCAGCTAAAGCTTAACCCAGCCAAATGCACATTTACCGTCATATCTGGGAAACTTTTGGTATTTGTGGTTAGTTGAAAAGGGATTGAGGTTGACCCTGATAAAGTAAAAGCCATTCAAAATCTTCCATCACCTCAAACGTAAAATTAAGTTCGAGTTTCTTGGGAAGATTAAATTATATATCTCGGTTCATTTCTCAGTTGACCGAAAAGTGCGACCCTATCTTTATATTGCTTCGAAAAAATAATCTAGGAGTATGGGATGAAGGATGCCAAGAGGCTCTAGACAAGATCAAGAAGTATTTGACTAATGCTCCAATCCTGGTAGCGCCCGTGCCGGATAGGCCATTAATTATATACTTAACAGTCTTTAAAATTCGATGAGTTGTGTGTTGGGGTAACATGACGAGTCTGGAAGAAAAGATAGGGTTATCTATTATTTGAGCATGAAGTTCACCGATTGTGAAACCCGGTATCCACCGATTCAAAAATTATGTTGTGCTTTAGTGTGGGCTACCAAGAGGCTCAAGTAGTACATGTTGTACCACACCACTTGGCTGATATCCAAGTTGGACCCGTTAAAATTTTTTATGGAAGCACCAACATTGACTGGAAAGATGGCCCATTGGCAAATGTTGTTGTTCGAATACAACATCGTGTATGCGAGTCAAAAAGCAATAAAGGGAAGTGCCATAGTAGATTTCCTAGCCAGCCGTGCTTCAAACGACTATGAGCCCTTAAACTTTAATTTTCCCGATGAGGACTTGATGGGTATAACCGTGGAAGAAAATGCTATGCTGGAAGACAAGTCGTGAAAGCTCTATTTTGATGGGGCATCCAATGCCCTACTCCATAGCATAGGGGCGATGTTAATTTCCCGAAGAATATCTATTATCCTTTCACAAGTAGATTAGACTTCTTTTGCACAAACAATATAACTGAATATGAAGCTTGTGTCATGGGTTCGTGTGCGGCCATTGAAAGAAAAGTCAAGGTGCTTCAAGTTTTCGAAGATTCATCTTTGTTAGTTTCTCAACTCCGAAAAGAATAGGAAACAAGAGACTTAAAGTTGGTCAAGTATTATGATATGATCCAAGAGTTAATCAAAAACTTTGAGAAGATCAACTTTGCTTACCTTCCAAGAGAAGACAATAAGATGGCGGATGCTTTGGCAACTTTGGCTGCAATGTTTGAGGCAAGCACTGAAGCATAAATGAAGCCAATCGAGATGCAAATTTTTGAAGTACCAGCTTATTGCTATAGCTTGAAAGAAGAGACAGATGGAAACCCATGGTACTATGATATTCTTAAATATATCAAGTTCCAAACTTACCCCAAAGAGGCCAATGAAAATGATAAAAGAACCATTAGAAGAATGGCGACGAGGTATGTTCTAGACGGGGAAGTCTTATACAAAAGGGGCAAAAACCAAATATTGTTAAGATGTGTCGATGCCCGAGAAGCTAAGAGCATTTTGGCTGACGTGCATGATGGAATATGTGGAACACATGCCAATGGTTTTTCAATGGCCCGGAAAATCATAAGATACAGCTACTTTTGGTTAACCATAAAAGGAGATTGTATCAATTATGCAAAAAAGTGCCACAAATGCCAGATATATGCCGACAATATCCATTCTCCACTGTTGCCTTTGCATACCATGAATTCACCGTGGCCATTGGGGCATGTATGTCATTTGTCAAATTCACCCAAAGGATTCCAATGGACATCGTTTTATTCTAGTGGTTATCAACTACTTCACTAAGTGGGTAGAGGCAGCTTCCTATGCCAATATTACAAAAGCCATAGTTTGCAAGTTCTTGAAGAAAAAAATCATATGCCGGTATGGTCTGCCAGAAATGATCATTACCGACAATGCCTCTAACTTGAACAATAAGATGATAACTGAAGTGAGTGAGCAATTCAAAATAGCGCACCATAATTCCACCACTTATCATCTCAAGATGAACGGAGCAGTAGAAGTAGCAAACAAGAACATCAAGAAGATTATTTCAATGACGATCGATACCTTTAAGGACTGGCACGAGAAATTGTCGTTTGCTTTGTTCACCCACCAAACATCTGTACGTACTTCGATAGGGGCAACACCATACTCTTTGGTCTATGGCACGGAGGCAGTTCTACACATCGAAGTAGAGATTCCGTCACCTCGGATATTGAATAAGGTAAAGTTGGGAGAAGCTGGATGGATACAAGCACAATTTGATCATTTGAATCTTATTGAAGAGAAGAGATTGAAAGCTATTTGCCATAGTCAGATGTACCAGAGGAGAATGATGTGAGCTTACGATAAGAAGGTTCGCCCAAGAGAATTTTAGGAGGGGGATCTTGTGCCTAAAAAGATACTATTGACTCAAAGGGGCTCTCGAGGGAAATGGATGCCTAATTGGGAGGGGCCTTATGTCGTTAAAAATGCATTTTCTAGAGGAGCATTGATCTTAACAGAGATGGATGAAAATGGGTTAAAAATCCAGTAAATTCAGACTCGGTCAAGAAATACCATGCGTAAAAACAAAAAAAAATGAAAATACCTATGGTGAAAACCTTAAAAAGGGACACCTTAGGTATATGATAAAAAAGAGGAAAACATAAAAAGAAAAGAAAAGAATGGTCTGAGTTGAAAACCTGAAAGGGCGGCTTAGACAAGTTCTCAAGATAAGGCATTCGGCAAACGAGACATTCTCGGATATCATGAACTTTAGTGAAGAACTTCGAGCGAGGGATCTACTTTGGTCGATGGGCTCTCGCATCATTCATACAGTTGATTTTTGGGACTTTGCATCATGATCTTTTTTCCTTTATTTTCATGTTTTCCATGACCTTTAATCATTCTGAATTTTCAAAAATATTAATGAAATATTATTTCGTGTCTTCTCTTATCTCTTCTACAAAGCATCCTACAAGTAGATTAATGTAGATTCATGATAAGCAAAAGATTTTTGGGTATTATTGTGTTCTAACCTTTTTAAGTGCAGTTGATCCAAAGAGAGAAATGGATCTCGAGCCTTTTTCTGTATACCGAGATCCCAGCCCATAGAAGATCTCAAACAAGGTGATGATCATCATCCACATCAAAGCTTAGACCTATCAGAGAGAAGTAAAAGGCTCGCATGGGCGAAATGATTTCAAGGTGAAAACCTGAGAGGGCACCCTAAAAAAAGAGAGAGTAAAAAGAGAAAAACAAAAAGGAAGAAGAAGAAAAAACCAAAGTGAAAACCCGAAAGGGCACTTTGAGAAAAGCAAATCTAAAGTGAAAACCCAAAAAAACGCTTTAGAGCAAAAATGCATAAGTTCGAAACGGAATGATTAAAATGGTTGAACCTGAATATGAGATGTGGTGTCGTCACAGAGAAAAAGAAGAATAAGGAAACGAAGAAGAAGTCAAGATAGATCGACAAGAAAATTGAAATCGCCCGAGCAACGTTGAGATATTGCTATCCATGCATCATAAATAGTTAAACATCCCTAAGTTAAGAGCATGCTAACTCATATCATCAAAACATTTTGCCTAATTTTGACGGGTTTTATGCCAATATGGTGAGAAGGTAAAGCATTACTTTTGATCTCTCAATCTTCAGCCTTTTGAGAAGCAGCATAAAGTCTTCTGAAAATTGCACTATGAGAGAACGAGGTGCCATATCAAAGAAGAACTTGAGGATTTCAAAGCGAGTGGTTCTATATAGAAAGGACTGATAGGTAAGAAAACCTATAAAGAAAAGACGTGTAGCTCTAGGATCTCGAAAGCGAAGGGTTCTGTATAGAAAAACTTGTAAATTTGAGACCCCAAATGGGGAGAATGTGGAAGTTCTATACAGGAAGAACTTACGACTCAAAGAATTTGCCAAGAAAGAATAATTGTTCTATACATAGAGAACTTATGGCTCCGAGGCTCTAGACAGAGAAAGAGTAAACGGTTTTATATAGGAAGAACTTACAGCTCCAAACCCCTAAACATGAAAATAGGATTAAATTAGTTCTTATGATATTTTCTCTATTCTCGTTGCACTAGAATAAGGAAAGAGAGGCAGCTGTAAGCACTATATTCTATCTGACCCATTACATATATATAATATTAAGCCACAAATAAGTAAATGGTCCACCCTTTTATTAAATAACAGTCTATTACAATAATAAAAAACCATTAAGCCCAATATGTTACAACCCAACAGCCCACAACTTATTTTTTTTGGCTAAAAGAAACCCTAGCCATCAGCTTTTGACCCTTCACATGACCAGTTAATGGGCGGGAATCAAGGGAAATTAATGTTGAGCGAGATTTGAGGAAGGCTCATTAATGTTGCGCGTCTTTTGAGCTTCCACGTCAGCCGCATCGGGATATCTCCAGCCGTCAGATTCGTGTCACGTCGGCCACCGTTCAAACCTGTGACCCCTTGGGCTTACCGAACGTCTCGTCCGTGTTGGAGGCTACGAACGTCCCCTCCTCTCCATCGACAGAAATGAACCAAAAATGGAAAAAACACATATCAAGGAAAAAAGCATGTCAGACTAGATAAAATGGGCATGTATTCTTTTTATGTTTTTTAAACTCGTTTATAAAGGAGAATAACCATTTTTGTAAAAAAAATTCAAAAAAAGGAATACAAGCAGAAGGCAAAGATTTCAGAGGTATATCTTCTAGTTATTTTTTTGAATATAAGAGCAAAAAGGGAAAAAAGCCTAGAGTTTTTGAGTTTTACCTTCGCAGTTGCCGGCCTTTCCGTCGCCGTTTTGCTCAATCCACGCCGATGATAGGCCTTTTGGCTTCCCAAGAAGCCATGCATGGTGAACCGATGAGGGACAAAGGGTCTTGTTTTTTAAAAAAGAAAAGGTTTTTGATGGTTTTGCAAAACCCTAGCAGAGCATATGAAAGGAAAGGAGAGAGCTTCTGGTTCTTTTGAAAACAATAACCGAAGAGCATTTTTGGGTTAAAACATCCTTTTATATGATTGTAAGGTTCTAAAATGGTTTATTCGCAAATAAACCCCTCCGCCTCCTCTTTTTACCCAAGTAAGGGCTTCCACTTTTTAAACCACGGCTGCGATCCCTGTGGTTGTCTGAAATGTTGCAATTTCTTCATTTTCTAATTTATTTTGTTTTTTAAACGGTTTAATCCCTATTTTAGTCTTTAAACTTTTAATTTTTGTTATCTCAGTCCTAAACCAAGGCTTGAAACCCCAATTTCCCTTTTTCACGTGCTCATTTAATTTACGGTACTTATTTTGTCTATTTGTCTTTCTTGCCAAGTTATATTGCGAATATGTATGTGATATATTTTTGTTCATGATATATGCCCTGTATTATTTATATGGTTATGTAGTATATAATATTTGGATGATATGTATGTATACCGTATAACTGTTTTATAGGATATGATAGTGTAATATATGTTTTTTATATATAATATATAATGCGGTTGATCTATATATATACATATATATTACATTATACACATTTTTTCAAAATGTATGATATATGGTTCCAAAGTGTACATATTCCACATGTTTTGCATAATATTTGGTTTATGTACACCTATATGTATAGATATTGTATATTTTATATATATTACATAGTTCGAACGTAAATATATGGGCACAGCTACTGTCAAAATTTAATTCCTTTTCTATGCGCTTATGCACATATATGTATATAGATATATAAATAGTATCTTATTACATGTACATATTATACGCCTTATGTATGTTATCTAGTATGTAGTTTAAAGTTATATACATATATGGCTCTTGACAAAGTTTTTATATATATATATATATATATATATATACTTAGGTTTAAACGCATACATATATATACAGTATGTATAATATGGCTAAATGGTATAGTATTATATAATTTTTGGATCATTTTGTTTATTCATTTGTCTCGTGCTTTTATTTATATGTTTTTGCCATATTTATGCCATGTTGATATATTTTTGCATTCGGAATATAAGTTGTTAATGCCGCGCTCTTTTATTCGGGAATAAACGTGGTTAGTACTAGTCTTAGTGGTGGTGGTTTTTCGTTTACTCTCGAATAACGGAGCCCTTAAAATTTACTCGCATGTATAACCAAATTTTAGTTTAATTTGTCACTTTAACTCGCAAAATTTAATATTAACAAAGCGGTAATAATTTTGGTACCAAGTTTGGGCGTAATGGGGTGCGAAACATTCCCCACTTGTAACCGACTTCCAAGCCTATTAAAATCTCTGGTTTTATTTTCAGTGTCCGGTCTACCTTACCCAAGTGACCGGTGGCGACTCCAATTTATTTATTTCAAAAGCGTGTTTTTAAGAAATCCCCTTTAAATAATATTCTTCGAACTTTCGAATTTCAAAACATCGCTACAAAAATAAAACTGAATAACAATTAAGGTATATGTATAAGTTTGTTAAGGTAGGACGTTCATAGATGTATAGCTCAACATTTATCATTGGAGAATATTTGTTTAGCAAGGACTTATAGGAAGTCGTTTTTTATTTATTGTGAATGAATTATTAGGTGAGATGGTGGAGTGAAATTAATCATGTTAAAAGAAAGGGGAGACGAGGATAATAGGACATGAAATGAACATTGGGATAGAGATGGGGCTCGACGACAAAATAGACAAGCTCTTGTTGGGTCCATTTTTGTTTGATGCGAAAATTCAAAATTAAATTGGTTGAGTAGGATGGGAAGTTAGATCCCTCAAATAAGGTCAGAAGTTTAAATTTTGACGTCGTAAATGATACAGTCTGAGTTGGGATGATTGTTTTTATTAGGGGTGGACAAAACTCGACTCGGAAAACTCAAATGATTCGACTCGAAGTGAAAATACTCAACTTGTTTTGAATCGACTTGTAATTTTATGAACTCGACTCGGCTCAAAAAATTATAAATAAAGTTTAAGTTATTATAAAATGAAAATTTGAATAACTCGAAATTTTTAATAATTAGCGTGAGTCTCTCGATTTTACATGATATATATATCACATATGAAAAATATGAAGAAATGTATATATGTGTACCTGGTATCATATATGGTTATAAAAAACTATTTAAATTGGAACTAATTAGTACAATAACATTATAAATTTTTACAAACAAAAACTCGAACGACTAAAAAAAATTTAAATAAATTTTGAGTTATAAAATATAACTCTTCAACTCAATTATAACTCAATATTTTTTTATTTGACTCAGTCGAATAATCAATTCCAATTATTAATGTATGCAACACTCAATATAGATTAGTAGGCCAATAGTTTGAATATAAATTATAGTTTGAAATTGAAACGCATTGATTCAAATACAGAGGACTGAAGCCGGTGAAAGGATAATGAATGGGAAAGAGGCCTTAATGCACGATCCCTGTTGGTGGTTAGGTGGCAGTCTCAGTCCCTGCCCTCACTGGTCCCATTCCCTAGATTCCTTCCCCTCGGCCCCCACTCCTCTGCCTTCAGACCCTAATCCAACTCTCAAGCAACCCTTGCTTTCTTCCCTTGAACCCTAAACTGTAAAACCCTGAACTGTGAAACCCTAAACTCTTTCCACCCGTATGGAGTATGAACACTCTGCTTCTTTTCTTAATCTGTTTAAACAAATAACAAAATCAGATTTGTTTAAGCATATTATACTCTTTTTCCTCTCTCAAAGTCAGCCACTTCACATTATTAAATTTTCAAATACGCCCTTCTCCATCCTTGTAGCTATGGATGGAAATGAAGCTTCTTGAAAATTTGAACTTTTTCCTTGTGTTTTAAGACAGCCATCTCTGTTGAGAAAACCCCACTATTTTGTCTCTTAAGTGTGTGACAAAAGATGAAAATGACCTCAAATTATTGAGCTTGGAATCACTCATTGGAAAATGTTTTCAGAGGATACAACACTATTTACCAGGCTTAGTTCCCATTCAATTTTCCAACTTTGCCTTCTTTTCCTTCTCTCCTTTTCTCCTAGACAAACAAATTTGTGTATCAAACATTAGATTTAGACGACATTATTAAAAGGGATAACCATAAATTCTTGAGTTACGAAATTTTATTTATTTATTGTTAAACTAATTTTTTGAAAAGGAAAAGACAGCTTTTCTCTGCCATAGCAAGGTCATCTATTTATAAAATAAAATTTGTCTTTTTTTTATTCTTTTTAAATTAATCCTCATATAAAGAGAAGGGTAACTCTATTAATCATTCATGCACTCTATCAGATTATATATTATATAGGAAAGAAAGTTTCATTTTTCCCTACAAGTTGATAAGGTATATAAGCTATACCCTTTTAACAAATCACTGCATCACCCTTCCAATTCAAGAATTTCCAGTTTTTTTTTCCTTATATCAAAAATCAAATCCATCTTTTGCTTTTCTTACATTAAACTCCGTGTCCAATCCGAGGATCTGCTTGAGACGATGAATATAGAGTTTTGTTAATAGTTTTGGAAGGCTTATTAGATTTAGAACCGGCGCCTGTTCTGCACACTACTGCTGGGTTATGTCTTGCAATGGGATGGCTTTTTTCCCAGCAAATTTCATGCTCCAAACTCCTCACGGGGAAGATCATCAACCCTCAACTTCCATCAATCAGATGCTTCCTTCTTGTCCACCCCAAGACTTCCAGGGTATTTATACACATCTTTCTTCACATATGTATGTATGTATGTATGTATGTATGTATGTATGTATGTATGCTGATGGTTTTGATTTGGTTGCAGGTGTGGCAACGTTTCTTGGGAAGAGATCGATGTCATTTTCAGGTATAGATGTGTGTGAAGAAGCAAATGGGGAGGATGATTTATCAGATGATGGTTCACAGGCAGGAGAAAAGAAGAGGAGGCTTAACATGGAGCAGGTCAAGACTCTTGAGAAGAACTTTGAGTTGGGAAATAAGCTTGAACCCGAGAGAAAAATGCAGCTGGCTCGAGCTCTTGGGTTGCAGCCAAGGCAGATTGCTATCTGGTTCCAAAACAGACGAGCTAGGTGGAAAACCAAGCAACTTGAGAAAGACTATGATCTCCTCAAGAGACAGTATGAAGCAATTAAAGCAGAGAATGATGCACTCCAAGCTCACAACCAAAAGCTTCATGCTGAGGTAATAATATTAATTTTATAACCTTGAAAACCGTTACGATGCGGCCATTCGCTTTCTGTCACAACTTTCTGATTGGATGCAGATAATGGCACTGAAAAGCAGAGAACCGACTGAGTCCATCAACCTCAATAAAGAAACCGAAGGTTCATGCAGTAACAGAAGTGAAAGCAGCTCAGATGTAAAGTTGGATATCTCGATGCCACCGGCAATTGACAGCCCCTTGTCGACTCATCCAACCAGCATAACCTTCTTCCCAACATCCAATATTAGGCCAACAGGTGGAGGAGGTGGTGGTGGTGTTGCACAACTATTCCAGACGTCATCGTCAAGGCCGGATCACCACCAATGCCAGAAGATGGATCAAATGGTTAAAGAAGAAAGCCTCAGCAACATGTTCTGCACCATTGAAGATCAAACCGGGTTTTGGCCATGGCTTGAGCAACAACATTTCAATTGACCATGGTTTCATATGTATAATTATAATATCAATGTTTTGGTACCTTCAGAGTGGTGTATAAAGATTGAATTATATCCAGTTTAAACTTTTGGGGTGAAAAGATAATTATGTAGGAATAAAAACATATCTTTCTGGTTAAATATATACATCCAGGTTTTCCTAGAATGTTTGCTAGGTTGGGTCAATGCGAGAAGAATTTCCAAGTTAAATTATGAGTCCAGTTGGTTTGCAGTACCTAGTTATTTATAATTAACCAATATAGTCAATTATTACTATTATATTAAATTCGATTTTTTTTCTGATTTCATCATTCAATAAACAAAATGAAGAGAGAAAGAGAGTATCCAACACACATTTCAAGGGGAGAAGAAGACAAATAAATGAACAGAAGGAAAAAACAAGGAGAGTTGGGGAATGGCGCAACCTCGTGAAGGGGACGTGGGCTGTGGCAAATCTTGTGCTGACAAACAAGGGAATGGCATCCAAAAGCCAATGTAGCCCACCATTTTGGCTTCTGACAGTACCCAACACTCTTTCCTCCTCGCCCTACTTTTGAGTCTTTAATTGCTGCAGCAACCAAACTAATAATAATAATAAAACTCAACCACAGTACACCCAACATTTGGATCAACTAATACGACGAATATGAAGGTTAGTTTTGATAATATGATAGTAAAGATGAAGAGTTTTAAAATTAATTAATTATTTTAAATATATATATTTTTTAAAAATTTACGTCAATTGTTACACTATTAAAATTGATTTGATATGTATTATCTTATTAGAGAATATTAATTTATTAAAAAAGATAACATATGAACATGCTAAATTAAACACTGATAAATATTTAATTATAAAATCTCTAACATGACAAAGAAAGACTACCGATAAAAGTTCTATTAATTAACGATGATTAAAGAGGACAACATTATTAATTTGAGATCGGCACGAACAAAATTAAAAATAAGACTCATGTGACCCACCTGTCACCCACTCCTTAGCACCCCACAGGGTCCTCTGTTTGCCCCACTTTCATGATTCTCCCTTCTCCTTTCCTTTCTTCTTTTACTAGTCTACTCTTTTCAATTTCTTCTTTTCAGTGACAGGTGCAAAGTAATTGTCCATTGCCTCACTTCTTTTTTTCTTAGTTTGATCCAAAGCAATAATGTTCATTCACATTCTACTACAAGTGTTCGCCACCTAATTATCTCATCGTCTGGTAGCTAACCCCATATCTACATGATCCAATTCTTCCCCACTGTTTTGCTTCATCTTCGAAACATATTCCGTCTACACTCGAACTCGAACATCATAATCTTCACCATATATTATCTGTGGATACGATAAGTTGTTCAAGTTCGTCACTGTACAGTTCCGTTGCTTTCACTTTGTGATTTGGACATGGTTTTTATAAGTTGGTGCCGATGGACTAGGATGGATGAGCTGTATGAAACGCAAGTACTTGATATTAAACATATGAATTTTTATATTACTTGGGGTTCCCCACAATGTGTAACACATGGAAACAAGGGACAGACACAAAATTTTATGTCAGGTGTGAATTGTTAGGGAGTAAAGTATATTAGAAATTTAGAGGTACGAAATTATAAAATTTTAGGGGTGCGAACTTAGATTATTAATAGAAAATACATAAATTATACGAGAGTTTAAAATTTTTAGGGTGCGCGGCTAGCACCTCGGGCACCCGGTCGGTCCATCCCTAGTTGATGCTGGCTAGCCCACCCTTGCATAGGATTCTTCCCTGTGTATTGTATATATTATAAAGCAAAGCTTGTAATGCAGATCAGCTGGTAATATTAATCAATGAGATTTCATTTGGACTCCATAAACAAATATGCAGACAGATGGATCAGAAAATCATGCAAATAAACTTGGATTCTGGGGTTATAATTAGCCAAAAACCCCAATTAGATATGTAAGGAAATAGTTTATTTGAAATATTATAGTTTTATTTTTTTATGGGATCATGTGAAGAGATTTGGGATAATCTTCATTTGGCAACATGTCTGCAGAACTTGGCATTTGGTTAATACAGTTTTAAAAGGCCAACATGGATTAGTGGTTTTAAATTATGCTTAGTGACAAATAAAGGATAATTAAAGAATTGGGGGTAGTAATGCTATAGTTGAGTTTGTCTCCTGGCCACGCGCATGATAGTTTTAAACTATAACGGATGTCACTTAATTATGAGAAAAATTACTTTTGGGTCACTCAATTATGGGTAAAATTATATTCAGATCGCCCAATTATTAAAGGTTACACTTGAGTCACTCAATTATAGAAAATATTACATTTGAGTCACTCTCCATATTTAAAAAAAAATACATCAATTTCATCGTTTGAGTCACCCAAATATAACCTTACCCTTTATTAATTATAAAGTATTAGAAAAAAAAAGTGTAGTTATAGTCATAGAATTTAAGAAGAAGATTGGCTGCATGTCTGCGATTAGTAATTAATTAATCACCAGAAGCCTAAAAAGCCCTTGATAAAGAATCAAAAGCTCAATCGAGTTCTTGTTATGTATGAAAGAATTCAGTTGAGTCCTTATGAAATTAAGAAAAAAGTCAAATTGAGTTATTTGGTTACATTGATCAATATTGGTTGTTAATTGGTCAAAAGGGTCAATCAAATAACATGTGCTGATTAGTTATGGAATTGTCACGTCAACAAACAATAAAAAACATATTAAAAATCACATTGTTTGAAAAGATCATATATAATTACAAAAAACTATAAAGATCATAAAAGAACTTAAAAAATATAAAATATAAAAAATCAGAGAAATAAAAACTCAAAATTTAATTTTATAAATATTATATAAAATTTAAAATGTTGAAAATCGTATGTCAATTGTTTTTAGGCTAAAAAAACATTTGGCTTGAATATGTGCCTTATAAAAACTAGAGTCCTCGTTAGTCATTTCGGGTTAGGTGGGATAGAAAACCAATAAAAATATTAGTTCGAAATTTTTTTAGAAACTCTTTGAAAAAGATAGTTTTAGATGTTTGCGTTTAAAAAAGTATTGACAAAAAATAAATTCGGAAGTAGATTACGCGTGAGAAAAATTAAATCATCTCGCGATATTAAAAATTGATATAATTTTTAAAAATCGTTTGTTGTCTTAATTTTGTTGGAAAATAATAATTTTGAGCCATATTTAAAATGGGTAAAGGTAGATACTTGAATAAAATTTTTATTATGTCTTATTTTACTCTATGAGACCTTTATAATGATATCTCATATACTCAAAACGGTTGAGTGATAAATGAGAAATTAATGCTCAAAGTAAGGTAGTTGTGAATTGAATAAATAAGTGAAAACACTCTATCCCACATTAATAGGATAAATGAAATGGGAAGTGTTTATATACACTTACCAATTTTTTGGTGATTTAATTACTTAAATAGAAATTATGCCTCGTGAGCAAGAGGTTGTAAAATCAATCCTACTTGGGCTTGGACGTCCCCCCATAATGTGGGCGACAAAATGATTAAAATAGTTAGGCCCTTTGTGGATTTATGGATATTTTACCTAAAAAAGGCATTCTTTTGAGAATATTTCAAAATTTAAAGGGATATTATCTGCGTCCCTTAAATTCGAATATTTAACATCAGTAATACTTGAAATTTACGAAAATATATCCGATTAAATATAGTATTAATTAAAGGTTTCTGAATTAAATCATATGGAGAATTAATAACCATAATTTTCAGAATATTTGTTTACCACATTTAACCTAGCTCACTCCCCTATAAAATAGAATGTTATTGTTTTGGTTTAAACACAACTCAAAAAATTTTCTACTCTTTAAAATTGCATTGTATTTTTGGTGATAGTCAAAGGCAAGGGTTATGTTCGTGATCTCTTCAGAAGTGCTACTGTTGAAGATGAGAGATTGACGGCCAAACAACTCAAGCACAAATGAGTGGTCAAAATCTGTTTTAAGAAAATTACGTTTGTGCATGCCTCGACAATCCGTGTTCAGTTTATTTTAAATATGTTCGATTTCTTTTAATATATTGTATTTCGTTTATTTTATTTTTTATTTCAAATAACCTTATTTCTACAACAAATTCTTCATAAAGTTATGGATACATATTTAAATTCAAAATGTGGTTCATTGAATGAGTGTGAATTTTACGAACAATATCTCTTTGTCATGAATAATTATGAAAGTCAACAATTCAGAAAATTTGATTAACACAACAAGAGAACATTGTCTTATTTTTTGAAATACGAAAATGATATCCTTTCATTATGAAAATTAGTAAGACCGTAATCCAGGAAGTTTGAACACTAACCGATCAATTGGAACAACGAGAAAACATTGTCTTATTGTGCAAGGGCGGAACTTCGGTAAGATGGGGGTAATTTATTTTTTTAATTTAGAGGCTTAAATTATAATTTTTAAATTTTTGAGAGTTTAATTAAATTTTTTTAATAATTTTAAGATATTCAACAATAACTTTTAAAAATAATGAGAGGGGGTTTAATTAAAAATATTTAAAATTTTAAAGTTTAATATAAATTTTAAAAAATTAAAGGGGCCAAATTATTTTATTTAAAATTTAGGGGGTCAAAATCTAATTTTCCAAAATTCGAGGAAATAGCCCTTAGTCCCTTGTTAGTTCCGCCCCTGTTACTTTGAAATATGAGATATATTTATGAAAGATGTCCTGTTACAAATGACTATAAAGGTCACAATCCAAAAAGTTTAAACATTACCTTACATATCATCGTAACACAACAACTCTTGTCTTTAATTTTCATAAAGAAAATGAATGGTTATGTTTTCTTAAAAAGTGATGACACCAAAAGGTTAGTGGCAATAATAATGATTAAATGATAATATAAAAAATAAATATCTAAATATTTAGATAGACATGTTAAAATCGAATCAGAAAAATTAAACTTACAGAGGTTAAAGGATAATTAAACCGTAGAAAGGATTGACTTGAAAGAAATTAGAAATTAAATGGGTATGATTAAATAAATAAATAAAATTAAATGTAACAGACTTTTTTTTAATATAAATGTAACAGAAAATTAAATGGGTGAAAATGTAAATTGAGTGGGTCAACAACAACAACAATTTTATTTATTGGGCCACACTGACAAAACAGGCCGAAAATAATTGGGCTAAATTCAATAGTAAATTTAGAAATATGAACAAATAAATCCAACTGGCAAAACAAAACAAATAACTATTGTTAAACCCAATTTAAAAAGGTAAAATTTTGATACACAAGCTGTGTAATTTATTTTATATAAGTTTGTATGTTTACACTATAGAACACATGTCTAAATTTTAAACTCTAGACTTAAAAAATTAAACCACATACCCTAAATTCTAAACACTAACCTTAAATTCTAAACCTTAAAATATAAACACTAAAATTTTAAACTCTAAACTAAAATTTACATGGTCTATGTATCAAAGTTTTTTTTTATTTAAAAATTGATAAATTATATCATAGGTTACTCGATTATTAGTAAGATTTTAATCAATTGTCATAGACAAATCATTGGGTCGTTAAATATTAGACGATTTTTTTGATATAAAATATTTTATTCATTAAAAAGATTAAATTTCATAGAGTTACAATTAAGTCATGCGTTATCACGTTGACCGTCGTATACAGTAACAAATCAAATTTAGATTCCACTATAAGATTCACCTTGATTTTTTTGTTCAGTTCATCATATTAAATTTCCGTAAATCTCTTTTAAAAGTCACAAAATCACCTCCAAAACTTTTCAAACTTTACGAACCTTAATATACATCATCCACAGTTAGATGACCTTTGTCTCGAGAAATGTCATTTCTCTCACCGCCAACAACGTCTCCACCATTCAAATGGTTGAATAGAGCCCTTGATCTTCGAGAATTCAAAACCCAATTTTTTTCTGATTAATTGAATGATTTGTTTTTAACTTTTTGATATTGGGTGACCCATTGGTAATCTTTCTAATAATTAAATGACACGAGATATGATTTACCCTAAAAACAGCATTAAGAATGTTTCCTAAACACATTCTATCGTCCGTTTCCTTTTGGCACAATGTCAGAAGACGCCTTAACATTTGATTATTTTAGCTTTTTTTTAAGTAATTTAATCTTTAACGTTTTATTTTTGTTCAAAATGATCTTTCTGCGTATAAAAACTATTAGTCAACTGACGATAAACAACTTAAAATGACTTGACAAAATGATACATCATAAGAAGAAAATTATTTTATATAAAATTTTAAAATTATTTTTTGACTCATGTGTCATTATGTAAAGTCAGCTTATTTGTCTATATAATACTGCTATCGTGGCGTGCACTGCCATGTAGGTTTGTCACGTCATTTCAAGCCATTTATCGTCAGTTGACTAATAATTTTCATTCGTAGAGGAGTCATTTTGACAGAGAATAAAATGTTGAGGGTTAAATTGCTTTAAAAACAATATAGGCTAAAATGACTATTTAGTTAAATATTAAAAATATTTTTTGACATTATATTTTTTTAAAGGTCTAGTGACCCAATATCAAAAAGAAACTATATATATATATATAACTTTATTTTGTGCCATTATCAAGAGACAACCTTGCCTAATGTATAACACTTGGTACTCCAGCGACCAGCAATGACCCTACTAAAAAGAGTTGATTACACTTTTGGTTTACTTTCTAATCAACCTTTAACTTACCACAATTAACTTCTTAACCTTGAATTTATAACACATTGTTGACATACTAAATCAAGAAGGTCAAACTGTCGAGTTGACTCGGGCTGAACAAGTCGGAAGCCCAAAGAGAAAGGTGAAGACAGACCCAGATTTGAATCCAAAGTAGTTTAAGGACAAACATGATTAGACCAATGCTGGCCTAGTGACACATGGGGTTGGAGCCCTGATATGGAATCAAAATGTACCCTCGTTTTGATATCGTTTAAATTAATCTCGACTTTATTTTTGTATAAAAAATTCTGTTAAAAGACTTACCATATTAAAATTAGGTGTACAACACAAATCGATTCGAATTAATCAGAATAAAACTTGGCAAATAAAAAAAAATGTACTTCCATTATTTCCAAGCGGCAAATAAAACAAGCTCCCCCAACTTGTTTAGGTGATCGAGTGAGTAGTGTGAATTATGGGGTCCCCATAAGGGCTCTGAAAGTGAATCGTTTGCTTTACAGACATGAACTTCAGTTAAAAACTTTGAAAAGACCAATCAATCAAAACATCCTTGCTGTTCCAAATGAGATTTACTCATTAGAATCTGACACATAAATGTGAAAAAGGTAAGCGATCAAGGTAGTACGGTACGACACCATTTGAAAATATTATAAGATTTAAAATATGAAATTAAAAGTATTATACTGTTTAATAATATTTTTAGTATTTATAAAAAATTAAAATATTATCAAAAACGATGAAAGTTTCAATATTTGAAATTAAAGTTTCGATGCTTATCACTAATCGAAAATATTATAAAAAAATATAACATTTTAGTTCAATATTTTAAATCTTATAACATTTTCAGTTGGTGTTGCACTGTACGACGATAGAGACGCTTTAAGCAATCATGCAAAGAGCAAGACACACAATTGATTTTCCCCCATCCTAGTGAGACCAAGCACCAGACTCAGAGTGAGCATGCTTCTCTGCCAACATCTTAAAATAACACTAAAACTCACTAGGGTGGTAATAAAGGGAGGCATGTGGGGGGACAGATTACTGCTACCTACAACATCAACAATTGTAATACTGACAGAGATTATAATGATTGGTACATAAGCCTACTGTTGGCTACAAAAACATCATCAAATATTTGTATATACAAACAATAGGAATAGTGACACAGATTATAATAATGACAAAAAAGGTTTAATGTATGCATCATGCATGGAGATAGCCCCATTCCCATGCTTTGGTTATCAAATATGGTGATCCCTACATGACTCGGGCAGAGTTAAAGAAAAGGAAGAAAATGGCCCGTCCTCTCTCAAGCCAGCCTTGTAAAAGCGAAGCTGCTGGGGTTATCAATCCATTAGAGACGACTATACTTTTGACCAAGTTTCAGTACTTCACTTCCTATTTGTTTATATAATCAGAAGAGAAAAAGGCAGAAGAATATTTGGCCTGAGGAATTAATAAAACGAGGTGTCAAGTCAAGTCATAGGTTTTGGTATAGAGTAGGGGCTTGCAAATCTCTGCTGTTTTGTGTAAGGTGAGCTGTTCTATGAACAAATCTTTATTGAAAGTAGCTAAAGAGTGAAGCACCGTTTCAGAGTGACAGAATGCAAATTCATCTTATTTTTTGATTTGGGTACTCTCAATGGTGCTGCCATCTCTAATGAATGTAACAGTCCAAAAATCTTTATATGGTTGGGAAATTGGCTCTTGAGGATTGTAGACCATTAAACTATAAACATTTTTATCCGATAAGAGTTTTGTATTATTTATCCAATAAGCAACTTCAAGCTGCTATAAAACAGATATCACACTATATAGTTAAAGTATGCATGGTTGCCTATTGACCGTATAATTTCTATTTATACATCGACTATGTATTTTGATACAAATTATGAATCTCTCCAATGGATTGAAATTAATTGGGGATAAGGAGGCAATTGCCCCACCCCATCTCCATGTAATTTCGTCACTGAATATGATAGTAGATAAGTTGATAAAATTACACATTCAATTGATACTTTTACAGTAATTTACAAATACAATGTCCGAAATCATTCAAAATACTTTTGAGAGAGATCTTAGACCTTAGTGACCCTCTTTATACTCGTATAATGTCATGATTTTGTACTAAGCCTCTAAAGCTCACTTCCCATTCAAAAAAGAAAATGGAGCAATGCCCCATATTAGAGGTATGGTTTCAATTATCATATCCTTCCATTCATGTTCAAATGTGTGTTGAGCTTAGGGTTAGACTTTTTTCCATACAAAACTATTTTTGAAATTTTAATTTTCAAACAATCGGATTTTTATACTCATTTCTAAAAAAGTTATTTATCCAAATATTAATATTTTAACAGTTTAATATTAATTAGACATACACTTACGAATGGGACTCGAGCCTAGAACATTAAAAATCCAGGCCTCAACCTTTGCCAACTATAATAATGTCTCTTTGGCATTATTTTTCAGTTTAATAATTCAAATAATTTTAATTTAATAATAATATTTGAATGGATTATAGTAATTTTAAAACCGAAAATAATATTATTTTGGTTTAAAGAAGTATCTTAACCTTAGTATTACATTAATCATGTATATATATATATATATTTAAATTTTATATATATTATAATATTAGTTCCACAATATTAAACTGTTAATGAATTAATATTTTTATATTCTAAAACATTTACATTAGAATTTATAAACTATGATTAAGGAATTATTAATTAGGTAATTATTCTATATTGCGGTGGAAAAAAGTTTTCACAAATGTTTTAGTTTTAGATTTTAGAGATTTAGTTTAGTTTTAGGGTTTAAGGATTCAATTTAGGGTTATTGGCTTACAGACAAAGCGATTTGAACTCGAGTCTCTTAAGACGAACATCATCACCTTTTTCGTTGGGACCACTTATTGGATTCAAATATAAATTCTAATTAAAATAGTAATATGAAACATTTTTGTATAAAAGGTTGAGGATACTTTTTATCATTAAGTAATATTTTTATTTAAATAATAAATAGTATTATTATATTAACAATCTATTATTAAAATAAAAATACTAAATTGTAAATTAAAATTATTTAAAATAGTTTCATATTAATTTAAAGTAACTTTAAATTTTTAATAAAAAGTACCAACAAGTGTTTGGTGTAGGGGATATTATTGGGCTCGGCTCGAGCTTGAATTGGACAGTTTGAGTTCGGTTCGACTCGGGCTATGCTTGTTGTTTTCCCAAATTGCTTTTAATTTTTTTTAAAATTTTAAAAAATAACACGTGAAAACCTGTTGGTAAAATATAATATTTATTTTTGAAGCCCCATAAATAACTATTGTACATTTTTTAAATTATACAAGTCTACAAATAGAAGGAGATTTAAAGTATTTAACCATGATAATAAGTTAACAACACTAAAACATACAAATGTATATGGAATATATATATATATATAATTATTTCGAGCTTGTTTACGAGCTTTTCGAGCCGAGCTTGGATCGGCTCGGCTTGTTAAGGCCTCGAGCCGAGTACGAGCTCGAGTTGAGCTCACTAAAGCCGAGCTTTGACTGAGCCGAGCCCGAATAGGTTGCAAGCCAATTAAGCTTATTATCATCCTAGTTTGGTGCATTGGCAAGACACATTGCACTACAAGGAGAAAATAAAATATTCTAAAGAATTGTTTTTACAATGAGTTTATATATTTGAACTATTCAAACAGTAAATCAAATATTAATAATTATAAAAAATATATTATTATGCACTAAGGAAAGAGAGGACATTGTAAAGTAATTCTTTAATTATCTGCAAAACCATGAAGTTAATTTAATTTCCATGTGACATACTGACACTCGAGGAGAGTATTCTCCAAGATTAAATGAGTCAAATGCTAAGTTTGACCACTTATCTCAAAGATATCAATTTTGCTGCAAAATAAATCAAACACACGCCGACCCTTATCCAGTGAATCATTCTGCTTTACGATTAATAAAAGATCAAACAAGATTAATAGCTGGAACTGTATTCCAACTTAGATTTCAAATAGAATATCTTCTTTGCCATTCAAACAAGGTTTCAAATTAAACTTTTTCTCGATCCTAACCAGCTAATTATACCAATAAGAAGCAAATTAAATTCTTGTTGGAACAATAAGCAATGTTGAGAAGCAGCATGAGCGACCGCTCAGGACTCCATCTTTTACCTTCATAGATTTTTTAAGTGATAATTTAATAAATTAATGGTTGTCTTTTTTTTAATTGTATTTATGGTTTTTTCTAACAAAGCAATGAAAATAATGTGGTTGATGTATTTTAATCATGTTTATATGATTTATTAATGAAACATTAAATTAATTGTTTAAAGTAATAGAATATTTTTTTTGTTTTATAGAGGCCTATTTTTGAGTTTTCGCCCAGAACTCTGAAAATATCTGAGATGATTCTAGTTGGATATTCAAATTTTAGATACAAAAACAACCACAAATCTCGAACTTGAAACGTAAAATGGACATGAGATATAATAAAAGGAGTTATTGCAGGGAAGTATAGGAATTATATACATGAGAGGTGAAGGGAGGGCATAGGATTCCCAAACCCATTTCCTTTAACAAGAGCTAGCGTGCTTTAATACATATTTTATGGAAAAGATGAGTGGAGTGGAGTGGAGTGAAGAACCGGGCTAGGGTTGAAAAGGTGGCTCAAATATCAAACAAAGGGTGCCCACAAAGTGTAGGAATCCCAAGCAAAGTGAGCCCTCAACATGCACATAAAGCTAAATATGGATTAAAAATAGAACAATGCTACATATGCTCCAAATTTTGTTCCACACGTGGGTCCTTTGGCCTTTCTTTTTTCTGATTTTTTAAATGGGATCAAAAAATATTTTCTCCCAAGGCTCAATAAGAACAAGATGTGTCATTTCACACAAGAGAGAAATAAAAACCGGAATTGTACCTTGACTATGTTAGGTTTTAATCCATGGTTCATTTTAATTTGAAGAGTATCTTGACCAACGAAGCTGATATTCAAATATGCACTTTTATCAAGCCTGGCTGGTTCATCCCTCCCATTTGTCAAATATGATTGCATGTGTTAATCAACTCCTTGTTTATCATTAATGATTGGGGTAATAAGTAATTTTTTATGAGTTCATCAATTATTGAATTTTAATACCAACGGGTTGGTCTAAGTGGTAAGTAGCTTGATACCGTTTAAACATGTCTCGAGTTTGAGGCCTTGTGTATGCAGAAAATTCTCACTGGGAGACCCACCCACCAAAACCAGGTATGCAACGCGTGTCAGTCCGAATCAGTCAAGGCAAAACCCTAAAAAACCGGGAAGGGGACTAAAAAATATTAAATTTTATTGATGAAGTTAAACATTTATCATTTTCATTAATAAGGAAATTGAAAGAGATTGACATGGGATTAGAACTTAGAAGAAGCTGCAAGAATTAATTAATACCATGCATTAATTAGGGACAAAGTCAAAATCAAATGTTCAGAGGAAAAAGAAAGTATTTGTACATGTACTTAATCCATTAATTAAACTTTATGTTTCAAAAAATTTTCTTTTGCAAAATACATCAATTATAGTTGGTTTTTCATTTATAAAAAATATACATAAATTTATATATTAATGATTAGTCTATAAATGTAACATATCAAATAAAGTAGTATGAGATATAAAGAATAAGTAAATAACATTAACACTTAAAATTTAATTATATACCATACTTAATTCTAAAAAATAAATTATTAATAATAATGATAATAATGAAAAATTATAAGGGTTTAAAGAGTAATAAAACAAAAAAGTTGAGGACTAGGAGAAATTATTAGATGAAGCATGTTCACCACGTCATCCGTGGTCCAACTAATCAGGTATGTCCATCTTAAAATAACTACCTAATAACTACCCACTCTCTAATTACATGTAAGAAAGAGGTGATGATTCACCTTAGGAAAAAAATGAGATGGACGGATCTGATTGGTAGGGACCACGGATGACATGGTGAACAAAGTTCATATAATAATTTTTCGAGGACTAAGGTTTAGTTTCATGTATTTTAGAAGTAATAGAGGCTAATGAAAAATTATATGACAAAATTTAATGTCATTGATTTCAAAAACTAACAAGACTTAAAGAATAATTAAATCCAATAAGGGGACAAGAAAATGTAAACAAAAAGAAAATGGGTGACCACGACCTATCCCAACACCAACATAACTTTGTTCCCGACATTAATTAAAGAGATTAAGATAAAATGGTAGAAAGTGGTGTGTAATCTTGGTATATTTAAGTTAGCTTAATTTTATCGGGTATCATTTGGTTTAATAGAGATGAGACGTTAGATGTTTTAAACGATTTTTACGATTCAATTTTTAATATTATGAATAAAGTACATTAAAATGACAAAATCATTTTATAATGAACATTTCTAATATTCGATTTCAATTATTTGACTTATAAATTGAATACCGATAGCTATAACAAAAATTAACTTGACTTTACCTTTATGTAAGGTAAAAACACTTGTTTTTCTTAGTTTCTCAACCTTGTTTACTTTTTGGAAAGTCTTAGCTTTGAATAATGAAGGGGGAGCGCTAAGCAGATCCCAAATTCGGGGCCCTTACAACAAAAAGATAAGCCATCGGTAGATGTTATGAGACACTGCGCTAACAACTAGACTAAATTAGAAACCACTTAGCTAACAAAAAAAAATTAAAAGAGAAATTAAACATCACTTTCCACTCTATTCTACTGAAAAGTCGCCCCAGTAACAAATCCCAAATTGCTTTTTTCTTTACGGAAAACAGTATGACCAAGAAACAATGGGAGAATTTTTTTTTTGTATATTTACTTTGAAAAAATTTATTTATTAAATTATTGATAACGCGTTTTAATATAATTCAATTGATATTGTATGAATATACACACTTGTATTACATCAAATACAGACCCATTATGTTCACAAATTTATAGTATAACTATATCCTAAGCTTTTGAATTCCCAATTAAACAATAAAAAAATATTTCATGCATTGGCAATTGAAATTTTTAGTTTTTACAAGTACTTTAAATTTAAGGTTTAAAGATTTAATTCAGTGTTTAGAGTTTAAGTTTAAGGGTTTATAATTTAAGAGTTGTGGCTAGAATTTAGAGTTCAAGATTAAAATTTATGTTTTAATTGACAAGCGTCGTATTTGTCAAATGAATAAAGCCTTTGTCTCAAATTAAATAAATAAGACGTAGTATAGAGAAGAAGGTGTCGGTCCACAGGGACTAAGGAGTTTCCAATATTGGTCTGAATCAATCTTTAACCAAGAAACCTGCAAGTAAAAAAGGGTTTAGCGAAATGAGTTGAATGAATCTAAGCAAACGAAAATGATAAATAAAGGAAAGTAAATAGTTGAAAGTGATTATGATAATATATAACCTCCAACTTTGCGTCGCCTCAACTCGTTTCGACCATTGAAATAGATTTTACTTCGAGTTCTTGCCGGTTACAGTCTACAAGGCCCAACCCTTGTAACTTGTTTTTCTCTATGGTGAACTAATTTTCCAAGGTCAATCCTTAGAATTTAGCACTTGTTTGGATTAACGACGACAATCGATGCTAATGCCAATGTTGTATTTTGTGCTGGAAAAGCCCGTGCTCGGATAATTTTGTCTCAACGAGAATCGTATTCGATCTTGATTTCTTTCAGCGGACCGCCGCTAAGTTTGTTCTTAGAGAGTTAAATTTGCTACAAGCCTACTCTTGTCCCCAACGGTAGATCAAAACGTCGATCAAACCAATGCGCGCTTTTGGAATGAAGGAGTCGAGATGTTTAAAGGAAAGGCTGATTGCCAATCCAGTAATGCTGAAAATCAAGAAAGAAGTTTGAAGGTATGAAGAGCTTTTGCAATTCTCACGAAATGAATTGGGTTTCGCTTAGCTATCGGCTAATAGAAAATTTAGCTAAGCATGACTATGGAAGAAATCATACTTAAAATAAAGAAAAAGAACTTAAAAGAATAACGTAAAGAGAAAGGAAATTTATAAAGCTTTAAAAGCAAAAACAAGTCAAGAACAAGATATGATTCATAGCATACCCCAAAGGGGGTATTTATAGTATCTTAAAACCCTAAGATAACCCTAAAAGATAAATCTCAAAATAAAATTCAAATTTTAATCCTAAACAAAAGATAATCCCAAGTATAAATATTAAATCCGATTGATAAGCTTTTGGCTTGCGGCTGATAAGCTATCAACGCTGCTGACGTCATCTTCTAGAATTGCTGACATGGTGTCCAGTCAGCCTTTCATGCCCAAATTCATGCCCACTAGCCCAGTCTTGACTCCAGCTAAAATTTGCAGAATTCTGTCTCTTTTTAGTGTGTTTTCCAGAATTAAAGACCTGTACGAAAAACACATAATAAAGCCTAGATCAGCATCATATTCGAATCATTAGAGACATAATTAAAGATGAAACAATGTCCATTTTAGCTACTTATCATTAACCTATAAACTCTAAATTCTAACCCTAACCCCTAAATTCTAACCATAACTCCTAAACTCTAAACCCTAAATCGAGTCCATAAACCCTAAATTAAGACACTTGTGAAAAATAAAAGTTTTCGTCGATGCATGATATAATTACCCTTAAACAAAACTAAATCGGAGTTGGGAGCATGATCGATTAGGGTTTCAATTAAGGCTTATATATCATATTAGTACCTAAAGTATACTAACTTTTTCATTTTGGTACTTAAAGTATTTTTTGGTCAAAATAAGTACCTAAAATATACTTTTTGGTTAAATTAGGTACCTCAAATATACTTTTTGGTCAAAATAAGTACTTAAAGTTGATTTTTTCGTTAAAATAGGAACATAATGTATTTTTTAATTAGGGTAATTATTCTATACACAAGCGCTTGTGGAAACTTTTTACACAAGTGCCTTAGTTTTAGGGGTTATGGACTTTATTTAGGGTTTAAAGTTTAGGGGTTTAAGAGTAGTAGTTTTGAATTTAGGGGTTGTTGATAGAATTTTGGGGTTATGGTTAAAATTTAGGGTTTATAGGTTAAAACCTAAATCCCTATCCATATTACCTTACCTAAAACCCTAACCCTAAATCCTAAAGTCTAACCATGAACCCTAAATTCTAAACCCCTACACTAAAACCCATAAACTCTAAATCCTAAACTAAAACTCTAAACCCTATAATTGAGGCGTTTGTGGAAACAAAAAGTTTCTACCGCCAGTGTATATGATAATAATCCTTTTAATTAATGTCACATGACAATTTTTAGGAACCTGTATAAAAATATGTATACTTTAAGTACCTATTTTGACCAAAAAGTAATTTAGGTACCTATTTTGACCAAAACTTATACTTTAGGTACCTAGTTTAACCAAAAAGTATACTTTAAGTACTTATTTTGACAAAAAAATATTTTAGGTACCAAAATGAAAAGGTTGGTATACTTTAGATACTAATATGATATATAAGCCTTCAATTAATTAAGAAATGGAGGGTTTCTAGACCATCTTTTCCCCTTCCTTTGTGTCGCTCTTTAATTTTTCTTTTGTGCTATGGCCATCAAAAGACTGAAACTTAAAATGGTCGATATATATGGACCCTTGCAATTGGAAAAACAGGTCGTAAAAGTGAGACTTTTCATCCATGTATAAGGGGGGAAAGAGGTATATTACCCAAATTCTACGACATGGTCCCGAAGTAAACCAAACTTATCAAAGACTGTAGGCTCCTAATTACAACTTTTGAAATGATCACTACTCCAATCCTTCTTTGTTTTTCCACGTCCAAATTCATTGATTAATTCGGTCTTCACATAAACTATCAAGGTAGTGCTTGATCATTAACAAAGATCTCATCATTCCAAGATAATTTAGAAAATTAAAAATTAATTAAATTTAGCTGACCATAACATGATTATAAAAACTCAAATCTTTTTTTTTATAAAAAGATCTATATTTGAGACTTAAATCTCAATATTTTTATATTAAAAACACCAAATCTAAAAGCATGCATTTGAGGAGAAATTATAATATAAGCTCGTTCTGCCACGTCATTTATGGTCCAACTAATAAAATTATTCATTTAATTAATTTTGTCCATGTCATCTTTTAGCCAAGTGAAGATTCACGTGATAAAAACTGTTTTTAAATTTAATTTACAATAAATATGAGTGAAGATTCACTTGGTAAAGAGATGATATGAAAAAAAATAAAATCAAATGGATAATTTTTATTGGTTGAGACCATGAATGTCGTGACGGGAAGAGCCTATAATATAATTTCTCGCATTTGAGTGTTTATAGAGCCCATTGATTAAGCAATACTTAGCATATCAATAGAGTAAATCAAAGCAACAAAAAACATGTTATGGTTGAATATTTTTGTATATATTTCCTTTACGGGGAGCTTATAAAAGGCCCATGTGCTTTTAAATTTACCCTGTTATTAGAGCAAAAAGAAAGAAAGGGATGATGAAAAAGGCAAAGGGAGCGTATGAGACATATGGCTCTCGGTAATTGATTGTGAGGCGCTCTACTTGGCTATGATGAAAGAGTTCATCAAAAGAAGCATGAAAAATAAGACCCACTCCTTCTCATCAAACATCGATCTCTTTGGGAACTTGGGTCTCTCCACTACCTTTACCATTCTCTTACATTTTGCATTTGAGGGATTAGTACTAATTATCACAACATATTCAACTATATATCTTGTAGTTTTATTTTTGTTACTGCAAGTGTGCTTTAGAGAGAGAGGTAGGAACATTAATCTCGTATCGAAAAGTAAAGGTAAATTATGTAGTATGAAAGCAGTGACGATGCATATCATATCAGACATGTCTTTTATAAATATGATAATGACCGCATGACGGTATTGAAGTTGTCTCTTGATTTCTCGATTTCACGTAGAATGCCCCCAATGGGTGGTAGACAAGGTAAACTATTGTGTTCGTATAACGTCCCAATGGGTGGGTTTAGACAAGGTAAACTATCGTGTTACAAGATTGAATGGGTTAGAATAACACTCTTTAAAGAGAGGTTGGAAGGTTGGCCATATGGGAAACTTTTATGAATTGAGGCTTCTTTGTTAGGGACCCCTAGCGCCCATATATTGAGACTTGTAATAATTCTCCTATGGCCGATCAAGTTTTTATTATACACAAGTAATCGAGTTGATATCTAACCAAATCTCTCCACCAGCACATTGTGGGGATTAAGCCTTTGGCAAATCCCAGACCCCCTCCTTATCTACCTTATTAATCAATTTCATGAATATAATAAATCAAAATGAAGAATTTCTTAGTAATTCTATAGCAAACAAAAAGGGGATCTATAAAGTGAACTGCAAATATATACACATGGGTCCAGATGACTAAAGTTCAATGTTTTCATTCTGTCAATGAAGCCAAAAACTGACAAAATAAGGCATAATAAGAGGATAAAGAAGGATGGAGTGGCATCTTGTGCTCTTCTTTTTCAAAATAAGGAGGGGCTATATAGTCTATGAGAGCAGCTTGGTGGTATATACTACTGCTTTGTGGGAGATTTCTTTCTTGAAAGCTTTTAAAAGTTGGTGTTTTTTCTATAAAGAGAGAGGTGTATGGCGAATGAGACTTTTGCATAGGGTTCCACAAGGTCGGTCTTGCTCTTTGATGATGGCTGCTTGTGGCCGGACAAATAACTCCACTTCCCCTATCTTCCTTTACATACTCATTCCTCGTATACAATATTTTTCACTCTCAACCAAAGATTTAAATAGCGATCCGCAACCGTAATAGTAATCGCTATATAGCGGTATAGCCACTATTCGAAACCACAATATCCACAATTATTATGTATGCAATAACATTTGTTATTAAAAAATTCATGACTACAATACTCGCAGTGACTGTAATAGCACCCGTTATGTACACAATTGTGATAAACACTACGTGAACGAAAACACAGCCACAACTGCAATTTAAATCTATGCTCTAAATTGCATTATTCTTCATAATATATAATTATTCTTAAATAATTTCAACCTCTTGATATATTTGATAAGAGGGAATGGATTCTTCATGTTAAACAGAAAAGCTGAAGTCAACAACCACAAATATACAAATAAAAATTCTATGCCATCTTTTCGATGTCTATTTGTATGCTTTAATACTAAAAAATTAAATTCTTAGTTCTAACCCTAAATACTAAATCCTAAACATTAAACCCTAAAGCCTAAAAATACACCTTACCCTAAATTCATTAAACTTTAATCATAAACCACAACCTTAAATCTTAACCTTAAACTTAAACTTAAGTTTTTAGTATGAGGCATAAATAAGGACACCCAAAAAGGACGAAGAATTTTTATTCCAAATATACAAAGTATTTAGTATATATACTCAAAGACTTTATAACATGTTAGATAAAAAAGGAAGACTTTATAACAAGTTCATCAATATGTTTTTTTCTTCTAAATTTGAAATGTGGTATCGTATATGTCGTCTTTCTGTTTCGAATCGTCCATATATAAAGGATAAACATAAACTAACGTACGACGGGCTGCCTTGCTTGAACCGATACGTCATTTTTGGCGGGAGATTTCGCTGTCAAGAAAGAGACCAATGAAAATGGCAATTTGCAAGTGTTTTTGTCTTGGGGCAATGTTGTTGGCTCCCACCACTCCATCAATGATCTTAAAAGTTTGAAAGTTAGACAAGATGGCTCGATCCACATGTCATGCAATCTCCATGTCCACGTGAATATGGAAAAGTTAGCATCGTTAGTGATTAAGTGAACATCTAAGACAACGTTAATATTAGGGTTTGAACTCCAACACGATGGCCTAGGGTTAGGTATATTACACATTACATTATCATAGAGATAATGGTTTTTAGGGTTAGACATTTGTAATTTTTTTTTAAGTTTTACATGTTTTTTAAATTGTTGGATTGAAAAAATAGATGGTTGGGATTAACTCCTTACTTTTTTTTCTAAGTGATAATCTTCACATATTCTACTGTTAATTTTAAACATCCATTTTACCTATCCAACGATCTAAAATGTGTAAAACTTATAAAAAATTTACATTGTATAATCGGATCTTATCTTATAATTAATTAGAATGAAATATGAACACATAGCCTAACAAAGTTTGCTTTATCTTTATCTCTTTTATTTTTTTGGATCTTTATGATAATAATAATAATAAAGAGATTGGCCGGCTAAGGTAAGACCCACACGTTTTATTGTTAGTATATTTCAACACAATCAATTTTATAAAGTTCAAAATTTAGTATAGTTAGGTTTGAGTCACTTCAAGAGAAAGACTTTGAATTTGGTGTGTGTTCATGCATCATGCAGTTGGTGTTGGAAGCGGAAGTCATGTTTTTCTACTACACATGGAGCAAATGTCGGTTACATATGGTTACGTTGTAACTATATGTGTGCTACATTATACACCTATAAAATTCAAACATTATGTATTGTTGTAGCTTCCTATGAAGCAACACACGGATAGTTTTGGGTTTTAGTTTGTCTTTATTCGTGTAATCTTAAATTTTTGAAATTTTATTTTAAATAGTCGTTAAATAGAATGTTATTTTTTTAATAACCATCAGTAGTGCCAAATTTATGTTGACTAAGAATGACTACCCTCAAAAATGTTTCTTGATCCGTCATTGAGTACGATTATCTAATTTATTAGTTGACTAATTCAGATCTAATACTGCATAAGTTCATTACGGATGAGCCTTCAACTCAATTTATTTCATTCATAACACTATAATTCAAACATTTGAACTTATTTAAGAGATATAATGTCTCATCCACTAAACGAAATGATTATCAGTAAAATAATATCATTTTAGTTATTCTTGTGGAGTCTAAATACCTCATTAATCGTGTATTTTAATTAATTGAAGGTAAAAATGTTCCATTCGGAACATATGTTTTTGTCATTTTCTTATGTACAATAAAGGAAAACAGACAAGTTTCCTAGTTTTGATTTGGATTGTCCCTCTAAGATCTAAATGAAATTTATATGCTTCATTCACATGATCAATCTAACAAACAAACAAAATGAAAGTGATAAAATTGAATGAAAGCCTTTTTTAGAAAAAAAAAAAAGAAAAGAAAATTGAAACCAAATTGAAGTGGAAAATGCCATAAATGCTATCCCAAACTCATTTCTACAACACAAAACAAAAAAGAACTAACTGTGTCAGAAAATTAGCTGGAACTCAAACCCGGAAGAAAGAATTCACGTGGACTACACTACCCAATGAAAACCAACAACGTTGATCCCCACACAGGCATTCAATCCAATAAACGCACGCGTTTCCTTCACGTGAATGTCTTGCGCCTGGGAATCGTTTAGAAATTTGAAAACAAAAATCCACCCTCCAAACTTGGAAAACCAACGAATTTATATGGAAAATATAACAAAAAAATTAATGTCCTTTAAAATTATCATAATTGATAATTCAGATATATAAAAATAAAATAAAAAATAAAATAAAATAATACTCCAGTAGAACTAGGGTTTGGTTTAGGAGCACAGCACAGTGGGCATTCATTACAAACACACCACAGCGTCATGAAATTCGGCGTTTTTATTTATTTATAGATTTTTCAAATTCTCCTTCATTCCCTCCCGGGCACTAATGAAGAATCCGTTGATTATTTTAACCCTATTTCCCATTTTTTTAAAAAAACCTAACAAAATAAATCCCAAAATCCTTGTGAGAGAGAAAGAGAGTATTTTTCAAAAAGTTTTTTCCTTTCTTTTTTTGATCAGATCATTCATTTTCTTCATTTTCTCTTGAAAGTTTGAATCTTTTATCCATTTTAGATCTACCCTTTTCGATTGTACGTATATACATGTAATTTCGAACCACAAAGCTCAAGCTTTTTAGACTTTGTGATCCTATTTTCTAAGGTTAGCATCCGAGGAACAATGGAGTAGGAGGGGAAACAGGAAACGCAGCATAGAGTTATTGAGAGTTATAAGGATTCCGTTTGAACCCAACAGTGAGTTTTGTTGCAAAAAAAGATGGTAAAAAGAGAGGGAAGTGGCAGTGTTGGGGTATTTTTTTTTTTATAAAAAGGGTTGGCTTTTTGAGTATACACCACTTGGGTTTTAATAAAAGGGAAGGGAGCGTCAAGGAAGGCCAGAGACTGAGTCACACTGAGTTTAGAGTGAAATAAAATATGCAGGAAACAAGGAAGAAGAAGAATGGTGGAGCAGGTGGCAATGAAGATTCCAAGAAGAAGGAGCGTCATATAGTGACGTGGACTCAAGAGGTTTTCTTTCCTTTCTTTTTAAATAGTTTTCTTCTTTGCTATACCCTCTGTTTTGTTTATTGATTGATTGATTGATTGGTTTGGGGGGTTTCTTATTAATTTGATGGGTTGCAGGAAGATGATATACTTCGTGAACAAATCAGATGCCATGGAACTCAAAAGTGAGCCTTTTGTTTCATTCATTCCAGAATGTTTGCCACTTTTTAATGATGCATGAAATTGAACTGATTTGTGTTTGTTTTCAATCTATGAATGCAGCTGGGCGATCATTGCCTCTAAATTCAAGGATAAGACCACAAGGCAGTGCAGAAGAAGGTTGGTGAAAGTGAAACCATGATGATTCCAAAAAGTTCATTGATCATCTTTTGTTTTTGATCCATTTCATCATCTAGTCTTATTCGACTTTTTGTTACCACCGGTTTAATCCAATCTAATGTCTTTGTCACAATCAAAACGCAGGTGGTACACGTACTTGAATTCTGATTTCAAGAAAGGGGGATGGTCACCAGAGGAAGATATGCTTTTATGTGAGGTAATTAGGAAGTTAAATGGATTCTGGTGATATATTTGGAGGAAATGTTTCTTTCATTGATCAGTTGTATCAGGTAGGTTTTGTGTTGTCCAAACTGGAAAAGAAATTATATTTAGTGGTAGGCCAGACCTTAAACTAATTGATTACAATTTTTGTCTTTCAAAAGTAGGGCAAACAACAGCCTCTTAATTTCAGTTTGGATAAGTGTTGCTGTAGATCCTTGAATGTGGCTTCTGAGCTGATGACTTAAGGTGTGATTTGCAGGCTCAGAAAATATTTGGCAATAGATGGACAGAAATAGCAAAAGTGGTTTCAGGCAGGTATATATATATATATATGGCTGCCCTTTAAAAAAAATTAAAGAAAAAGGATTTTTTGGAAAAGTGTGGTATCTTTTCTACTATCATTTTTTCCATTTTCAGTTGTAAATTGTTAACCTTTACAGTTTATGTTGTTAATGCAGAACCGATAATGCTGTTAAAAATCGATTCTCCACACTGTGCAAGAAGAGAGCCAAATATGAAGCCTTAGCCAAAGAGAATAGTAATTCATGTATAAATCCAAATAACAAAAGAACTTTACTCCAGGATGGGTTCAATACAGATGGAACAACTGATTGTGCTGTTCCTGTTAAGAGAATGAGGTACCATAATGCACAAATGTATCTACATAGAAAGGACTAAGAACTATTACTCAAGTTGAAATATTTTATTTTTCAATTTCAGGAGATCCCACATTCCTGATCTTGCTGAAAGTTGCAACTTTGGAGATAGAGCACATAGGGTGTCCGGAACAGTAATCAATCAGCAGCTAAGACACCCATTTGCTATATTGGGTCAAAATATCCACAATGCTAATAACTTGGTGGTGCAATCTCAAGTCAACAAGGTCAAGGAGGTCTCTAATGATGGTAAATCCCCTGGTGCTACAAATTTTTGGCATTGGCACGTACATTTCTCTTGCCATTGCTATTATTCTTGTCAGACCTACAAAGAGGGTTTTTACGATTGTTAATCATTTTTCAGTTGAGCTAAAACTGTGTATTGAATCTTCTATTATTTTATATTCTCCTATAACTGTTTTCATAATATAACACTTACATTCTTTTTCTCCTTTTCCGTCAGTCGCAGCTCAGAATTATAGAACTCAAGGAACATTTCTCAAAAAGGATGATCCTAAGATAACTGCTTTGATGCAGCAAGCAGAGCTACTCAGTTCACTTGCATTGAGAGTTAATACAGACAATACAGAACAGAGTTTGGAAAATGCATGGAAGGTGAGATATAATTTTAGTTTCTATATTGCTTTTTTTTTGTCAACAATTCAACATCCAATACTATCAACATGTAGCTTCTTAATAGGTGAATTGCCAAATCTTAAAAATTGTGGGGCTTATATAGTCTAATACATGCATTGTATGTCCCTAACCTTTATTGTAATAAATGTTATATTCAGGTCCTCCAAGATTTTTTGAATCAGACTAAAGAAAATGACACCTTGAGATATACAATCTCTGATATTGATTTTCAAATTGAAGACTTGCTAGAGGAATTAAGGAGTAGTAATCAACCATCTTGGAGGTAACATATAAATCAGTTGACATTTAAGTTCAGATCTTGTAAGACTCCTTACCTAATACTAATTGATGATTGATATGTTGTAGGCAACCTGATCTCTATGAGGTGTCTCCATCCTGCTCTGAATATAGCACAGGGTCAACACTGATGCGTCATCCGGCTGGGGAAAGCGGAGAAAAAATTCAATCTAAAATAGATGCACAGCACCCGGATATATTGTCAAATCACATTGGCAAACAGAATTGCGGAACTGAGGAGGAAAAAAGGGCTCTTTCCAGTGCAAACACAGATCATGGTAATGAAATTCTATATCCGGTGTAAAGGCCTAGGAATCCCTTGTTTATCACCATACAGTGGTTAAATAAGATGAAATGATGTTTCTAACGAAACCTGTTTATGTTTCAACAGTTGAGATAATCACATCCTCTGATGACCAAACAAACATTATAGTTGCTTCCACCTCATCAAGCGCAGAGTTCAGTTCCCCAGTTCAAGTTACCCCACTTTTCAGATCCCTAGCTGCAGGAATTCCTAGCCCAAAATTTTCGGAAAGTGTAAGTTATCTTGAACTGTTTAGTTTACCGACTATAGATAGAAACAAGATCAAATGAGGTTTAATATTGAGTGCACCGTCTTTACTTGTAGTGTTTCTTCTTTTCTATAATCTAACATAGACATGAAAGCAGTTCTTTTCTATTATCTAACATAGACATGAAAACATACATGCATGCATATAAGCATGTTATCTCAAACAATCCATACTGACCACCAAGTTTTTTGTTTCTTTTTCAGGAAAGGAACTTCCTACTTAAGACACTCGGAATGGAGTCTCCTTCTAATCCAGCAAATAATCTTTCACAGCCACCACCTTGCAAACGAGCCCTCCTCCATAGTCTATAACAAACCTTATGATCTTCTCTTATACCGAAATCATATCAGTCTATAGTCCGCATATCTCATCATTATTCCCTTGAGCAACATGGCGCTCATGTCAAGTTTTCATCCTTTTTTCCTGTCCAAGCATTGCAGCCATCTTGGCCTAGAATTTTACAAGGCCTTAAAATGATCTGCATTCCTAGATCCCTTGCTTAGAATGTTTTGGTGCATTCTAGCTTCTCAGACACATCGAATAAGATGTCCTGAGTCTCATTAATTTTCCCTCTAATTTCCTAGAGAGTACTACCTTAATACTCACATTAAAACCAGTGTGTGCTTGTTAGTGTGTGACAATTCTTTTGTTTTTCATCTCATCCGAGTGGTTTCAGTTGTCTTTTCTCGCATCTTTCAGCTCCATTTTTTGTTCTTGATTTGTAATCTTGTACAGAACCTACTATATAAAGTCCTTAAGAGTGTAATTAATACATTGGCTAGTTGCCTACATATGATAAAGAACAAAGGAAGAAATAAAAGAGAAAAAAAAACATAAAATGAGGGTATAGAATAAGTTTTTCATTTTTGTGGTTTTCTATTCTGATTTCTAATGTAATAGAACTCGATATGATTTGAGTGAAAATGTGTTTTGGCTTTGGTGTGAATTCAGCTCTTTACTCTTTCTCTTATATAAGCTCATGCGTCATGAAATCTAAATAGACACGGCTGAAAACATGACGCAGCAGATAGCAATGGAATTACAAACTTATATTGTTGTAAACTAAGCTAAACTTGTAACTTTGGCAAACCTGAGGATTTAACTGGTTTCTGTATTGTTTTCGAAGAGGAGAAAATGAGAATGCAAACTGAAAGGCAGCGAATACTTACAGAGAATGCATCATGCATGCAGAAGAACATCAATTCTGTCCGACAGAACATGAAATCGAATCAACCCTTTGTTTCACTTGTCTGATCTTAGTTGTGTTAGCAGAGAAGAGGAAGGAGAAGAGTTTTGAAAACTCTGTTATTAAAGAGCACAAATTGGTAGAAGATATAGTGGTGGTGGACAACTATAGTATCTTATCAAATTTTAAATTTGAATAAACCCAAGACACAACTAAAGGGTAAAAAGAAAGGGGAGGGAAACAAGTTCAACTTTTTCAATGGAAGGTTTGGTTTAGACTGTTTTGAACTTACCAAATTTTAAATTTGAAAAAACACAAGACAATTTTAAATTTTTTTTAGTATTTTAATTCAATTAGAATGTAGTAAAATCTTAAATTTTAAATTTGAAATAAATTCAATGGATTCCATTGATTTAATTTAAAGAAACAACGGAGATGGCCCTTATAAAAAAATAAGAGCTTGCCCCTCAACGTTTGAAGAAATTCCAGGTACCAAAATTTTTAATTAGATCCATTCAAAATTTTAATTAAACTTTTAAAATTTTAAAACAAAATGTTTAATTTTTTTGAAAAATTCAAACTAGAATTTTTTAAAAAATTTTGTAACCACATGTTGGTGGCTTAAAATTTTTATAAACATTTTCTTTGTAAAAAATTTAAAAAAATTGATTAACTGAACTTGTTATTTAAAAGGATACGTAGAGAATGTATTTTTACCACTAGAGCCGTTCAGTGAGAATTATAGCTTTTGCTTACATTTAGTAACCCTACCTTCTATCTTTATAATTTTAATAATTTTTTAAGTGCTAATTTCGTAAGAAAATGGTTGTTCCTTACTATTTTAGTTATATTTAAAGTGTTTTTCTAAACAAAATAATGAAATTAATGGTTTGTTAATAAAATATTAAATTAATTATTTAAAGTAATAAAACATGCTTTCTATTACATGGACCTATTTTTCAATTTTCGTTCAATGCCTTAAAAATATTCGAGATAATATTGAACGGAGACATCTATTATTTTCATTTAAGGATGTGAATGATGTCTTAAACCCAGAAAGTTTGAAAATGCAGAGGTTTTTGGAGTTCGAAGCTTTGAATCTAGTAAAATAAATAATGATCGTGTGGTGTTGAAATTATGTATTCAAAAGCTCTGAGTAAAAGAACAAGTTGAATAATTATGTAACGATATTATTACCAAAATAACAAATTTAAAATTTTATTTCTAAATATTAAAAGTTTTAAAAATATTATTTTTTATCTTGTGGGTTCAAACCATTTTTGTAATTGTCAAAATTAATTTGATGGTTTAATAACTTTTTAATGTAACTTGAAACAATTTTAATTTAATTTTGATTTGTTTGATGCTCTTTTTGTTTTTATTTAACTATTATAGAAATTTTTTTGTAAAAATTTAATTTTTATTTTTATTCTTTTTTCCGATAAATTTAATAAAACTTTTTATGCCTGAAAATATATATGGTTTAATTCCATTACCTTTACCAAATCAACACTTTGGTTGTCCCTAATGTAATTTTGGCCCAGCAAAACGAGGCAGATCAATCCCACACATGAATGGATTAAGAGGAGTGCATTCTTGGTAAATTTTAAATTCTTATATAATTTAAGTATTTTATATTTTTTATTCTGTTGAATTTCACATTAAAATCTTTAATTTTATAACTAAATATAATTCTAAATAATTTTGTTTTTTCCCTTTATCCACCTTCTCCATTAATAAGCCTCCAAATTCCATTGCTAATTATTCAAGTCAAGACTTACCTTCCCTATTGTTAATCTATAAAAAAATAATACTATTTAAAATGTTATTTCTTAAAATATCATCAAATTTTGTTTCCTTAAACACTTCAAGTTCCATTAATAAAAAAAACAAAAATAAAACAACAAGCTCTATGGTTTTGATCATTTTTAAAAAAAGAAACAATAATAATATTCCATTTCAATACCTGAGTCTAATTTTTTGTTTATTTTTTTGTGATAATGTCTTAAAATTTATAATCCATTGTCCCTACTATTAACTATTAACCATCAACCACTATTGCTAAACAATAACTATATTCAATGACAAAGTCTTTGCTAAAAATGATCATAAGAATATGGTAAAATTTTCTCAAAATTTATTCATGTGATATGTAAAACTGCCCTTCCTATAAAGTTTCAATGATAATTTAATGGTTTCATAGAATTTCATACTTATTTCAAGATTAATTCTAATTTATGTTTAATTTGCAACCTCTTAAAATGTATAAGAATTCAATAAATTAACCGAAAAGGTCATTTCTTTTTACAAATGCAAGAACGGCCAAACCGTTTTGATCCATTGTGAAAAAACACAGCATGGATCCTTGATGTAAATAGTGCGTTTTGGTCATTTAGACAAGTGAACCCCTCGTGATTCTAAAGTTTATGCAAACTTTTTAATTTTAAAATTTAAGGGTCTAAGTTATAGTTTATATTTAGATATTTAGGTTGTTTTTAGAATTTAGGTTGAAGTTTAGTGTTTAGAGTTTGGAATTTAGGTTATAGATTTAGTAGTTCAAATATGAAGGGTTGTATAACTTTTTTTTCAAATATTGTGTATCAAAATAAAACTCAAAACTCGACTCTTCGTGAAAAAAACTCATCTTGAATTGTAATTTTATAAACTCAACTAAAAAAATTAAATTAAGTTCGAGTTAAAAAATGAAACTCTGAATAACTCATTTTTTCAATAATTATTAGATTTGTTTTTAAGTTCAAGTCGAACCTCTTAACTATGAATATATATATTGTAATTTGTAAATAGTTATATACCATTTTTTAAATTAAAACCAATTAATATCATAAATGATAATCAAAATTTTTTTTGAATAAAAATTTGAATAAATCCGTGCTTAAAAACTTTTATATTAAATTTAAGTTATAAAATCAGTTGTTTGGAATCATTTGGCGCCTTCTGGACGATCATGTACCTGACTGGACGAGGATGATCAACATGAAGCCGAGGTTACCGCCCATGGAAGCGTTTGAATTCAGAGCCAAGGGTTGACTTTAACTCTCTCACTTGCTGCTTTAAAAATCCCTGTTGCAATTTAAATAAATAATGATACATCTTGTATTGTTTCTTAGCTTAGGATCAGGGAATTCCCTAGCAATAATAAGAGCATGGCACCTCTTCCTTTTCTTCCTCAACTATCAACCTCTCATCTACTTTCTCATTAAAAGCGTTTTCCTACTCCATCAGGTTTAGCTGCTGAAACCCAGATCAGATATTTGCCTTTTTTAGATGAAAACTTCATTTATTGGTTAAAAGGAACTGAAAATATGAAGTTAATGTGATTCTCCCTTTCCCATAAATGTTTTCTACCACCACTTCTCAAGGTTTATCTTCGTTCTAACCAAGTAGATTGACACGAATGGAGACTTCCAGGGTTGGTTTCTGCTTATTGCTTTCTGCAATTTTCATGCTTGTTCCAGTTTCAGTAGCGCAGCAGCAGCAGCAGCTACTCCTAGTGAAACCAGGCTTCTTTTCCAAGTTAAAAGGCTGCTCCAATACCCTCAAGTTCTTCAAGGATGGACAAGATGGACCAACTTGTGTTATCTCCCTCCTTCTCCTTCTCTCAAGATTGTCTGCTCCAACAGTCGAGTGACCGAGTTAACTATAGTCGGAAACAAGAGCTCTTCAGCTGGACAGAGACAGACTTTGTCGGACAAGTTCTCCATTGATGCATTGTTCACTGTCCTAACCAAGTTGTCTAATCTGAAAGCATTGTCCTTGGTGTCCTTGGGGTTATGGGGTCCCTTGCCACCCAAGATCGACAGGTTTCGTTCACTCCAAGCTCTCAACTTAAGCTCCAACTTCATCTCCGGGAAGATTCCAAAACAGGTTGCATCGTTCGAGAATCTAACCAGTCTGGTTTTGGCTGACAATCTGTTCAATGGGAGTGTTCCGGATCTTACAGGCTTAACACTCCTACAAGATCTGAATTTGGGTGGCAATCGCCTTGGACCTCAGTTTCCTTTCGGAATGAAGAAATTCCATCAGCTTCAGAAGCTGGACATCTCTTCTAATAGATTTTTCGGACCAATCCCATCGTTTGTATTCTCCTTGTTTTCGATTCAGTATCTTAATTTGTCCGAAAACCAGTTAAGCGGGGCCCTTCCTTGGAGCACATCCTGTAGTAAGAGCCTCACCTTTGTGGATATCTCAAACAACCTTTTGATAGGAAAACTCCCATCATGCATAGGATCAAATTCCAAAAACAGGACAGTCTTTAGTTCATGGAATTGTCTGTCTGCTGGGAAATCGAATCGCCAGCATCCTTATTCGTTTTGCAGCAAACAAGCATTGGCTGTTAAGCCCGTCGAAAGGAAGGAGCAGGAGCCCGGGATCAACTTCGGCCTAATACTCGGTATCATTGGAGGTGTTGTTGTCATGGCAGGAGCTATTGTTTTGTTAATTCTGAGTCATTGTTAGAAGATCACGAAGAAGTGAAGATGCAGACAATGACAGATCCATTGCAGACAAAATGTCCGTTCGTAGTTCTCCGAAACCAGCCATTGATTCAAGTAAGGCTTGTCTAATTTTGTGCCTTTCTTCAAAAGCATTAACTCAATGTTGTTAACCTACCAAATTTGCTACACCACAGGGCGTGTTCCTCAGACAATGAGATCAGCTGCAATCGGACTACCTCGATATCGTGTTTTCAGCTTGGAAGAAATTGAGGATGCAACCAACAACTTCGACCCATCAAATTTCATGGGGGAAGGATCTCAAGGGCAGGTAAAACATTTGTGTTAAATGAGATATGAAGCTTATAAAGGTTACATTCAAGTTGAATCAATGAGTACTTTTGATGTTTGCAGCTCTATAAAGGTTGGCTTGTAGATGGCTCAGCGGTGGTGGTAAAATGTTTGAAACTAAAGCAGAAGCATGCACCTCAGAACCTGATGCAACACATGGAAGTTTTGTCCAAGCTAAGGCATCGGCATTTGGTTAGCGTTCTCGGACACTGTATCGTTACTTACCAGGATCATCCCAACATTGCCAGTACAGTGTTCGTTGTTTTTGAGCACATTTCCAATGGATCATTGCGGGACTATCTTACCGGTAAAGCTGACCCCTCGAAAGCAGATTAATGCTATGTCCTTGAACAACTTAATTTACTTTTGATTTTGATTTGGCAGATTGGAGAAAGAAGGAAACACTGAAATGGCCACAGAGAATGGCAATCACCATTGGAGCTGCAAGAGGAGTCCAATTCTTGCACACAGGGGTTTCACCTGGCGTTTACAGAAACGATTTAAAGATTGATAATATTCTGTTGGATGCAACTCTTACGGCCAAAATTAGTGATTACAACATCCCCTTGCCACTTAAGGTATGGTAAACAACATCAAATTTACATTGCATTTATTCATATTATTTCTGAATTTAATAACTTCTTATTTTTCATGTGTTTCCTTGATGAAATTGCAGACAGGTTCAGAAAACCCCCTTGCCTATCGTCTTAGCAGGTAATGTCTTTCTCTGCTACCTTGTCTACTTCAATTTCCACCGACGCAATGCTATAATTTAAAACTTAAAACCCTTCATGCAGTGATGAGAATGGTGAGAAGGAAGACATTTATCAGCTGGGGATTCTTCTGCTACAAATTATCACCGGGAAACTGGCCACATTCACAAGTGAACTGGATGAGCTTAAACATCAGGTATGCAAAGTTTATTTGTTCTACTTCTCATTATAAAAACATAAAACTGACACCATTTTGAATTACCATTTGCAAATGCTCTGGTTGCAGCTGGAAAAGAGCTTGGCTGAAGGACCATCAAAGATGAGAAGTGTGATAGACCCCTCGATACGGGGCACTTTCGCATATGACTCAATGAAAACCACGGTTCAATTCGCCATCAATTGCCTGTCCAAAGATTCAACCAAGCGCCCCTCCATTGAAGACGTTCTTTGGAATCTGCAATACTCCATCCAAGTTCAGGAAGGATGGACCAGCAGCGGAAACCTTGCAACACATTTGTAACACTTCATTACACTTTCTGCAACCATGATTTATTACCTTCTGTAACTTTACAGCTGTTGCAAAAAAACAAATGTGCATGTTTCCACTTGCATTTACACAAGATTCTTTGGCAAAATCAACATCATGACAAGTTCTCACATGGCAGCATGGTCCACCACCATTACATCTGTCAGACTCAGACACTTTAAATCATTCCCCCATTAATGTTCTTTTCACCAAAATGGAAGTTTAAACTAAACCATTGAACAAACGAAGCACATGAAGATACGACAAATCATTTCAATAAAGGGAGTGTCATCCATCCTTATAAAACAAACCAGCATAATAGGTAAAGTCGACATAGTTTGCAACACATCTTTTCAGTGTCAATGTTATTTAGACATAAAGGGGCATCGGGCTATTTCTGACGTTCCATACAGAACTAATCCGTGAGCGAGTGAGCTATCAATCAGCAGTCCAGCTCTGCTCCACAATCTCACGCACTCTCCTATTGTATTCACGCTTATTCTCACTAAACATCCGAGCAGCTTCTGAATTTGCTGGAGAATTTGGATTTGGGTCACAAAGCAATGACTGCATGCACAAAATAATATCATTAACAAACAGCTTTGCAAAGGCAACCAATGTTTCCATATCAACATGAGGCAGGTAGTAGTAAACTATGACAGGCTTGAATTGGAATTTGGAATCATATTTATACTTTAAACCATGGTTCTCAGATAGCTGCAAATGAATGCCTGAGGACTATAACATACCTGAATAGATGTCAGTATTGCTGCCACATCATAAATTGGACTCCACTGATTTTGTAGAATGTCCAAACAGATGCTTCCATCCGCATAAACTGAGATTACAACAAGATCAACTAAAGTCTAGCCTCACAAATTTAAGATAACCGAAATCTCAGCTGAACATGCAACATGTTAATCAACATCACATTCAAATTATCTATTGGATATTTTAGCGGATGGCTGGTGCCTATGACACAAACAACTATAAAAAAATGGGTACCTATTGAATATTTGAGCAGGGTTCTAGTCTTTCACAAACCACAAGTATTCAAACAATTAGGTCTACTCATTCAAAAGTATAGCCCCAATAAAAGATAACAGCATGATGGGTGACACAAACATAAATTCTACAGTTTCACCCTATATATCATTACAACTTTCACAGATGAAAGATGGAATTGTTTAGATAGCATAGTCATTGTTTCACCCTATATATAATTATAACTGTCAGGGAAGAAAGGATAAACATGTTTACAAAGAAAAAATTAAAAAAAAAAAACTTTCACGGAAGAAAGAATAAGCTTATCGCAGGGTATGCAAGAATACATGAAAATGAAAATGTCAATATAGCTAAAGAATAGGATTTTTAAGGAGGCTCACTGTTTGGATGGAACATTCGAGATACAAAACGAACGGTTGGTGGCTTGTTTGGATAATCTTCCGTAAATTGAAGTGTCAGTTTAAACGTACCTGAAGGATCAAAATATCAAGATAGAGATTATTCATAGTTCTTAGCAATATACCTAGATCCCATGATAAAATTATCCAAAGAAATAGCTCAAATGATCCTGGAATACTAGTATTTGAAACTAAAATTTACAAGAGAAATAAGCATAACCATTAACCACAGTCCTGGTTTGAAGGTTAAAATGCATAGGACAGAAGGGCAAAGGCCAGTTTCTTAAGAGCGTTCTTAAAATAATTTCAGGGTCATCAAATTTCAAAAATTTCCTCAAGGTTCTACTTTCTAAGTCCACCACAAGAATGTTTAACATCATCTGCTTCATTATTTACAAGAAAAATAACTCTAAGGAACCATCACCTAGGCCACTCATATCAAATAAATCTAAGCTTCAGCATTCTGCATGAAGTAAATGCTCATAAGTTTCATAGAAACTCTGTTCTGCATTTTAGGCCAAAACTTACCCCATTATAGGAGGGAAAATTCATCATTCAGAAAACCATAAAGAAAATGTAGATAAAAAGGATAGGTGTAAAGAATTAACCAATAAGATTAACAACAAATAAAATAAATAGATCATAATATAAGTATTATGGGGCAGAAATAATGCATTATCTTAGCATTAATGTGTATTGTGTCCAATAAGATCATAACAACATATAATGCACATAGAAATGTTCTAAAGAGACAAGAAAACAAATACACCAAACAACTACATGAAATCTGATACTTCAGAAAGAAATATCCTCCAGAATTTACTTTACCTCCATCCCATGGGGTGTCATCAGGCCTGCAAATCCATTAAGCAAAGTCGTTAGCAAAAAATTCAAAACAAAAACGACACTCCAGTCTTATTTTTCCACATACCCAAATATAACAGCATTCCAGAACATAATATTGTTATCTTGAGGAGCACCACTAATTCCTGCAGGAGGATCTTGTTGCAGCCTCTTAAAATCCCTCATCAGTCTCTTCCTTGCTGGAGTTGACATCCTCACCGCCTGCAAATTTAAAGGAGGCCAACCCAAAATCAATACAAACTTGCACGTAGTGAAGAAAAGAAGAAACTAGAGTTCCTTCACATAAACATCAAACAGATTAGAATCAAAACCAGAGTTCTGGAACTGGAACTATGCCAAGTTCTGTTAGAAGATTGGCTTTGTAAATTTACAAGCAGATTGAAAAACAAACCTCAATCTTCTACTTTGATATGCAATCAGAGATATAATCATGAAACACACAATAGGAGACAACTATCTCCCACCTCATAAACTCTAACTGCAATCCTGAATATTTGAACTAAACAATTCCAAGTTGGAATTTCAAGCTCTAATCATCGATATAGGAAAACATGATAATATAATTCAATCAATACATTAAGCAACAAAGAGAAAAACCAAAGATGGCATAAAGCAGGCTTTTGCCTTTAAGTTTTGTTCTGGACACGGATTAAGCAGATCACAACCGTTGAAAAATAAATTAAAGTTCATTCATTCCTAAAATTATCAGATGAAACAAATGTCTAAAAACATCTAAGAGAATCTAACCATAAAGAGTTAAAATCACCATGGAAATCAGCTGAAAACACAACTCTAATTAATACCCAAAAGAAACCAACCCTAAATCCCCAAATCTTACATAACCCAAGATCCATAACCACAATAACAACGATAAAAACCCAATGCTTATCAAACCCAGAGTTTCCCTCGGATATATAATTAACAGAACTAATTCAAAGTAAAAGTTAAAAGGAAGAAAAAAATCAAAAAAAAAGAAACAGAAAACAACGAACAAAAGGAAGGGAAGAGAGAAAAAAAAAAGGGTCTTACTTTCTGAGTAAACGCGGCGAGTTAACAAGGAAGGATTCTCCGAAAAAAAGCTTCAGAATCACAACGAGTTAAGAAAAGGTGAAAAAAGAAAGAACAAATCTTCTTCTTCCCAATAAAAAATGATTATCAGAGAAACATTTATTGATTCGTTCCTTTTGATTAATTATAGACCCAAAGGAGAAGAGTTTATTTTCTGAAGATTTATTTCATTTAAACAGAGAGAGAAAAAGAAGAAGAAGAAGACGATGGATTTGTTCAGTAAGGGTCAGCTCTCCTTTATCTTTACTTCTTTTCATTTTTTTTTTTTTTTATTTCAAGTGCTATTTAATAAAATAAATTGGAATAAGTCACCTTTTGGTCCTTGAACTTGAGTATATTTTCCATATCGGTATATAAATATTTTTAGTTCACATTTGACTTCAAAATCTTAAGGCCCTTATTTTTTTAGTGATCTTATAGTAGTATTTATTCATTTTTTTATTTTAATTCTTTGAAAATTCAAACAGATAAATTGTTTGAACCCAAATATCATTTTTCTAATGAGATGACAATTTTTCAATCTATTATTAAACAAACTTGCCAATTTTTCAAAAAAAATTGTACATAAATTTGAAATGAAAGTATTTATTATATGAGAAACTTAAAATGAAATGATTCAATACTATTATTTTTTAAATCATTATTTTTTTTATCGTTAATTAAGTTTAGTTAAACTTGAAAAACTAACGAGAGTTGAACCAAATTTCCTATCAAAGTCCATCTCCAAAGCTGAAAAAATCAAGGGATATCCCAATTTAAAATTATTCAAGGTAAAGCTTGGAGAACTAGTGGGACAACAACAAAAAATCCTTCCCAAAGCCCCCCAAAGTTTAAATCCATATAAGAAAATTTTAAAAGTACCAATATGGGAAAGTGGTCGAGTTTAGGGGTCAAAATGTGAGTTATCCCAAATATTTAAGATTTTTCTTATTCCGTGTTGGGGTGGACCCTTGTCTGCCAATATGCTGGCTAAGCGACGCCATGCATAAATATTCCTACGTGTCCTTTCTTTTCTTTTTTATTTACAAAAAAAGTACGATGCCTAATTTAATTTTTTAATAATTTTAAGGTAATTACAATAAATATATATTATTAATTATTTAATAATTTATTTTATAAATAATAATGTTCGAATTTAATTTTATTTAAAATTATTATTATTATTTTTCAGTTAAAACCACTCGTTAGATTCAGTAATTTAGTTATTTGTTTTCTGAAATGTTCATTATTTTTCATAGTAGTGAAAGATACTAACAGTAATTAAAGTTTCGATGTAGACATAATGATCGGTCCAAAAATATTATAAATTTTGTAATTAGTAAGCAAAACTATTGGCAGAATAGAACAGAACAGAATGAGATATGTCGACTGTGGGGGTATGCTCTAAAATTTAGAAGATATATTATTAAGTTATTTAAAATTAAAAAAAAAAGTATTTGATATTTAATTATTTAAAAATTGTTTTATTTTGTTTTTAATTTTAAAAGTTCATATTTATATTATAGATTAGATTAATTTTGCTAATATTTTGAGAAATAATTTTTATGTAGAACTTATATGATCAGAATAAACAATAATCCTAAGCATGCACAATAAACAATAATCTTCAGGTCCAATAAAAATAAATAATACACTTCAGGTCTTGTAAAAAATCTGGAGAACATGCACAAGGAAATGCATGAGACAAGCTGAAAAGTTTGGACTATCATCCTCTAGCTGTACTCACAAGTTCTGATAGAGACATCCTAAGCATGTCGATTATGCAATATTTGAGCTGCATTTTTTCATCTAGATAACTCTGTTGCGTGCGCAGATCTCAGAATCAAATTTTAACAAATCTATCTTAGCACAAAAAAATTGTAAATCAAGATGCTAAATCATTCTACAAGGTTAAGACCACTAGCGTTGCTATTCATAACGCTCAGTACCGGTTGCAGTGGGACATGGTTACAATTGCCAACTTTAGTCTTGCTAACAGAAAAATCAAGATAAGACCAGATATCTGGTTTAAAAAGCTGTCCAAAATTTTACTGGCCTAAAGTTGGAACTGCGCTAGTGTCTTATCCTTTAGGAGCATTCTTGTTCACCAAATCTATGATTTGTATTGCAATACATATTGCATACTGATACAACCGAAATGCACTAAAAGATATTATAACATTTTGCTTAAGAAAAAATATAATCTATAATCTTATGCGACATATAAGTTGTATGCTAACAAAATAATTTAAAACTTAGCTACAAATGCACCTCTAAGAACTGGCATGTGTTTCTCAAGCTCTGAAACTCACAGAAAACAATAATACCTGGAAATGAGGATCATCTCCAACCACTGCAAGGTCATCCCAATTCAAGCGACCGCCAAATATATTCCAAACACCATTCTGATTTTGATATTGTGCACAACGGTGATTCAATACAACATCACCAAGAACTTTCAAACCAACAGCATGGAGGCTTTTTCCGAGGCCCTTCAGCTCATCGATTGTTCCATATCTGATAAATAAAAAAATGCACAATGGTTTGCCTTAGGCCCAGCATGGATATAACTACTGACTTTCTATGTCTCAACATATCCAAGAGGCATTTGCATGTAATCTTTTAGACTGATATGAGCAACTGAAGTCTCATTTTACTGTTAGAGACAGTTAAATGTAAGTCAAAAAAGCATAGAAGAGAGGTAAAAGCTCTGCACTTTCTTTTGGTCGAACCAAAATCGGAGGCTTGCAACCTACATTGACCAACATACTAAAGCAAACATCAAAAATCATATAGTTCATTGGCAAGTTTCAGCCTCTATGACCTTGCCAGGCACCAAATTGCAACCCGGAAATATTTATGTAAACTACAAGTTTGCTTGCAACATGTACCTGGAATTTAAATTGTACAAGTCCTTTGGCATGTACCCTTCAGGTGACACAGACTCCGTTGGTGGTGGCAGCCAAATCACAGTAAATCCAAGTGAAGATATTTCTGAAGCTTTTTCTTTGAGTTCCATATACCATCGTCCGGATTTATGAGATTCCCAGTTGAAACCTTGGATCAATATTTCAAAACCTGAGCTGGTTCCAGAGGATATGTTAAGCCCTGGTTCTGCAGCATCAGCATCCAAGTCACATTCCTCTGGATAGGTTGGAGTGGAGCTCCGAAAGATGCTATAGGCTTCGGCAGCTAGCTTTTCAATTTCATTAAGAATGCTTTCTTGTGCTTCCTTTACTTTGATCTTCAAACTCCTCTCAGAGTTAAGGCCATTGACCAAGCTCCGTATCTCACTGATTATAACATCAGTATGTACTTCAGTAGAAATTCCTTCACTTTCACTATCAGATTGACCATGTTCACCCATAACACTGCTGGAACCAGATAGGGGAACATAGAAGTCATCTCCTTGAAATTTCACCCCAAGTGTTATCATCCAGCTTCAGAACAAAAACAAACCCAACAAGTTTTTCGTCTAAAGTGAAGAATGCTCTTGATCCATTTCCTGTTGGCTGCAAAAAGAGAAAAAAATTTTTATCAAGTATAATAAAATAACACTAAAATAATATTTGTAAACTAAAAAAAGAACCATAATCTAACTGAAATATATACATCTTTACCACATACAATTATGTTCTTCGCTTTAGCGAAAGTAGTATAAATGAAAATGAAGTAACTGCAAGAAACTAGTAAAAATTATTTGCTGACATCTAATAAGAACTCATTAGCATTCTTAATAGATTATTAGCAAGAATATCCATAGTAAGAACTTAGTCTATGTTTTAAATTTTCAATAGGAGAATGTAACAACAATTCTCACCTCTAATAAAGTGCTTAAAGCCTTGTTCCGGAATGAAACTGTTTCAGGTGGATATGGGACAGCAGGAATTTCCCATGTTTTAGCATCATCTCTGCAAACACCCCAGTGAACAACAACATCTTCAGGTATATCAGTTTCTAAATGTAGAACAATGTTTCCTGCATCAGGACTTCCTAACCGCAACACTGATCACGTTACCAACAGAAACTTCTTTTACTATAGGATGTTCCTCACAGAACCCTTCAAGCTGCCTATTCTCATTTGTAGATTCGTTGGACTCGTTGCTGCTGTTTTGATCATCACCATCTGATGAATCTGCTCCAGGTTTCATCATGACAAACCAACATGCATTTATCACACAAGGGCTTGGTATAAACAAATGGGAAAAAGCATCCTCCATGAATTTAAATTAAAAGCAGAGAAGTCATGCTAAAAAAAGAAACTCTAACCTGGCAATATGCCTGTTTTCTCTTGAATTATATTGCCATCATCCTCGAGGTAATCCAAAAGAGGTAACTTAAAATCTCGACCTTTGTGCTGATACCAGGCTCCAGTTTCTTCATCCTGCAGCAAACATATAATCCCTCAAAATGAGAGAGAATGTAATCTAATAACAAGACTGACAAGTGTAGTAAACAATTAGAATCATCAAATACAAAAAAAAAACAATTTTGGAAGTACAAACCCTCAGGACAAAATGTATAGCTTCAACTGCACTGCTGGGATTAAAATCAATCCTTACTTCATGAAATTCATCGTCTTCAGACGGTTTCTTCATCAGACGTCTCAATTGCATAGTCCTGAAAAGATCCCACTCACAGAACAATTAGAAGCTGCAACATACTTTAATGGGAATTGAACCATGAGGCCACATGTCTTTAGGAGGTTGATCCCATTCACTGCAAAATTTGAAAGAAGTTTTTTTTGGATAACTTAAGGCCCCAATAGCAAACTAATATATTTGGACATGGAAAAGGTATTCAATTCCATAACCTACAAACATATTCAATGAGCTGTTAAAATTAAGGGTTACCTGTAAGTATCATCAATATAAGAAACTCCCCAATGAAGAATCCACTTTCCTGGAAGATTACATCCTACTGTAAGCCGCCAATGCAGCTGATCCTTTGATTGATCCAACCTGATGGAAATTTTCCCTCCACCTATTATTCCAAATTAACAAATTAACAAACACTGCAAAAGCAGAACATTTCCACAAATGTTACATGGTGTATCGAAAATAAGCCTCCCTGGTGAACATAAATTACAAAATAACGTAATCAAATTATCCATTCTTTTTACAATATACATCAGGCACTCAACAAACATATAAAAATACACATATGAAGGTGAAGATTAATAATAACCTTTTTGATTCGGTTGACGGGAAAAATGTCTTTGTACAAGACATCATCAGAAGAAGAGGTGTCAATGGGAGCTGTACCAGTGGAGCTGGCCTTGACGACATGAATATTCTTCCTGGAGGAGATGGAGCTAGAGAAACAAGCGCCACCAGAGTAGAGAAGCTTTTGTTTGCCGGGAAAAATCCAATGAATGAACCGGCTTTAACAACAGATTGGCTCAGACGATGATAGCCTGGGGTTTTGGAGAAGAGAAACCTACGGCAACCGTTGCCATGGGAATGTGAACGGAAAAAACGTGGATATTGTTATTGATCTGTGTTTGCAGGAACTGTAATAAAAGAGAAAGTGACGGGAGTCTTAGATATTTGGTTTTGTCCCTGTATTAGTACAAATATTTGGTGGTTTTCTGAGAATGGTTAATGATAATAATAATAATAATAATAATAATAATAATAATAAGATTGAGTTGCTCCCCATGAATTTCGCAGACTTAAAATTATCAACTTCTGGTTGGAGATTTGGAGGGAGAGAGGTGGTTAAAACAGGCTTCCTTTTGGTGGTTGTCTTTCTTCTAACATTCTACTCCTTTTACCTTTACAAAGAAACAGTGAGACCAACTAGCTCTTCCCTTTTTGGCATTCCTCTCCTCACTTCATGTGCAATCATTTTCTACTTCATTTTTATATCCTAAATATTTTTTTTTTTTTTTTTTCAAGTGAAGTTAATTTCTAATTTAAAATTTTTACCATATGCTTAAAATGTAAATTTGATTGGCATTGACTTGAAAGTATGAACCATCAGTCTACAGATTAAAAAAATGTGTGTGAGTTTGTTTAACTGATTGATTGGCCTTAATATCTTGTGTGAAAATGTTCTTTGAGTTCTTATAATGTTAATGCTTGCCTTGCTAAGCAAATCAACTTTCTTCAAGGTGGTTTCATTCGAAAGGGAATTACTGAACTGATTCGGTGCTTTTTCCTTAATGATGCAGTTGTTGGACTGATAACAGGGCACGAGGGTGCACATATAACATCTCCGTATAATTAGGGATGGCAACGGGCCGGGATAGGTTTTGGCCACACAAGTTTTTAGGCTTCCCAGGGAATTATTTTCACCTTATTTTTCTTTTTCTTTGTTTACCTTTTCCCAATTACTTTGGTGTTTATTCTGCTCTATTTACAAGTTAAGTGGGTATTTGATTATGTTGGTTGAATTTTGATAGTATACAAAAGATGGTTATATTCAAGAAAATTCAAATGAGATAATAAAGGACTAAATTAAAAATGAAAATGTTATACCCTTTTTTAAACCCCAAATTAAAATAAAGTATAAATTTGAGGGTTTATTATGTTAACTTTTTTTAATTGCTATGTCACCCACCATTAGTTTTGTAATTTTTGATTAACTTTGTTTTTTTTGGAAAGAGATAATTTAAAATTTTTGGTAAGAGGGAAGAAGACTAAAAATGAGATAATCACAAGACTATCTATATAATCTATCATCATAAAATTTTAAATTAATTCTAAATAATTAAATACATTTTAGTAATTTATAAATAAAATTATAAGATATTGAGGGTTAAAAAGTTTTGTTTTGTTAAGCATCTTAATTTTAAGAAAGAGAATTAATTAGGGTTTATAAATTAGGGGTTTAGGTTTATGTGTTAAATTTAGGGATTGTGGTTTGAATTTAAAATTTATGGTTAAATTTAAATAGGTAAAAACCTAAATATTTTTTTCTCCTAAAATTAAACTATAACCTCTAAAAACCTTAATCCTAACAAGAGGCTCTAAATTTAAACTCTTTACTATGAACCTTTAACTTTAATCATTAACCCCTAAAATTTATATTGTGGGTAACAAAATGTTTTAAATAGGGGGGTTATATATTTTTTTCATTTTATAATATCAATCGAATGAAAATAAATAAAATAATTAAAACAAAAATCTAATTTTAAAGAGATTTCAATTTATTTGATCCCATCGATTGCATGTAGAAGTTTGTAACTTGTAAATAGGATATGATAGAAATTTATTATGAAAATGATTCTCACAATATAATTTACTACATTCATAAATGTTTAAAATTAAAATTTCACTTTTTATTTAGATTTAATGTTCAAATAAGTGTTTAAAATCTATATATTTTTAAATATGTGCATAAAATATTTTCTTGCCTAAGTACATAGCTAGTGTTTTATACTGTAATCATTTTAAGGTTTTTTCGTAACATATATTAAAATTTTTCTGTTATCCAATAAATACATGAGACATAGCCTATTTTTTTTTAATTTTCCTTAATTTTTTATTGAAAGTTAGAAATCTTAAATTTTATTAAAAATAATAAAATCTTTAATTACTCAAAAAAACCCAATTCCTAACCCTAAATCATTAACCTTTAAAATCCTCTTCTCCAACTGTCAATTCAACTATCACCGGCTACCTTTTCATTCGGCAACCCTTCACAACCGATAACTCCAACCTTATTTCATCAGAAATAGACGAACGAGCAACCAAACAAACTTCAAAATGTCAAATGCAAAATCTTCAATCGAACGGTCAATAAAAGTTGGATGAATGACGAACTGGGCCTTACGATTCATGCGATAAGAGGAGGATACCCGCTTCGGCGGCGACATCGTGGTGTTTAGCAGCGATAGATGGTGAGTTTAGGGATTTGTATGTTGTTTTAGAAAATATTAAAGTTTTAGGGTTTTAAAATAATTTAATGATTTTAAGATTTTTTTAAAAAAAATTAAATAAAAAAAATATGTCTGTGTCATGTTTTTATCGAATGACAGAAATTTTTGACTGACGAAAAATCTTCAAAAATAATTAAAGAATAAAAAATATATATTTAGACCAAAATTACTTTAAATACATAGATAAAAAAAGTATAATTCAATATTTAATTGAGTATTAAACCTTTTATTTAAATAATTTAACATATCATTTACTAAACCATCTAATAATAATAATTAATAAGATACCGATACCATGCTATTAAGATAAGAAAACAAATAAAGAATGACACTGAGATGACGCGGCTAAAAGATAAGTATAACAGAACATTAGGCTGTTCTTGTCGAGCCTTTGAGGCAGATCGTTGATGTAATTTGAAACTCAATATCCATCACAAAGATCAAGTACACGACTTATATTATTCAATCTTGGCATGTTTTATATTTTGTTTCTAAAAAATGTGAAAAGGGGACCCATTGTTTCGTGTAGAGAAATGGTAATGAGGGGCGAGTGCCATTTTGGTTGGATATGTGGCGTAAATTGGGTGGGAACCTTCCATCTTTTTACTTTGTCGGAGCAGCAGACGGTCCTGTTTTCTTCTCTCTGCTCCTAACTTGTGTGTTTATTTTTTAAATATAATTATTAATATTCAATTTATTATTCAAGTTAAATTTCATAAAAAAATTATTATAGATCTTTCCAATTCAATTTACTTGGTTTACAACATTTTTAACCTTGTTAGAAAGATTTAAAGATTTATTGTCCAAGCTCTTTGCTCTATATTATTAGTATATGATTTGCAGTAGGAGTAGAGGTAGAAGATTCTCCAACGACAGAAAACGAAACGATTGATGGGAATTGCTCGATCATCGTCCTTCATTGGCTCCAAAATTTTATTTCTTGAGATATTTTCACAATTTCCCACTTCTCACACCCACATCTTTCCACTCTACTTTTCTTCATTTTTCACCCCCACTCGCCTACTTTTTGCGTCTAAAAGACGAAATTTACTGCTATAACTTTAAATTCAATCCCCTTCTAACTTCTCCTAGTAATTTATACAAGCTCTTCCTCTTTTGTTCTGTTCTGTTCTGTTCGTGGATTCCTGTGTTGTGTTTTGCTTCTTCTTTCTTGTTTGTTTAATATTTTCCAGTCTGGGAATTCTTCAGAGTTCAGAGTTCTTCAAAATATATTGCTACCCACATGGGATTGGTTCCAATCGGGAAACCCAGAATCGGAGGTCTCGAGAAACAACAACGTCAAAGATGGATTCAAAACTGGGTTTAATCCAACAATCTTTCAACTCCCGTTACTCCCAATGGGTCTGCGAAGCTCTCGACGAATTACCCGACAATTTCACCATCACGGACCCTTCGATTCCAGGCCACCCAATCGTTTTCGCCAGCAGAAACTTCTTGAAAATGTTGGGTTATTCCCAAGAAGAAGTAATCGGTCAAAACGGGAATATTTTTCAGGGGCCCAAAACGAATCGAAGAACGGTGATGGAAATAAGAGAGGCGATTCGGGAAGAGAAGGGTGTTCAAGTGAGTTTGGTGAATTACCGTAAAGACGGGACGCCGTTTTGGATGTTGTTTCATATGAGTCCCGTTTTTGGCAAAGAAGATGGGCGGGTGATCCATTTCGTGGCTGTTCAGGTTCCGATTACAAGAAAACAGAGGAGGAATGGAGGGGTTAGCTTGAGTGAGGATGTGTCGGGATTGAATGAGATTATGTTTGGCTCTTGTCGGAAGGAAGTGGATACCAATTCTGTGCTGGAATTGGGCCGGGTTTTGTCCTTGGATTCGAGTAGTAATGGTTCGTTTTCTCAGCTACACCTTTTAGATTGCAGCCATTATTGATTGATCATGCAATTAACTTTTTGCTAGCTTATGAGCTCTAGAGCCTAACTAGCTCTAGAGGGTGGTTAGTTTCACGCAGGTGATATGAGTTCTAGCAGTTTAGTCCGCAGGTGTGCGTGAGTGCCATTATCAAACGCAATTCACAATTTTCTTTCAAATCATTTCTTTGGTCTTTAGGATTGAGTTTTGGTTGTCTAAGCTCACTTTCCAACTCAATCACTACAATTTTTGTTAATATTATTGTGTACTTAGTTAGTGCCTACTTTTTGCACTTTGCTCTGAAGTTTTTCCTATTCCACCATATCAATTTGTCATCCAGTATCTGCTAGCTACTTGATGTTTTCATTCTTTGTTTCAATGACAATACTTGACACGATATTCTCGTCTTCCATTGCGATTGTTGTTTACTTGTGTGCGTTCTCATCGAAGTGTATGTTACAGTATTAGATGTTGAAGAGACATGTGAGGCAAGTGATTTTGAGCAGCAAAGGGCGGCGAATGCATTTAACAACATCTTGTCTGTGCTAACCCACTATAGTGAGTCGACTGGCAGATTGGTCTGTGGGAAGAGATGCACTGCACCCGGGGTAGGCTACATCAGTTCATCGCTAAATATATCACTTGGTAGAATCAAACAAAGCTTTGTACTGTGAGTTGTTTGCAAATTATTTGTTTTCAATTTTATAATAGTAACCATCTTTATCGGGGATTTCTGATGTCTTTCTTTCTTCCTGTTACCTGAAACATATTTGGCCTTGCAGAATCGATCCGCATTTACCCGGGCTGCCTATAGTTTATGCAAGTGATGCCTTCTTAAAATTGACAGGTGCTTTAACTTATCTAATTTTACAATACTAGGGCATCATAGTCAACGTCTTATAATTACTTTACCAGCGAATAGGGAAAGAACTAGAGTAGATTGTTTATAAACACATTTAAAGATATAGTTTATGTAGCTGCTTACGTACTTCTTTGCCTCGATAGGCTATGATAGGCATGAAATATTGGGGCTTAATTTTGCAGTTTTGAATGGTGCTGATACAGATACTTCAAGTTTACATCAGGTAAACTGATTTGATCCAATATAAACATCAAAACTTCATGGGTTACGTAGTGTTGTAAGGACTTCCTATACGGTGGATGGTTACATATTGCTTAATTTTTTTCTTCCAGATAAAGGAAAGTATTCAAACAGAACAAGCATGCACAGTACGTATCTTAAGTTACAGGTTGATACTTCGACACTTTATTTATTGAAGTATGGATTTGCCCCCATAAGGTCTAATCATGAATATCTTGTTACTGTACCAGGAAGGACCAAAGCTCATTTTGGAATTGCCTACACTTATCACCGATTCGTAATGCCTCTGGCAAGGTAATGTGTTATTGCATATGTATTATCTTTTATTAGTCCAGATAAATTCCGTGATCTTAATTTTTGTTGAGCCGTTGAGCCTTTGACAAGATGAATATTATTTACATTCTATTGTTGGTCACTAGTCCCCCTTCAACTTCAAACACTGAAGTCGAGGATTGATGAAAACGGGTAGATCAGTTTTATTTAACATGATTTTATTCTCTCTTTTTTCTGCAAAGTTGATTAAGGCTTTATTAAACAAGAAACACATTTTTTTCATGCCATGTCATGCAATCCAGTCCAGTAAGCTTGCTTGCCATAACTTAAAACCAGTGTGATACTTTATAGCACATGGACAGTAGAATTTGGGCCTGTGTGTTTAGTACTTTATATTTCATGATTTGTGCTTTGTATTGAATGAATTAATGCTAAACCCAGGTAACGCTGGAAATTGATAGAGGTGGGTCTAGGCTAAAACTCAGTTATTGCGGATGATCGAGCTGCTAATAGCTTATAAGTCTGGATTTTACATGTTTTAGGTTTTCTCTATCATCTAAAGCCTGCTTGGAGAGGATCAATGCTAGAGAGATTGTTATATATATATATATATATTTGTTGTTATGATTTGCCCCTCTTACACTGATTATATCTGGCTCAGATAGCTTACTTTGTGGGCGTTCAGATAGACGATGAGTGTAAGAACACAGACAGACACGGGCTAAGCCCTGAGATGAGGCAACTTAGCACTGTTGGCGCAGTGAAGGTTGCAGTGAGGAGCTTATCAATGGCTGCTGGCTCCTCCAAGTCGTAGACAGCTTGTGTATTCTTTGCAGCTCAAACATGTAATCTCATACCAGTGTAGATTATGTTTTGTAATCTCGCCTATTACGTGTCCGAAATAATGAATGAGAGAAGCAAAGCGAATAATGAATGAGAGAGAGATTGTTTCAGGGTTCATTGGTATGTAACATTGTTTATGTAGAAAATGTATCAATAACGCTGTTCCATTTTGGTAAATAAGGTCTCTTGTCTCCGCAATTATTTGATTCTACTTTTGGGTTGATCCTTCCTCTTTTTTTCTTTTGTTAACAGCAAAGGCATATAAAGGGAAACTAAAAACAAACTGAAGAGTGAAGGCCAACAATACAGGGAAATTTTTTGACATTCTCAGTTTTGGAGTCTCTTGAGATTTCTCCACCTATCTCGACATCTACAAGGGTTGAGATTGATATTTCTTAAACTATACAGATTTTGACATCAATATGTATTGAGTTTCATATTATTTTTTAGACTTAAAAAGTGTAAGAAATCCTTTGAAATTTTTTAAAAACAATTAATTAAGTCTTTCAACTTTTTTTACCCAATTAAGCTCTTGAACCAAAACATTTAATTAATTAAGCTCTTTGATCAATTTTGATATTTTTTACTATTAAATCTTGACAGTTTTTAGATATTATTGACACATAATGCACTGCAGTTCTATCATGTTGTATTTATAGATTTTTAATAAGTTTTTAGAATTTTTAGAAATTTTAAAGAATTTTTTAAGTAAAATATTTTTTAAAAAATATCAAATGGAAACGCGGTAACATAACACATTGCACCAACATATTTGTTGGGCTCGAAACTGATCAACCGAATTCGCCAAGAGGGTTGAAATTGCTTCCCGAATGAACTGGCTAAAACCGAAAAATAGTGGAAAGTTTTGCACGATGATTTTAGAGTGATTCGACTACCCAACCTAGTCTACACCTACTACCTTAGCACACCACTAAAGATCTTCCAATTCACTACTATGAATTTTCCTTTTGAGGCCAAAGGGATAACCTTACAACCTATCTTTTCAACAGCTAAGATAGAATCACTCTAGTTTTTCCTTAGGCTAAACTAAAACTCCCGTTTACAAGATAATTTGTGTAAACAATGAAAACTTCACAAGGTGGGTGTTTACAATAATTAAGCTCACAAGAGTATAAAGAATAAAAACAATTAAAACACTATTTATACACTATATACAAGAGAAATAATGAAATAAGACTTGAAAGCTAATTTCTCTTGATCATGATGCTTGGAAGTGTTTTCTTGCCATCTTCAATTGTTCCAAGCTTGCTTTTATAGGGTAGAATGATATTCTAGCTGTTTATGGCCGTTGGGATGTTTTGGAGCCGTTGGAAAGTCATAAAGTCGAGCTTTAAATTCTCACCTGCATAGAGGTTTCGAAACCTTTGCTAAGGTTTCAATTCCAGTCCATTCTGCCCGAAAGGTTTCGAAACCTTATAGGGAAGGTTTTGAATCTTTCACTTAAAAAACTCAATTTTAGCTAATTGTTAACTTTTAAATGTATATTTGATATAGGTGCAAAGTCAAAACATTTTAAACATATTTTTCAAGTTTTGAGGACTTTTGAATTATTTTTGAAATCTTTAAACAAGTCCAAAACATTTTTCACATAATTATATCAAAATATTTTTCAACAATCTCCCTTTTTTGATATAACAAAACTTCTTTGAAAATTTGTTTTTTTTTTCTTTCTAAAACTCCCATACAAAAACAATTCAAATCTTTATAGTACATAATAACAATGGAGAGTAAGTTAAAAATAAAAAAAGTTTTAAGTACAAAGCATTTGAAAAATAAAACTCCCCCTTACTAAAGCATTCCATTAAAATTTTAGCACAAATTTTGACACTTAAGAGATTAAATTTCATCATTGAATCAAATCAATTTAAAACACATAAAATTCAATTTATCCAAGACTTTAAAACTTTATGCAAACATATGAATGAAATATGTTAAAGCATATATGCATAAAGCATTACAAAATGTCATGCTATTTAGATATTAAAATAAAAAGCGCATAAATGCATGAACATTAATCAATCAAAAACAGATAACAAAAAATATAGAATTAAAAGCATTAGGCTTAGAGGTTACCCATTTTCTTCACTTGTGTGACTAGAGCATTTTCATGTCTTTGTGTTTCTTTCCATTGCTCCAACACACCTATAAGACATTTACTTGAATTTTGGTATCCAAATTTCTTTAGATCCTTTGACATTAGTGTCAATGCCCCTAGTTCCCTTAGGAACCCATACTTGTCTAACCCTATAAGACTGTAAAGGCCCGATTTTGGGCCTAGAAGTTATCCGGTTAGTTTAGACGGTTCCGGTGAACCGGTGTAGCGGTCTAGACTAGTTTCAGGATTTAATTAAAAAATAGATTTTGGCTGAAATAAAATATGAAAATTATATAAAATGTTTAAATATGTTTTGAAAATAATGGTAAACTCAATTAGGTAAAATAAATTGGTTAAAGGTGACATTTTGAAAATGGTGACTGTTTTGTAAAGAAATCAAAACTGTTTTAGTGGCCGTTTTGTAAAAGGATGGGAACTTAGAATCTTTAAGGATCTAATAACCCTAAAGTCTAATATCAGACTTTATCCCTTAATTGGCTTATTTTAAAGTGTTTTAATTAACTAAAATTGGTTAGGAGAGTTAATTGGGAGTTATTTTCTCTAAAACAAATTTGACGTAACTTTTCTTCTCTAAAAAATTCTCTCAACTTTCTCTCCAGCCAAAGACCATTGTTCTCTTCCAAATCTTAAGGTAAACTTTTATCTTAATCGACTTTTGATTCTAAATGATTTCCTACCAAAATCTTATTGTTTAAACTTTGTTTTCTCATGTAAATCAACCAATTAAGGGGAAAGCAACCATTAGAGGTAATGTTTCATTCTTCTCCTTTAATGAAAAGTTCTTTACTAAAATTCACAAGTTCTTAATCCTTTATCAATGTTTTCTAATGAGTTTTCTAATGATGATTAAGGAAAATTGGTTTAATTGAGGTCTTTGAGTTAATAAATAAAGAGATTGGTTTAAATTCGTATGGATATGAAAATACTTAGTATTATGATGATTTTAATCATTAAGTTAGTGTTAAAGAATGTGGATAAGTATTTTTTATCAATGTAAACCCAAAACCAGTTAGATTGCTATGGATCTAGGTTGTTATCTTTGGTTTGTGGCTTGATAAATGAGTTTAATGGTTGCTGGAAGTTAAAGAATGTTGGGAAGTGTTTAATTGATGTATATTGATGTTGATTAAGTGTTGATTTCGCTGGGTAAGGGCTGGAGATCATTTAGGATGGTTTCACCTTTGTTTTGATAGTTTTCGGTTGGTGTTGTGTTGTTAATTGTGCTAGAATGTTGAGGAGGTTGTGGGCTGCGAGTTAAGATGTTGAATTGAGCTTTAATTCTCTGTTTTGGTTGGGTAAAACAGAAAAAATCAATACGGAGTTGTTTGGAGGTGCTACGATTGCGTTGGATGCTTAATTGACGCTTCAGCTTGCAAGCGAAGTGAAGTCGGTGAGTAAAAACGTGGTTTACAGCCTTAAAAAGGTTTGAAAATGATTTATGGGAGTTTAGATTGAGCTTGAAACGCCAATCTAGACTCGGAAGTAAGTATGGTGACATTTGTTCTCGGATTTCGGTTTTCCATGGTTTTAATGTTATCATGCTCATGTTTTGAATATGCTTTTGTTACCTATTGTTTAATGCATGTTTTCATATGTGAAATATGATGAGATTTATCCCATGAGATAGAATTGTTATGACAATGAGATATATTATGCTTTTGAAAAGCTTTGCATGGTTTAATGCATGAGATTTGGGACATGGAAATGTTTTCAATGATGTATTGATAAAAACAATAGGTTAAGATGGTTTTAAATTGTATATTGGTAAGTGGTGTTGCTTATAAACTATGTCGGGTATAATTGGTCGACCGATAGGATGTGAGTGCACTATAATATATACAAAATTCGCGCGTGTGCTAAATTCTTCGGTTCCACAATAGGGGGTAGTGCTATTGTGGTGCGAGTGATAGGGGTAGTGCTATCACCAACGGGCAATACGGGTAGTGGCAACCCGGCCGAAGTGAGATTATGGTGAGGGTAGTTTCACCATGTGACTTGATGGGGGTATTGCCATCAAGGTGTCCGCATACCCGAACATGAAAAGATGGGGGTAGTGCCATCCAAAGAATAGGGTAGTTCTATCCGGATCACTTGTATTGCCAATGTATGTGCTAAACATGTATCATGTTTTTAAATGATGATTTGTATAATGTGGTTTATACAAGAGACTTTGCATAAGGCGAGATTACGCATGCGATTTTAAATGGAAGCATTGCTTGTTGGCTAAGCATGTAAGACTTGAGATTTTGCATTAAAATACATGAGACTAATGATACATGTTGAGAAATAAAATGTGTTTTGCTTTGAAAAGTGGTTTCAAGCATGATATTTGATTTGAGCATGATATTGGAGATTTGTGGATCAAAATAGTTTTAAATGCACTGTTGTTGTGTTTTGTTTTGAGCGACCCTCACTAGGCATTTATGCTTACTCCCTCTTTTACAACAATGCAGATTATTAGAGCGTTGGCGACAGCAAGAAAGCAAAGATTCGATCCAAGTTGCGATTGTAAGCTCAAGTACGGTTTGATAGTTTAAAACATAGCTAATAATGGCAATGGGGTTAGCCAAGTGTTTTGAGAGAGTATGTTTTGAACAAATATAAATTTTATATTTTAAAGGGGCGACTGCTACTCTGGTCCATCCCGGTCAATAACGTCAATCTCATTTAAAATTTTTGATATTTTTAAGCTCATACTCTCTTCTATAAATAAGGGCAAGCTCTCACTAAAATTTTAAAGCTTTTAGAGTTTCTTGCATTAAAAAAGCATAAGACAACTTATAGTCAATATTTTTGTTTTATATAGTTTAAAGAATATTAATCTTGATATCTATAAGTGTTGATACCATATTTTATCAGTTGAGCAGCCTCAAAAACCTAATAGTTGAAATTGTTATTTTTTTGAGTAGGCTAACTTTATTACCATTAAATTCGAACAAAAATTTAACAATTTCACTCAGTTGAAACAATTTTTAAATAAACTTTGAGTGATAAAATAGAACTTATCAGCTAATCTATTCAATTTAACTAGTCCAATATTTTTTCAACGAGTCGATTGATACTCAGGTCTATTTATAGTTAATAAGAAAAAATAGTGGGATACATTTAAGGATTATAGAAGGGCTCGGTTTTGCATACTTCGCACTGCATTTGTCTCAATTAAAACGAAAATAAATAAAGGTGGATAGTGGGCGGGTATCACACCCGGCCCGTTCATTTGCCATCCCTAGATACATTGTCCAAAACAAGGAACCGAAAACAGGGGAATTGGATTCGCAGTCTCTAACGTCATCTGTCGTGGTTTCCAAGACGCAAACTCATTGCAACACCCCATCCGTCATTCCCTAAGAACGAATAAAATACTACTACCGACCGAATAAAAGAATATTGCCCCACTGTATCTAAATTACTATATAAATGTGTGCGAAACCTGGCACTATCGTCATTATTTATTATGATCATCGTCCATACTTACCCTTGTCATGGAATCGGAGAAGAGGAAGCGGGGGGAGGTGGACGGAAAGAGAGCCAAGGGAGGGGAGTCGACGGTAGCAGAAGAGGAGGTAGAGGAGTTCTTTGCCATACTCAAAAGGATACGAGTGGCGGTTAACTACTTCCACAAGGCAAAAGGCGGGGGAAGCAAGGTCAAGGTGGCGGGTCATCAATGGAGGCCGAGCTTTCTGTTGGAAGATTTCCAGGAAGAAAACCATGTTGAAAACGACAAAGAGTCCCAAGAGTATCCGGGTTTGGATCTTAACTTGGAGCCTGTCGAATCTAAACAAGAAAATTAGTAACTTTGCTTTCCGAGAATAAATTGTATTTGTAAACTTTATATTAAGAATTTGACTCTATGAACGTTGAGTTGAGTGCAGTTTTTTTTTATATGGGTTTAGATGAACATTATTTTCTTTTTATTTTATTTTATGAGAATAATTTATATTTGTAACTTTTGTAAACTTGATATTAAGAACTTCGACTCTATAAACGTTAAGGTGAAATGTTTTCCTTTCTTTTCAAGTAACGAGAAACGATTATTCATGTTAGATAGAAAATAATAACAATAAGATTAGACAAGATAATGATGAGATTAAAATCAGTAGTACGATATGAGTTTAGATTCAAGTGCGTGGATGGTGGTAGGGTGAATTATATTATTTTAAAATGTATAATGATGTGTTTGAAAAACCATCAAGTAATTGAATTTGAGTATAATTATTTATAATTATTGTAATTAATGAATCTGGATGAATTGTATGTAAAATATGATAATATTTATTTTTGAAAAACCAGATTTAAACACTTATGTGTGTTTTTGTCCTTCCCACCTTACATGTGTCTTTGTTCTTGATCAGGAGCTTATTTTGAGGTGAAGGAAGTGAAATGTTCGACGATAGACTCCCAATATTTTTAAGGTGTGATTATTTAGAGCTTTCAGTATTTTTTCACTGGAAGAGTTATTGTTCTATTTTTTATGGGGAGAGATAGTTTATTTTCGTTTTCCATTGTATTTTTCGTTTGATCAAATAAAAGAAATATTGTTGCTTGAATAACAAAAATTAGAGAAATAGTGTTTGCTTGAATCTATTTAGGGATGGACTTATATTATAAATAAGTACTTAAAGTATATTTTTTTACATTTAAGTATTTAAAATATTTTTTTATCAAAATAAGTACCTAAAATATATTTTTTGGTCAAAATAGGTACCTAAAGTATTTTTTTTGTTAAAATAGATACTTAAAATATATATTTTTATCTAGGTCCTTAAAAGTTGACATGTGACATTGATTAAAAAATACATTAGGTACCTATTTTTACAGAAAGTATATTTTAAGTATCTACTTTGACGAAAAATACATTAGGTACTTATTTTAACAAAGAAATATATTTTATATATTTATTTTGACTAAAAATACTTTAAGTACCTAAATTAAAAAATAATATATTTTAGGTACTTATTTATTACATATATCTTAGGGATATCAGGATAATGTTACATTGACAAGCAAAGAAAAAGTTGTCTTGTACTACGAATTTTCAACGACTTTTTTTTTTTGCATGGAAGATGTCACTAAAACAAAATGTATTGAAATTCTTTGGTAATCATGTTTCATTGCATTTATGCCAAAAACATTGAAGAAAAATTTTCATCTTGTTCTTCTTATCTACCAAATTAACCGTGTAATAATAATTAATGGAACAACTTAGGAAAATGTTTTTCTTTGGCCATAATGGTTGAAATGTATAATATATTAGGACAACTCTAAGCATCATTGTTGGACTGAGGTGAATTTTTTTTCTTCATTCTGTTTTGCTATAAATAATTACCCTTATTATAATACTAAAGGAAAAAAGCAAGTGCCCTAAAACAAGAAGAAAACATAAATATATCAATCATATTCATGAACTTTTTTAAGTCTATGTTTCTTAGGTGAATCACAACTTTGGTCCATGTTTTTTTTCCTTTTTCTTTTTTTCATTTTAGTCTTGGTACCAATTACTAAATAGCATATACATCTTCCGTGTAGAGAGTAAAAATCATAGGAACTCGTCGAGGGACATGACGATTTTCTCTAAAAAATACTTTAAATTATAACAACTGGGTTAAAAATTCCCCACTTCTCTTCACTTTCATTTTCTCTAAAAAAAATTATTTTTTTAAAAAAATTCAAATTTTTTTTCGTTAAAATCGTTTTTAACGACGGTCTTCATATCGTTTACTGATTTTTAATTTTTATGTTGATTGCATATAAATAAGATTCTTCTCTTCTGATGAAGAATCGTTTATTCTTTTTTAATTTTGTTGTTTTTCTTTGTTTTACTTTGCCAGAGTCATTTTACATATGTTTTTTTAGTTTTTTTTCGTCTGCTTGTATGGTAGTTTGTTTGTCTACGTTTTTGCATGTTTGTCTGTCTTTGTGAAAGTATTGTTCACTACTATGGCAATTTAGCGTTCATATAACAATAATTATCGAGCGTTTCTAGTCACAAGACGATTGACGATATGATATTTTTCTAATTCTTTTATGGTAGTTTGCCAATGTACCAAGAACTTGCAGCGAAAAAATGATTGATTCATAGAGCTTTCTGGTCAAAGTATATCGTTGTTGGATTTTATTTATAAGACTGCAAGTTTTTCTGCAAAGTGATAGGTTTTGCTTCTCATGTCTTTTACACCCTTCGAAGTTTATTGCATTTGTTTATTTTTCACATTAAATTTTCAATAGTGGTGGGGGTAATCCTTTTGTAATCTTTTCATTTTAAATACAATTCAATATACTTTCTTTTTTATAAAATACCTCATATCCCTTAATAAATTAAACCAACTCTATTTCTCTATTTTTTTTATTCAAACAACCACATTTCTCTATTTTACTCGGTATCTTTAACGTGGTTTGCATTTTCAAGATGGTTTAGTTGTACTTTTACTTTCTTTTTTTGTGTGTAAAATAATATGATTGCATTCATAAGAAATCACACACCGAGACATGATAATATGAGCCTCATTAAAAAAAATTAAACCTAAATAAAAAAATACTCATACTAACACCTAAAGAGAGAAACAACCGAAAAAATAAATAATCTTAAGCAGTAACACTATCCAACAATAGAAATGGTTCAACAAAAATAAGTGCTTGCTCAAAAAGAACAACTCCAAAACTATCAAAACTGGAATACTTAGCAAGAGCATCTGAACATGTTGAAACTGCACCACCCAATCACAACTTCGTAGCTCATGCAAATACCAACTAAGAAAATGATATTAAAATTTTAATTGAATTATCTTTTTATACTTTAATGTTTTATATATTTTATAATTTATTTAAATTGATATTAAAATATTATTTTTTTGTAATTTATTTAAATTATTAAAATACATTAAAATGATTATTTTTTTGATCAATAATATCTAATCATCTCATTAATATATAAAGTAAAGCCGTATACGTATATCAACTAGTAGTTGATCTAGTAGGATGAGACACAAAATCCTTTAAGCAATGTTAAATGTTTAAATTCTAGTATTGTTAATGAAGCAAATTGAGTCGGGAAAGTCACCCTTAATCGGCGTAGCTAAACTGGGTCATTTAAATGTTTATTCCAAGTCCAGATAATTTAGTCGACAAACATAGAAATCACAGGCCCTATAGTCACCCAATGGGAACACCGAGGAAAATGACTGACCTGGGCTTGTTTAGTGGAAAGCCACCCAAACTCCCCTCAATTTAATTTCTTCGCAGACCCTAATAAACCATTGTTACATAATCCTCATTCAAAGTACTTGTCGTTTCAACTTTCAGCCCTCCCTTCTCTGTCAACAGCTTTCATCAAATTAAGATACTGTGGCTGCTCCCTTCACTATAAATTCCACTTGCAGACCCCGTTATTCCATGCTCTACCACCTTATATCCTTTGCTTTCTTTGTAATCTTTGCTCATTAAATCATCCATGGCTCTCTCTCTTGAATCCCTTTTGATACTTCTCACAACTTTGCTTTTCAAACAAATTCTGGCAGAGGCAGCAACATGCAGCAACTGTTTCACCCATTCACGAGCAGCACACTACCAAAACTAATTTTTCTAAACCAAATGCAGTCGGTGCATGCAGTTTTGGTTCTTTTGGAGCAACAATAAATGGTGATGTATCAGTAGCATCTGACCTCTACGGCAATGGTGTTGGCTCTAATATGTGCAGACTCAAAACTGTTGGGAAACGCTGGTACATCTCATAGCGCAGCGAAAAAATTATTCGGCATAATCCACCAGTGATCCATGTACAAGGGACGAATTCGGGGTAATAAAGGATGAAAAACATTACCTCAACTAATCGGAATTCCGCAGCGAGTATAGGAGAATCCAAATTGAATCCGAGTTGTGAAAGCAGCGTTCCGACTTCTACGTAGTCCACCCGAATCTTCTCTAACTGTTAGAGATGATTTTCGAAAAAGGCATATTTTGGCTGTTAGACCTTATGCCTTTATATAGCATTCAAAAACCTAATTCTAATTAAATTCAAATTCTTTAAATATACAATATATTTAACCGAATATAATTAAATATGTAAAATTTAATTCTACTTTAATTAGATTTCTTTTAAAGATATATATATATATATAATATTTGATAACTACAATAACTTATCAAATATTAACATATGTATAACGTGTACAAAAAATTTGTATACATACTATCTAGTCGATATTTGTTCGTTTCAATCATAGGGTATGACCCTTGTAGGTTCATGTAACGTTAGCAGTAATATCCAGAACAATTCTACTATTACAAGCAATGAGTGGCATCTAGTAATACATCATTGCTACCTAAGTTACATGAAATCGTGGTTCGATTTAACTTTTTTTCCGTGATTAACTTCTTTTATGTATTTCATTCTTTTTTCCTCATATCTAGACCGGACACAAGTCATGGATTAGTCACACTTGTATAGTCCATCTAATGTTTCTTGATATCTTGAGTAGACTATTATACTAACTATGATATCCCGTATCAATTCATTCGAGCATGACCATGCATTTTCTAGTCTCACTCAATCAAGTGATCTATGATATTACTCCTATTATGTATGAGGGACAAATCCTATCTTAATCAACCATATTTCGCTATATGGATTGTGACATATCCAATATCAGTCTTTATAGTGTAGTCAGTTACGACACGCGTTTGATTGTATCAAAATATATCACTCATGATGTTGAAATAATGATGATCTTAAGTCTGAGGATCATACATGTAATTATCACCATGAGCAATGTTGTGACTGTCACATAATAATCCAAGAAACATGCTCATAGCGGGTCAGTCCAATATGTCGTTCCGTAACATATACTTATGTATTGATTTTAACATCTCCATGTCAATAACAACACTTTGTCATCAATCAACTACATATTAGTCTTAATACATTATTGTTGTTCAAGCCCACAATAATTCTCGACTAAAGACATTCAAGAATAACTATATTATTTTAAGAACTTTATTAAAATTCAGTTTATTTATAAATACACAGAATAAAACTGAAATAATAATAATAGCTTCTTATTAATAAACAAGATAAAATAAGTATATCTTTTACAACCATTTCATAATTGGTCTTTAGACATACTCCAACAAAAACTCTGTGTGCAAGCTATTGGATAGGAGTCATGGAGCAGTATGGACAACCACTTCACCACCAAGTGGTCCATTTTCTTTAAGAATGTTACTCTTCAGCTTTATGTTCTCGTGGCCTTATCCTACTAAGCAGTAGTTGAATATTCTAAGCCCATTCAGTTGTGATATTTATAAACTGTGGTCGATTCCCTGACTGTGTCATTTTCGAGAGATGCTTTCCAAGGAGTTTTATTCTCTAACTTTCATTTGCCTGTTTTTCCTATTTATTCATCCTCCCAAAATCTCAACCTTCTGTAGAATCTCCACAAGACAGTTTCAGCTGAACCCCCAACTCCATCAACATAGTGTATATCATGGTTTTACGATGTGGTGAAGCATGTCTTTCTGACAATTGCTTATCCTTGATGAACTTTCTAATGTTTTCTACTTCACCCCACTTCCTTTCCACAGAATATATGTAAGTTAACAAGACATAGGGCCCAACATCCATCTGTTCCAAGTCAATTAGTCGCTTGGCTACAACCTTTCCAAGCTCTAAATTAGAGGGAGCCCTACATGCAGAAAGAAGAGCTCTCCAAAGGGCAGCTCCCGACTCCACAGGCACCTTACTCATAAGTTCATTTGACTGTTCCATCAAACCAACCCGGCCAAGTAGATCAAACATGCAACCAAAGTGCTCCACCTTGGGTTCAATCTCATAAACCCTGCACATTAAATCAAAGCACCACCAACCCTCTAAAACCTTTCCTGCATACTTACAAGCAGATAAACAACTGGTAAAGGTAGCAGCATTTGGCGTTTGACCTCTCGTTTCCATATCAATGAACATGTCTAAGGCTTTCTCAACATAGCCATGCATACCATATCCCATAATGATGGAATTCCATGACACCACATTTTTTTCAGGCATGTTATCGAAAACATCTCTTGCCAAATCCATAGCCCCACATTTTGCATACATCGTCAAGAGAGCAGTTGAAAGTAATACATCACATTTGATCTTGTTATTTTCAATGAAAGAATGAACCCACAAGCCCTTATCCAGCCTCCCCAAATTTGCACATGCTGTCAAGACACTAACAAGAGAAGCACTGTTGGGCCTAACCTCCCCTTTTTCCATCATCCTATCAAACAACATTAGAGCCTGGGTGACATACTTCTTACACCGAACATATAAAGCCAACATGATGTTCCAGGAAACAATATTCCTTTCAGGCATCCTATCAAAAAGATGTCGAGCTTCTGAAACATTTTCAATCCTTGCATGCCCATCAATCATACAATTCCAAGAAACAACATCTCTAAACGGCATCTTTTCAAACAATTCTCTGGCCGACTCCATTTCCCCAATACTCACATACCCTGTAATGATTATATTCCAACTGAAAGTATCCCTCTCAGGCATCTCATTAAACAGCTCACGCGCAATACCAACCTGCCCATTCTTCACATAGCCATCTATCATCGAATTCCAACTAATTAAATCCAACACAAACCCATCATCAAACACCTGACGGGCATTCCCTATCCGCCCACAAACCGAATACAAACGAATCAATGAGTTCTTAACAAACAAATCAGACTCGAATCCAAGTTTCAAAACCCGCGCATGAACCTTTCCCCCTTCTTTCAAGGACTTAATCTCAGCACAAATTTTCCCTAACAATGGAAAAGTATACTCATTATGCTTAACAAATTTGCCCAGCATTTTTTCATAGTAAAAAGTCAAAGCACTAAACGGGCACAAATTCAAAAGACCATTCAATAGAATATTACAAAGAAACGTATCAGGTTCTTTGATACAATCAAATACCAAAACGGCATGAGAGACTGAGTTTAAATAGCTGCAGAGCTTCCTAATCAGCCGGCTCGCCACGGGAGGCTGTTGGAGGAGGCCAGATACATGGAGTTGAGCGTGGATTTGGCTGAGTTGGTTGAAGTTGGTGCACGATTCTAGGTTCTGTAAAACGCGAGCCGGCTGTTGTCGGCTGTTTTCTGGGGGTGGAATTCGAAGTTGTGATGGGTCGTTGGGCCATAGCCTTGGTGGAGGTTTAGAGAGATTTTTGTGGGATTTCAGGAATTTGTCGACGTTAGGCGAGGTTAAGCATGCCGGAGCTTCTTTGGAAAAGTTGAAGCGCAGAGTCATTTTCTCTTTCTGTCATCCGTTATTCGGCGGGAGGGTTTAAGCTTCTAAATCTATAGCCAGGCCTGGAATGGTTGTCAATATTCACACTGTTGCAAAATGGGTTAACGGGTGATGCTGCATCGCTTACCTTAAAATGATTAATATATATAAATAAAAATAATTATTTCATGCACAAACGCCTATAAAAAATTTGTTTATACAAATATTTTAATTTTAAGGTTTGTAATTTTATTTAAGAGGTAGAATTTATAAGTTTAAATGTAGTAGTTTTGAATTTAAGGACCATTAATACAATGTTAGGTTTAGAATTAAAATTTAAAATTTATAGATTAAAACATAAATCCCTTTCTAAACCTAAACCTTAACCTAAACTCTAAATCCAAATTCTAACCATTAACCATAAATTCTAAACTCTTATACTAAAACTATAAACTCTAAACCTTAAATTAAAATACTAAACTTTAAAATTAAGATACTTTGTAAAAAAAAAAAATCACCACTGTCCATAAGAATTGAGATAATAATCCTATAAATAAATATATTTTAATTTACTTGTACAGTTATTTCGCGCATAGCACGAGAAAGAGAACTAAGTCCATTATTTTTTTGGATAACTAATTCCATTTGTATTGATGTTTTTCTTTTCCTTTTTAATACTGGCGACAATTCATTAGATTAACTTTGATAACAATTAATATATTTTTTAAAGAGTAATTATACCATGTACCGATAGTAGAAATGTTTTGTTTTCATAAGCGTCCTAATTTTAAGGATTAGGGATTTAGTTTAGGCTTAATTGTTTAGGAGTTTAAATTTATGTGCTTAGAATTTAAGGATCGTGGTTTGAATTTAGAATTTAAGGGTTATAGGTAAAAATCTAAATCCCTACCATATTACCCTAAAATCTAAACCCTAACATCTAAACCCTAAATTCTAACCATAGACTCTATTTTTTCTAAACCCCTAAATCTAAAACCCTAAAATAAAACACCCCAGTTTTGGGCCTAGGAGTTTGCTAGGTTGATTATACGGTCTGGTAGACCAGGATTACAGATTCGAATCAGATTCGGGTTAAAAATCGAAATAAATATTTTTAAGTGAGATAAAAATATGGGAAAATATCTTAAAATCATTATTTAATATATGAATATATTTGGTGAAATCAATTTTGGAAGATGGATTTTGGACATTTGACAATTTTGGCTAGTGACCAAAATGTAAGGAATGAAAACTATTTTTAGTGACTATTTAAAAAAGGGTCAAATCTTAGAATCTTTAAGCATCCAATTTACCAAAATTTTTAACAGATTTTTCTCTCAATTAGGATTGATTTTAAAGAGTTTTAATTAAAGAATTAAAAGGGGATTTAATAAAAGAAGGTAGTTATTTCCTTAAACCATTTTGACGTAACTTTTGCTCTCAAACTTTTCTCTCAAAATCTCTTTAGTCAAACATTCTCTTTTTCATCAATGATTTTAGGTAACGATTTTGATTTCCAATGGATTCTTCAATCTTGTTTTCTAAAATCTCATTGTTTTCCTTTGTTTTTCAAGAGTAAAACATCCAATTGAGAGGAAATTCACTCATTGGAGGTAAGGTTCATTCTTCTCCTCTAATGAAAGGTTCTTTACTGAAATTCTCAAGTATTTGTCCTTATTTAATATTTTCTAATGAGTTTTGATTATTTAATAATGGAAATTGGTTAAATCAAGGTTTATTTGTTGAGATCATGTGATTTTCATATTGGATCTGTTTTACTGAGTTCTTGATTGGTTTTAATCATGATTTTGATGTTTGATAATGTTAATAAGTTGGTTTTAACATTGGAATCCCGAAACTAGGTGAATCTCTAATTTCTAGGTTGATAGTTATGTGTTTTTGAGGAGTTGTGGGAGGTTTATGGATGCTGGAGGTATAAAGATGTTATTAGGTTGTTTTTAGATGTTAATTGATGTATTAAACCAGTAGGTTTTGGCTGGGTAGTTTAGAAGGTGTTTGATGTTGTTTTCGATAGTTTCGACTAGTTTTTGGAAGGCAAATGTTGAGGTTGCAGAGGATCTTTGTTTAGCATCAAGTTGAATGCATAATGATGCATTTCCCCTCTGTTTTTATGTGGTTAAATCAGGGGACGATCAAGGCGGGTTTGCCAAGTGGTGTATGTTGCTTATCGAAGGCTCAATTCGTGTTAGCAAGCGATGCGAGGCGAATCGGGGAGTGAAAACGAGTTTAAACTCTTTAAAAGGTTTGATCGCTAGATCATAGGGGTTTAGTTATAGCTTAAAAATCTTAACTAAGCTCAAGCGTAAGTTGTTCTTACTTTGCTTGATTATTGGTTTCGAGATGAGCTTGTGGATTTCATATTGGTTAAAACATGGTTGATTTTCATGTTTTGGTTTTAAACATAGTTTGATTTACTTACTATAAATGCATCATTTTCGGATAAATATGCAATGTTTTATCAAAGCATTTGAATGCATATGAGCATTGAGAATTGTTCCTAAGAAGAATGTGATGTTGCATTTGGCAATGTGGTATTGCATATGAAACGATTTTATGAAATGCATTGGAAAATAGTAAGTAAATGTATTTGGAAATGATATATTAGCTTTGTGACGCAATGAGAAAGTTTCGGATATAGTTGGCTAGCCATATGATGAAAGTGCACTATAAATACAAAATCGATCATGTGAAATTCTTCGGTTACACAAAAGGGGTAGTGCTATTGTGAAGTGATAGGGTAGTGTTATCACAACGGGATAGGGGTAGTTCTATTCCCGGCTGAAGTGAGTTATGGTGGGGGTAGTACCGCCATTAGACTTGATAAGGGTAGTGCCAACAAGGGAATCCATGTATACCCCTATTAGACTTGATAATGGTAGTGCCATCAAGGGAATCCATGTATCCGAACATGTATGGATAGGGGTAGTGCTATCCAAGGATGGGGTAGTGCCATCTGGGTCACTTTAATTGCCAATATATGTAAATCATTGAGATAAATAATGTTTATATATGTTTTGATGCATATGGTTATTATGCATGATTTGTTGTGGAAACAAATGAGATAAGCTTGGGTAGTAAAGTATATTTTGGAAACAAGGTGGGTTATTGTTTTCAAACGGATTTTTTAATCAAATGTGAAGTGCTTGAAAAGTAATGTTTTGAAAGTGGTTTTAAATGATGAACTCTTTGTGAGTTGGAAATCGGTTTTAATTGCATTGATGGTGTTGTGTTTTGAGCACTCCTCACTAAGCCTTGTGTGCTTACGCTCTCTTTGGCCGCAATGCAGAAAATTAAAGGTTAGAGGTAGCGAGCAAGCGAGGGAAGATCCAAGGATTTGTTAATGCAAAAGTATGAATCTTCGAACTAGACTTGTAGTACTAAAGACAATGGGGTACATTATTGATTAGAGAGAGTTTTTGCTAAATTCTTTGTTTGGGCAAGCTTGTATTGCTATTTTGGGGTTGTAATTGGCCTTATACGTTTGGTTGTTGCTTTGGATTTATGTTTCGTATGGTGGTTGGTTGTTTTACAAGAAGCATGCCTCTAGAATCATGTTGATCCACGTTGCCATGATTTGTTCATGTATCTTTGATGTTCTAGCATGGAATGATCTCTATAATAGTTATGTTTTATGATTATAAATGTTTGAATCCCTAAATATATGTTAAACCACCAAAATTTGACATTTCAGGTCAGGGCGTATCGATTCGCGTGAGATCGTATCGGTACAGGTTAGTGTTTTCAAGCATAGCGTATCAATACTTGAAGAGGTGTATCGATACGTGATAATGCTTTTAGGCATAGCGTTTCGATACTCGAAGAGGTGTATCGGTACGAGTTTGAGCTACTGGAATCTGGGATTTTGAAAATGCATAGGTGTACCGATACACTTGCTCGTGTATCGGTAATTTTATAGACTTACAAATTTGGACCCTAAATTGCAAGTACACATAATTAGATGTCGAACTGACGCCCAATTCAATGAAGTTTTTACCCGCTGCCAGCATGCTCACCTTAGGTTAATAATATGCATCTAGACAAGATAAAAAGAAAAAAATAAACGTAATTCGAATGATCACTTCACGAGTTTGTTTCGACAAACCCAATGTAGCTCGTTCGGTTTGGTCTGACGTTTAGGCCAGGCCGAGGGGTTACATAAAACCATAAACCCTAAATCCTAAAATTGAAGGGCTTGTGTATCAAAGTATTTTTCTATAAATTATGGGTAATTATTTCATGCACAAGCGCTTGTAGAAACTTTGTTTGTACACACGTCTTAGTTTTAAGGTTTAGGGATTTTGTTTAGGGTTTAGAGTTTAAGTGTATTAGTTTTGAACTTAGGGGCTATTGATAGAACTTTGGGTTTAATGTTAAAATTTAAGGTTTATTGGTTAAAACCTAAATCCCTAGCTATATTATCCTAAAACATAATCCTAAACCCTAAACTCTAGCCATAAACCATAAATTCTAACCATAAACCTTAAATTCTAAACTCTTACACTAAAACCCTAAACTCCAGCTTAAAACTCTAAACCCTAAAATTAACGCGCTTATGGATAAAAAATTTCTACCGTCTCTATATATATTAGTTAATTATCGAAAGAATAAGTTAAATCTTAATTTCCGAAAAAAATATGAAATTTATTTTGACTAGGTAAGTGGGCAATATTCTTAAGATAATGGTGTGAAATTTTTTATATCATGAAGTAGTGTGAGTACATTTTTATTTTACGAAGTAGAGATGATTTTACATTAAAATGACTTAAGTGTAATTTCCATGCAACATACACCGACTTTTAAAAAATTTCTACACCTTCTTGATAACTTCTACGAAACCTCCCTAATTTACAAAATTATCTAAAAACATCCATATTTCGTGAAATAAAAAAAATAAGTTTTTTATTTCTACAAAATACCATATAAGTGGAGTCATCACCGTATGATGTACTTAATTATGATCAATCAAAAAGCACAGATATTCCTTACTTGCACGTGTAGGTTTTAAACATGAACCAATCTACTAGACATTCCTTCCCAACGTTTCTCTCTACCTTCTTTCTTCAGCTATAAATAAGATCTGCAGATTTTAATTAGAAAAAAAAAGAGAGTGTGCTAGTGATCGAACAGAAGATGAAGATTTTCGTCAAAACTCTCAAAGGCACCCACTTCGATATCGAAGTCAAACCCGAAGATGCGGTTTGCTTCTTGTATTTCTTCTCTTGATTTTTTTAAATTAATTTTTGTTTTCACGATCTTCATATTTATCCTATGAATTTTATCTTTCCTGCTAGGGTTTTCTTTTTCTGCTCGTTCTTTTATGTTTTACCCCATTTTCGAATATCAATTGGGTTTATGTAGGACTCAACAAATTACAATTCGTTGATATCATTTCATTTGGATTATTACGAGATTGGTTGAATTAGCAGACGTTTGAATTGGAGATCGGCAATGATAATTTGTTCAATTTCCGTATTTATTTGATTGAATATGTTCATTTAGTTTTTTTTGGGAAGGTTTGCCTACTTTGTCCCAGTGAATTGATACTCCTACAGTTAGAATGGAGATGTTTTTATCTTCCGGGAGAATTGATAATTGTGTGTAATTTATCAATTTCCATGTTGGTAGAGGCATGGGAAGTGTTGTCAATATTATACTGAAAGGAGTCGGAATGTGCTAGTAGTTCTCCGTAAGCAGTGCATAATATTTTGTTTGTGTTTTTTTTTTGCTTGATTATTTGATTTACTTGTGTGCTTTGACAAGATGTATAGATTTCCATGTCAATGGTAGTTTCAGCATACAAGATATAAAGTACAAGCGGAAAATACACAAACATTGAACATAGAAATATGCTAATATTTCATTTCAGTAATGTTATTTTATTGGGACTGAACTTTCTTAAATTAGTGTGGTTAAGATCAAAGTATAGAAGTTTTTAATAAATTTCTATTCACAAGTTGCTATTGTTAGACAGAGTGAGAAAAAGGTTCTGCATTCAGAGTGACAAGGGTGTGGATATCTTATTATTTTAGTGGATTGTTATTATTTTAGTTGTTTTTTCTACCTTCTTTTTTGCAATTATATTTATGCCTAGGGATGTCTTGGGATATAATGCTTGGTGCAGCTTCCTTTTACTTCACCATTGCAGTGTTCTACAATTCGGCAATTAATATTTGTGAGTTTTCTTCCAGGTAGGTGATGTAAAAAAGAAAATTGAAACTGTTCAAGGAGCAGAAGTTTAACAAATGTTTATCCATAAGGGCAAAGTTCTTAAAGATGAGACGACTCTGTCTGAGAATAGTGTTGCTGAAAATAGCTTTATTGTGATTATGTTGGCAAAGGTGAAATTAGTTATTTCCCCCATTCTCCCCTCTTTCTCTCACATGTTTGTATCTTCTCATCTAACTCTTCCTAATCTTGCTGGCCAGTTATGCTTGCTTACTTGTAATAAATGCCTAAACTGACACAAATTTCCATGTAGCTGTTGGATTCAGAAGTTATCTTAGTTTAGGATAGAGTGTTGTACCATTAAATATTTTGAAATCTGGTTGTTCCCTCGTCTTATTTGCATGCTACAAATGTCAATTTGTTACTAAACAAGAAATAATACTTCTTGTTTTTTTTGCCTTTAACCTACATTGTTTTCTCCAATGCTAGAATAAGGGTTCGTCTGGTGATGGTGCAACTGCTTCAGCAGCTCCAACAACTAAAGTAAGATTTCAATTTTGTAACCTCTCTTGCTGTGTTTTCCATTATCTTTTCTGAATATTAATTACTTTTACGCAGAATTGCTTGTTAGCAGCTATTCTGCTGTGCTTTTTTTATCTATATTACTGAGAAGACATTTTCATTTGACATGACCTGAAAAAGGCAGTAGCATTTTGTTTCTCCTGTGTGAAGATGTTTTGTTCAATACTACGATGACTGATGAGAAGGCAACTTGGATAAATGTAATTGTATATGTTCAAATAACTAAATGTTGTAGGTGGTACCATAAAGTGTGTAGTGATATTTGGTTAGTCACTTCTGTAAAATTGTGTACGTATTTGGAGGTTGTTGAGATTTTGGATAGAAATATTTCTTTCCCTTTTCTCATAGTCGATAAAATGTCATCTTTTGTAGACTCCCCAGGCAAGCGTACCACCAGTGGCTCCAACACCAGCTTCTACTGCTCCAGTTGCAACTTCAGTTATGTATGTCTATCTATTCTGCACTTCTTGTTATGATACAACGACTCAACTGTGGCTTATTTCTTATCAACTCTTTTTCAGGGCTACACCTGCACCTATCACTGAATCTAGTCCTGTTGCTTCAACTACTATAGTGTGCGTAACTTATTCTCAGATAATACTTAATGCTTTTTGAAGGATTGGAAGCATGCTTTTGATTTTATCCGTTTTCAATTGCTTTCAATCGGAAATTTCCATATGTTCTGTTTTTTGGTATTTTGAATAATGTCTTTTGAAACAGGTCAGAATCTGATGTTTATGGCCAAGCAGCATCAAATCTGGTTGCAGGAAGTAACTTAGAAGGAACAGTCCAACAGATTCTTGATATGGGTGGAGGGACCTGGGATAGGGATACTGTTGTCCGTGCCCTGTCCGTGCCCTTCGTGCTGCTTATAATAACCCAGAGAGAGCTGTGGAATATTTGTATTCTGTAAGTAATTCCTTTGGGCTTGACTTGAACTGCTGATGTGTGTGCTTTTTTTATTTGTGCCTCCAGTTACCAACTTATTTGTAGGGTTATTGAAATTTTGTCATTACCTTTGCTTTATTCTTCTCCTTAATATGGATGGTAATAGTCTCATAGGTGTGAGATCTTCCTGAGAGGATTCTGGTAACGATGATAATGCCATTTTTGTCTTCTATAATTAGATGTATTTCTACTTGCACCTTGGTTATTTCCCTTCTCCCAAAATGTGCTTCCTTTGTTTCATTTTGCTTGTCTTTTTTTATTTGGTGGATCCTGCAGTTTTTGAAGTATGTTTGTTTTGTTGTTTTTTAATTTAATGAAAAGGCATATGCCTTTTATCAAGGATAGTGATACTCATTTTGTTTCTCCCCCCAAAGTTGGATTTTATATGATTTGGCATTTCTTGTCCTGGGTCTTTATATGACTTAAAAATAGTCCTTTCCATTTATTAGAACAAACATTCATTTTGTTCGCTACTGTTGAGTTGCTTCTTGGCATTTCATTATGAAAAATTTTATTGTAAATTTTAGGGCATCCCTGAGCAAGCTGAAGCTCCAGCTGTGGTTCATGCCCCTGTAGCTGGGTAAACCACTAACCCAGCATCACAACCTCAACAGCCTCCTCAAGCGGCAGATGTTCCTACACGTGGACCCAATGCAAATCCTCTAGACCTCTTTCCCCAGGTACAATGCAGTATAATATTTGATAACTTAGATGACGGAGAAGTTAACCGTTAACTTGATGGTCTGTTATTGATGATACAGGGCCTTCCCAACATGGGTGCACCTGGTGCTGGGGCTGGCACTCTTGATTTTTTGCGCAACAGTCAACAGGTCTCTCCCTCTCTCTTTCTTCAAATGGATGTATATGGGCTTTTTCGGTATTTACTTGTGGAACTTCTTACCTCAAACTACTCTCATTTTGCTTCTCCTTTTCAGTTCCAAGCTTTGCGAGCAATGGTGCAGGCTAACCCACTAATATTGCAGGTTATTCTCTGATCCCTTGGTTTTTCTGGTCATCTGTGTTTTCCTGTCTTTTCTGAAGGGTTTTTATTTATTTATTTATTTATTATTGCAGCCTATGCTTCAAGAGTTGGGGAAACAAAATCCTAATCTAATGAGACTTATTCAAGAGCATCAGCCTGACTTTCTTCGGCTGATTAACGAGCCTGCTGAAGCTGGAGAGGAGTGAGTTTTGTCGTTTTTAGTTTCTAATTTCTTGAGCCTAGTTGTGCATGTCTTTGAATGCATATTTGCTATCTGCTGTCATAGGAACGTATTGGGGCAATTAGCTGAGGCAATGCCACAAGCTGTCAAGTCACACCTGAGGAACGTGATGCCATAGAACGGGTAAATTATCTTCTCTTTAAAGCTGACTTGGATGTTTGCCTATCTTTGTTTCTTTACCTATCTTTGTTTTTTATTGTTTGTAGAAATATCTTGCTCAATTTCTTTTTCCTTGATTAGGTATGTCGACTTTAACATGAACCTGAATATTTGAACCCAATTTTGTATGAACCTGTCCAACTCAAACTTGAATTGACCCAAACCTAAAAATGATTTAAACAAGTAACAACTGGAGCCCAAAATAGCCTGAACCCAAAATGATCTGAACTTTTAATGACTCGGGTTGAAAAACGTGGATAACTTAAGCCCAAAGCATGACCCATAACTGTTCTACCTGAAATGACATGAATCTAAGATTTTGAAACCCGAACTGGCAGGATTCATATCATCTTGACTCAAAATCAATCCGACCCACCCAATCGATAGGATCTACTGTTGGCCTTTGTAACGAGATTAGTTCAGATATATGAACATCCGTTTAATATTTGTTACATGTAGTAGTTTTGGAAGAGTTTGACAATGGTCACCCATTTCTTGCTTTGAATCTACTTGTTATATAACCTCAGCTTCATATTATACAGCTAGAAGCAATGGGGTTTTTGATAGAGCAACTGTGCTTCAAGTGTTTTTTGCCTGCAACAAGAACGAGGAGCTGGCAGCCAACTACCTTTTAGATCATATGCATGATTTTGAGGATTGATTTGGTAAGGAAGATGGTTAGGGGAAGTCCATTTTTTTATTTTTTTATTTTTGGGGTCTCTTGTTATTTATGCTCCTCCTCCCCCACAAACTCTAGTGCACGTTTACTTGTTAAGCAAATGATGTGAAATGTTTTGGTGTTGACACAAGGGATAATATGTAACTAATTTCAGACTTTTTGTCAGTTAATTACATCTATATTATTCAAGTCAAATAATCATTTTTACCAAAGTACCATGATTGAACTCTCCTACATATAAAATCACTCAAAGTTTCACTATTGTAGCTTTGTAAAATACCTTGTCATGAATATATTATCCATTAGAGGAAATCTGCCATCCTTTTAGATTTTATTCGGTCATTCGTTTTAATCGTTTTTTCTCAAAGTTTCATCGTAATTCATATAGTGAAATGATTATTGCCCAAAGTATTAATTCTAATCATTCATCATTGACAAATGATAAATATACTTTTGATTTTTTAATTGATAAATAAATATACTATCTTGTAAGAAATATATATGTACGGAGTATTAAAAATTACTTTAGGTTAATCAACTGCTAACTTCAATTTTCATTTTGCTATTATTGCTAGATCATTTTTTAATGTTTAACAAATACATATATAAAACATGTCTCAAATAGGGTATTGAATGCATCGTTCTAAGCTGTCAAAAACATAATGTATTAATTTAAAAATTTCTACTTAATTCAAGTTGAAGACAAATAATAGAGCTAATTAAAACACTCGTGTTGAGGAAGAAAGATGAAAATAATATGAGATGGTAGTTTTCTATTGTCTTGTATATATAAACTTTATAATGCCACTATTCATTACATGAGAAAAGAAAGACCAAAAAAAGATGAATGGACATGCACATAAAAAAGAAAAATGTAAACAAAAATGTTATTTTTTAATGTGCAGGGCAATGGATGTAATCGTCTTAACTCCAGAAATATTCCAATCTCTTTGTTGAATACAAATTGCGATATAATTTAGGCTACTCAAAACAACCGCCTTGGATTCATATCTAAAAACATTGATTAAAAATGTCCATTCTGCAGTTCGTGAGCCCATTCCCCTACCGTTTGATCCACCTCCCAAAAATGCAAAGCGAACACAAACAAACAAATAAATTAATAAATAAATAAATAAATAAATAAGAAAAGAACACCTATTTATGTCCTTTAATCCTAGCAAAAGAAATGCAGGCAAGGCAATGCTAGGCTAGGCTAGGCTAGGCTAGGCTCGGCTAGGCTAGAAGACAAGTTTTTCTTTCTCCCCTCGCTTTGTTTGAGCGTTACAAGTTTCTGTTTCTTCTTCCTTTTGACCAAAGTTCACTATCGCGTGTGAATCGCAGTTCATTTCTGAACATGAAGCTCAGTTGAAAATACAGGGAAAAAAATCTAGTATTCTAGCAAGTTTCTGTTTCTGATTCTAATGGAAAACCACAGCATAGCGACTGCAACATTGGAAAACAAAGATGGCTTTTGTGCTGCTTCTGAAAATGGTGATGATCAGCAGAGCAAGACCCTTGTCGATAACAACAAGGGTGGCATTAGGACAATGCCCTTCGTCATAGGTAAGCTTTTTGATAGTTGTTGGGATCTTGGATTTTGTTTTTCCTTTCTTGTTAAGGCTAATTACTTGACCGTCGATGTGCAGTAACTGACATGTGCGAGAAATTGGCAATGGTGGGCTTCACTAAAAACATGGTTAACTACTTGACAATCCAGCTTCACATGCCATTAACAAAAGCAGCCAACACTGTCACCAACTTCAATGGTACTTCCAGCTTGACGCCACTGCTTGGGGCTTTCATTGCTGATTCATACGCCGGGAAGTTTTGGACCATCACTGTCGCAACAACCATATACCTAATGGTAAGATTTAAGAATAGTTGTAGTTTCTCTTGTCTGTACTAAAAACTGTAATCTGATCGGGTGTCGTGACTGATGAGCAGGGAATGATAGTCCTAACACTCTCGGCAGCAATGCCAAAGCTACGGCCACCGCCATGTGAAGGTAACCAAGTTTGCCAAGAAGCCAATGGGAGTCAAACGGCTGTTCTGTACTTGGCTCTTATGCTGGCAGCCTTGGGATCAGGTGGGATCCGGCCATGCGTGGCGGCGTTTGGGGCTGAGCAGTTCGTTGAGGAGGATCCTAGGCATCCTAAGAAAACGTGGGTCTTCTTTAATTGGTACTACTTTGCATTGACAGCCGCGGCATTGGTAGCAGCAACGCTACTTGTGTATATTCAAGACCATGTAGGATGGAGCTTGGGCCTCGGAATTCCTACCATAGCCATGGCTTTCTCCATCGTCGTGTTCCTGATTGGTTACCCTCTTTATCGAAACATGGATCCTGCTGGAAGTCCTTACACCCGTGTCTTTCAAGTCTGTGTTGCTGCTTTTAGGAAGAGAAAGATTCCCTCGATTTCTGATCCTAAGCTTTTGTATGTCAACGAGGAGCTTGATGCCTCAATTTCCATTGACGGACTGCTTCATAATACAAAACAATTCAAGTAAGTTGCCACTTGCCTCTTTTTTACTGCCCTCTCACACCTGATTTTGATGGGTTAATTTCTCGGAGAATTTTTTGCATACATAAAATCTCGAATTCGAAATCTGCTTAAGCGATATCAAGATGCTTACTACCTAGCTTGCCTCTTTTAATATCACATGTTGCAAAATGCAGATTTCTGGATAAGGCTGCCATTGTGACCGAAGAAGATGGTGATAAACCAGCAGAAAAACCCAATCTTTGGAGACTCAGCACTGTCCATAGAGTTGAAGAACTAAAATGCATAGTCAGAATGCTACCAATTTGGGCAGCTGGTATTCTGTATTCCGCGGCCGATGCTCAACAAAACACATTTTCATTACAACAAGCCAACACAATGAACAAACACCTGACCAAGTCTTTCGAGATCCCCTCCGCTTCCATGTCCGTCTTCTCCATATTGTCGATGCTCACCATGATAGCCTTATACGATCGTGTACTGGTTCATGTTGCCCGCAGGTTCACAGGGATTGACCGGGGCATAACCTTTTTGCAGCGGATGGGCATAGGCTTTTTCCTCCAAATACTGGCAACTCTGGTAGCTGGAATCGTTGAAGTGAAGAGAAAACAAGCAGCCTCGGCCAATGGCCTAATCGACAGCCCCAAATCTCAGATTCCCATCTCCGTATTTTGGCTTGCGCCGCAGTATAGCCTTCATGGTATTGCCGAGGCTTTCATGGCTATCGGCCACCTCGAGTTTTTCTATAACCAAGCTCCCGAGAGCATGAGGAGCACTGCTACATCATTGTTCTGGACATCCATTTCAGCCGGCAACTACACAAGCACACTCTTGGTTACAGTGGTCCACAAGTATTCCGACTGGCTTCCCAACAAGAACTTGAATAAGGGGAAGTTGGAGTATTTTTATTGGTTGGTTACAGCTTTGCAAGTTCTAAACTTTGTATACTACTTAATGTGCGCAAAATTTTTTACTTTCAAGGCTCTCCTGAGCAACAAAATGGAACATGATGAAGGGGTTGAACTCAGTAGCCAGGTTTAACAGTGTCCTTTTTCTTGGCATGATAAAGGAACAGTCTTATACATATACCTCTGTTAATTATCTTGTACAAGAAAGTTGAATTAGACATTCAATAATAAGCAGGTATATGCAGGCAACCGCGGTCTTGAGCCTTGTATGTTTATTTGTCCTTTAGATTTCCATTTGTTCCCGCCAAATTAAGGGTTCCTTTAGATTAGAAATAGACATAAGGATAAATAATCAATAAAAACACTTATAATGACATTTAGATTAGAAACAACCATAACTTTCTATGTAGGGGTGAGCAAAATTCGACTCGGCTCGAAAAAATCAAATTATTCGACTCGATTCGAGGCAAAAAACCCGACTAGTTTTGACTCGACTCGTAATTTCATTAACTCGACTAGACTCGAAAAAATTTCAAATAAAGTTTGAGTTATGAAATGGAAATTCGAATAACTCGAAATTTTTAGTAATTAGTTTATCAATTTTCATATTCGAGTCGAGTCTGTTAATTCTGTATGATTTATTATGTATATTACATGTAAAAATATGAAGAAATATATATGTATATTGTATATGCATATAAAAAGTCGTTAAAATTGGAATCAATATGTTGTCACGGGCCATGAACCAAGGTCCGAGTCATTAGCACCGCAGAGAGCACACCAGGGTGTCCATGAGGTTCTGAGGCACACTTTGGGCTTGAAGAGACCACCAGACTGACCCGATCCGTGGGAAGATCCAAGAAGGCTTATCTATCCACACCTATGTGAACATAGGAGATTCTTTCCATAGATAGCTAAGGAATATTCTTGGCATTATGCCTTGTGGTTGGTAGAGTTGTATCTAGGCCGTTGATGTAAATCAGTAGGGACCGTCGGATTAGAGGGGACTCAACTATAAATAGAGGCATCCCCACATCAGTTGTAATCATCCATTCTTTCATCTATTCTTGAGTAATAGAGAGCGCATTCACTCATTTCTCTCGGTTTTCTTTGCTAGCCATTTCCTTTCTTTGTTCTTTTGTTTCAGCGACGATCCAAGCATTCTAGCTTCGATCAGTTTAGGCTTACTTGGTTGCTAGACCGCCCAGAAAGCACCCAAGGCCACACGTCCTAGTTTGAGTGAATTTACGGACGTGACAATGTGCACAACCAAGCCCTAAGTACATGCATATAGAAATATATATGTGCACTGCTACATATAAGCATATAGAAATATATACGAAAAAAAATATACATGTATAATTAAATTTGTGCAGAAAGTTGAAAACTTGACTCAATTCGACTCGACTCGAATTTCATAAACTTGACTCGATTCGAAAAAAAATTAAATAAAGTTTGAATCGTAAAATAGGACTTGCAAACTTGAATAACTCAAATTTTTTTGACTCAACTTGATCGAACGTCCATCCCTCTTTCTATGTCGACTAAAAATGAAAGCCTTCTTTCAATTTGGTCTTCTCGATTAATTACATAATAAATGAGTTTTTTTTTTTGTTTTGGATTTTCGAGTTTTAAACTGAGCTTTTATGTTTTATTTATTTTTTTTACTTTAGTGAAACCATTGTATTTGTTATATAGGCCTGTTTGGCAATTAACATATAGTTGATAGCGGATTACATTAGTTGATAGCATTGGCTGATTTGATTAGCGGATTACGTTAGCTGATTATAAAAAAGTGTTTGGTAAAATTAATTGATAGCTGATAGTAGGGATGACAATGGATCGGACTTGGATCGGACTTTATAAAGTCCAATCCAATCCATTTAATAATAGGACCTAAAAAAATCCAAGTTCGATTATATAAATCCAAGTTCAATCCAATAAAATATCTAAAATCCAAATCTAAATTCGCAAGTCCAAATCCAATTAGTTTTTTTTCCTTTTTTTAAAGTAACAACCCAAACAAATATCTTTAAATAAAAAATAATTTCACCAAAAAAATATATTTAAACTAATAGCACAAACAAATTTCAACAAATATTACAATCCAATATAAAACAAATTAAAGTAACAACTCAAACTTCAACTAAAAAAAACCAACAAATAAATTATCCTTACATAAAATACTATTGCTTACTAGTCTACTAACATAATTACTTTTCAAATCACAAATATAAAATTTCTAATAAATATTACAATCTAAGATGAAACACTTTAAAATATAATCAAAATGTTCAACCATCAACATTTGACATAGAGAAAAAGTTTCTCACCATCAAGCTTCCATTGTTGGCTGGTACACCCCATGGTGCAGCGGAAAAATTATTCGGCGATCACCACCATAGATTCATATACGAAGAACGAATCGGGGTGATTAAGGGTGAAGAGTTACCTATTTAAAATCTGGAATTTTGAATTTGGATTTCAATATTAATATATATAATCCCAATTCAACTTAATTAGGATTTCAATATCTATATTAATATACATAATCTCAATTTAACTTAATTAGGATTTTCAATATATATCTATATTTTTTAGATCTAAGAATTTTAAATGTTTTCATTCGGATTCATATATGGATCAGACTCGGATCGAATATGGATTTGGATCAGATTCGGATCGGATCATGGCAATGTCCATATCCGATCCACCTCCTATTAGGACTCGAATCTTTTTTCGGGTTTGGATTCAGACTTTTTTCGATCGGATTTGGATCGGGTTTTTTCTTCGGATCAAATCGGATTCGGATTATATTGCCATCCCTAGCTGATAGCTGTTTGATTATTTGAATAAGCAAAATGGCATATAAGGACATGATTATATTTGATACTTGTTTGAATAATTTATTAGTTATTAACATTTGTATCTATTAATATTAATTAGATTATGAAAATTAATTTTTTAAATATCATTATTGAGTATATATGAGGATGTACGCATTAAATTTCTATTTGTGAAAATTTCTTTTTAATATAATTTTAATAATTATTAAATTTAGATGTATATATTAATTTCTTATCTATAAAATTATATTTTGAATATTATTTTATTAATTATTAAATTTATATGTATTTATTAATTTATATATTAATTTTTATTTATGAAATTACTTTTTTAATTTCATTAGTTAATCAAATTTATGTTATTTAAAAGAAAAAATTATAATTATCAAGGACACAAGTCTTTACAAGTCTTTTATCTAAACCTCTAACTCAAGAAACACTTAAAAGAAGTTTTTTCAAAATGAGAGGTTTCACCTCAATCCGCCAGTGGCAGAGCCATATGTACTAGAGGGGTCAATTGATCCCACTTGATTTGTTACGGTATGAGATTTTCAAATAATTAAATAGGGTTTTTAAGGAGTTAGTGTACATTTTTTTCATGGAAATATTAGAATTGACCCCACTTAATTTGTTTGGGTATGAAATCATCAATATTTATATTGTAGTAGTATGGGAATCCTCGTACCCCAAAGTCTACTCTGACTCTATTATATGATAACCTTGACTCCGTCACTGCAATCCGCTATTACAATCCTCTATTTATCAAATATCTAAATTAACGGTGTAGCGACCTTTTTCTTCCTCTTAAAAAAGGAAATTGGGGTTAAGGGTGTTTGTTTAGAAAAGAAGTCAGCTACTAATTATCCCCTAAATCATTAATGAAAATCTTTTGGAAGATTGGGGATTTCTTTTAAAAACCTTAAATTTTTGAAAATGATGAAAATTTGGAGTTGCTGCTGGCCACTTGGGTAAGGTAGGCCGAACACCATAAGAAACCAGAGATTCGTTATGAAAGGGTCTGGGAGTTGGTTACGTGTGGGGAAGGACTAGCACCCCCATCACGCCCAGAGATCGGTACTAAAATATTTGTTGCTTTTAAAAGGATGAAATTCATTGAGATTTATATTGAATTTAATTCAGAGTTCATAGATGAAAATTAACCTTGATTGCACGGGCTTTATCGAATTGGTGGATTCAAATTAATTAGACATTTAATTAATAAGGTTGACGTTATATCGGACCGCAGATTAAACCGACATCGAATAAGCCCGACTGCTGTGTTAATTTATGGTTCGACTTCCGTACGTCACCTTTATGCATGATGCAAACATTTAAGTATGTTGTGATGATTTTGTTAATCTTTAGTCCATTTACCTCGGGATGGTGAGGATTAATTCGAATATTTGGTCAATATCCTTTAAGCTCGGACTGTTATGACACAAATATTGGAATTAATAAGCACCTCCTTTTTACTATTTAGATTAATTTTGGATGCGATTAAGATTAAAGATTACATGAATGACAATTAAGACATGACAATCAAAGGCATGAATGTAAGCATACAAAAGGAAGACCCAATTTATTATATATCCCAATTAGTAATCTATTTAATAACTAAATGGCTCTAATATTCAAACCCTAAATTAATTAGCCCAAAATATTAAGAAACTTAATTCATGGTAACTAATTTGTAATTTAATATTAGGTTAAACTTAAAATTGGTTTTACCCCTAAAGTGATTAAGAAATGTTCAATTAATTTAATGAATTTAACATTTACCCTAATAAGCTAAGGATAAATTTAAATTCACTAAATTAATCCGAACCTTAATCTATTAAGGCTCTAAAAGACCTAAGGCTAATTTGATTAATTCTAAGATCGTGCCCCTATGAGACGGGCACACTATCTAAATTAATTAAATTAATTCACTTAATTTAGACAAAAGCCCAAAAGGACCAAAACAAGGCCTAAGGCCCAAAAACCTAAAACCAAGCCCACGAATATAAAACTAGGCCTAAGGCCCAAATTATTATTATATAATAAAGGCCCAAAAAAGAAAAAAAGAAAAAAATTAAGATACATTATGTATTAAAATTATGTAACATATTAAAAAACCTATTATTTAAAAATATACATTAAAATACGTTATGTATTAAAGTTATGTAACATATTAAAAAACCTATTATTTAAAAATATACATTAAAATACGTTATGTATTAAAATTATATAACATATTAAAAACCTATTATTTAAAAATATGCATTATTTATTTTGTAAAATTCTTCTATATACTTGAAACCATATTATACACCGCATATATATTTCATTTATTATATACTTCAAAAACTATATACTTTATATACCAAAAATGTATATATTATATTTTTCAAAATTATACTATATACCTTAAAAATTATATATTATATCCAAAACATATATGTATTATTTTATAAGATTATACTATATACTTTGAAAAATAAATATTATGGGTCATAAATACACATATTACAATTTACAAAAATTCTATTTTACGTTAAAACATATTATAGGTTGAGAAATACATATTTTATTTTACCAATTTCCACTTTTCTTATAAATGTATATTAAACATAAAATTATACGTTACATTCCCATTTTGTACTAAATCTATGTGCGTATTAAATCCCTAATATACATACCATTCGAACTAATTTTATCCATAAAATCACAATCACAAACAAGCAATATTAACATAAAAATTAAATTGCAATTGCAATTGCTAGAAATAAATATGCAAAATCTAAACTAAAAATGAATGAAAAAGAATAAATAAAATAATTTAATTTAACAACTGGAAAAAGGACCTAATTTTGAGAAAACAAAATACAAGGACGAAATTAAAAGAAATAACAAGGACGTAATTGAAAATCTTGAAAAACTATAGAGGACCCGGGGAATAATTAAAATAGGCGTAATGGCTTCCTCTCGTAATTAGACTACACGAAGGGACTAATTATGCAATTGGACCATGTGGAAGCCCCTCTGGCGCAATTATCTTAGGGCGGAGGTCCTTAAAATGTAATTATACCATTTAAAAAATTATAACACTATAAATCCCCCTTTTGTCCGAACATCCAACCCTTTAGCCATTTTTTTCTCTGTTATAACACTTTCCCCCTAAAACGCTCTCATTTGTTCATCCAGTTCATCTGGGTTCATCATGAACCCAGATTTCGGCGTCTCTCCATCGTGTTTTTCCAGAAAGTGGCGGCCGACGATCCTAAAAACCCACAAACTCCTCATTTTCATACTAAACCTAGATCCGAACCCAAATTTATCAAAATCAATCCCTTTTCCAATTAAAAAACCAAAAGCCGAATTGAAAAAGAAATTTAGGGCTGAAAATCCCCACTCAAAAACCACTCTCCGACTGTTATTTCCCCACCGGTTCACCGTCGGACGGTCTGGGGAGACATGAGGCTTATCATCGGCGAGGACAACACGGAGGTATGAGGGTAAACCCTAAACTCTATTTCTTTTTTATATATATATACATGTTTCAAATATATGAGGAAAAAGAAATACCTTGAAAGGCTTTTTCTTTTTTTATTGCTTCTGGATTTTTCCGTTCGAAAGCTTCTCTGTCGTTACAAATGGTTGATTACATAGCTTTATATCTTTCAGATTACTCATTGCCTATTGATCCTATCGTTTACATGTTTAAGCAAACATTAAATGTTGTCACCGTGGATGATGATGTTTTGACATGCCCTCTTTTTTATGTGTTTCAGCCTGTTCGGTGGTTGAGAGCCGATGGTGTCAACAGAAATCCCGGTGTTGTGGTCATGCGGATGGGGGGATAAACCAGTGCCGGCGCGTGAAGAAGCTGAACGGCCAGAGCATGGGCTGTACGCGCGGGATTCAAACAGTTCAGCTCGATCTAGGCCGTTGGATCAGATCTGATCCGACGGCTGAGATCTTTTCTAGAATGGGCGGTCCAGATTGCATCTGATGGTTGACGTGGCAGCGCTGAATGATGAAACGTGGCGCGCGGGGAGCTAAGGGATCTCTATTCAATTTGGACCGTTCGATCAGCAGCCTTTGATCCAACGGTCCAGATTTGGCTGCGCATGAGAAGAGCATCAAATTAGGGTTTCTTTTAGATAATTATCAGACTTAGGGCTGGGCTTGTTGGGCCAGATAACATATATTAATATTTTTTGGGTTTTAATGGATATGTAAATGGACCTGGACTTATATATAAACATTGGGTTTTAATTATTTTTTTGATCTGTGTTATTATTATTATTATTATCTTTTTAATTGATTCAGCCCATGTTATAATAACTCTTATAATATAACACATATACATATAAACAATTATACTTACACATAACACACTAACTTTAATACACGCATAATATGTATATAATCATACATGCAATATTCATGCCTTAAAGTAATTGAAGTAATAATGAATACATACATACACGCAAGCAATACTTTCAATACACATACTCATACTCACATCTAGACATTAATAATACTAAGACAATAGTAAACGCATTAACAAACACATACATACAATTCTATATCACATGCAAGGTTGACAAACCACACATATATGTCCATATTTTATACATAATAAACACATACTTGTGATACATACTTAGTACATATAATAACACACATGAGCCCATTTTTATCATCATCTAATATATACAAGCCCATTATTGCAAAATAAAAGAACGAGTCAATCCCGGACAAAATTAGTGATTACAAATAGATTTGACTGATCAAACCTTTAAAAATACTTCAAACCTCTAACTTTAACTCAAAAATCTGTTTACCAAACAGGGCCACAATGTAGCTTTACTTAGTGGCTATGGTGTGATATGTTCGTCTCAAAGGCCAAGATTGTATCTCTCCTATTAATGCCAAAATATTTAATTTTAAACCTATAAAGGGTTGTCATGTGTCAATGCTTGAATTGATATCGATGAAGACCAGACTTGGAAAACATTGAATGAGTTTTTTGAATCAGTACTCGAAAGAAGTATTGATACTCAAAGGGTTTGTACTTGATATCAATACTCACAATGTTTAATGGTTAATAAATCTATTAACGAATTTAAGAATGGTGCATAAAGTATTAATAATGTTTATAAAATATTAAATGATTAAATTGCTCTTGCTTAATATACTAAGAGTTGAAGAACCTCGATCGATCATAAGTTGTATGGTAATACATAGTAATCCTAGATCGATTATGATTTATATGATGTTTCTGTGGCCTTGTGAGCATTGTTTGGTCGTGTGATTTCGTGTGATGTGGGGTTCTTGATACTTGATGGTCGTGTCGCAACACCGAGGAGGTTAAGTTGTTGGATGTTTATTCTTGACGATATGCTATATCAGGCTTTATCCATGCATAGTTTTTAAGCTAATCAGATGTACGCTTGTTTATGATATTATGTGACATCAGACGTGTTCCGAAAGTACTCGATGTTTTGTGATATCAAGTACGATAAACTAGTTGTGTAACCCCCTAAACCGGCCTATACGATAAAACTAATTTCGGGAGGTCACATTCCATGCCAAAACTTCCCATGAAAATATTTACAATTTAAAGTGCAATAAGACAGTAATTATAAACCATAAATTTAATATAAGAAGTTTGGTCCAAACCATATCAGAAATTAGTTATAAAATATGCTACCTCGGCAAATGAGTAAAATATGTAGTATCAAAATATTGGCTCCTATCACCCAGATAAAGACAATATAGCGGACAAAAACATTACAACAAAAGACGAGTACGAATGTGTCGATCCTCCAAGTGTCAAGTTCAAAGGTGGCCTATCCAAAAGTATCTGAAAGGAAAAGATTTTGGGGTATAAGCTAGGGAGCCCAGTGTGTTTCAACAAATGCATATAAAACATATAAATAGTTCAGTTGTGCATAAACGTTTCAGTAAAACATGTTCAAGAGCAACCAAAGTTTTGTTTATACTTAACTACCCTCCAACCGTACACCAATATGCAGTTCCCCAAAACTGCATCCATAAGGCCTTACCCTAGGCCCAATGGGCGTAGGAGCCAATCTAAGGGGCTGCCTTAGGTCCATAAGGAATTACCCGAGCCGAAGCATCAGAACCTACCCAAGGGGCAACCTCGGGTCCATAAGGAATTACCAGCGCTGAACCTACATAAACTTTATAACTTGTCCCAATAGTATACCCCAGATACAGATCAGAGTTTGTACAACAGACATTAATATCAGGAACCATGGGCAGACATGTTTATATCAATAAACAGTAACCATAGGTCATGCTTTCAAATCTAACATATGGGCATTCTATTAAGTAGATAAAGTAGTCATTCATTTAAATTAGATAACTAAATAATGTTTCCCGGAATATAGATATGTTTCCAAAGCAGTTAAGGTATTCAAATCATATAAAATTATTCATGCTTTCAATCAGAGGAAAATTATTCATGTGCAAATGATCATTTCAGAAAATATTTAAAACCAAAATTTTGCACACAAGGAACTGTAATCACTAATTTTGTCCGGGGTTAACCTTGTTTTATATATTTTCAATAATGGGCCTATATGTTTATTATTAGGTGATTATAAAGTGGACTCATGTGTGTTAGTATATATATATATATATATATATATATATATATATATATATATATATATAAAGTGTATATCATAAGTATATGATCGTTATGAGTGTCTATTTAAAACATAAATGTATCGCATGTAGTATATGTATGTGTTATTAGTATATTATATGTGTTTATATTATGTGCATATATATATATATATATGTATTAGTTATTTCAATGCCATTATCGATTAAATATGGATGTTTATATTGCATATGTGTTCATATGTACACGTTATGAGTGTATTATTGTTTTTATGTACATGCGTTCACGTATATGTAATATGTATGCGTACCTATACATTATACGTTAGTATTATTATCATGAATTATTGTTATCTATATATATATATATAGATCATAATAAAAATTAAAGCCAGTGTTTTATAAATGTCCAGGTCCATTACATATTTAAATCCCCCCAAAAAATAACAATACAAAGGCCTGTTTGGCCCAAACCCAATACAAAAACCCTAACACTAATCTGATCCCCTCTTATCCATTTTGCAGCGGCCAGCATCTGGCCGTTGGATCATATCTAATCCAACGGTCCAGATCAAGCCCAAGATGACTGCCTAGATCCCTAGGTGCACGTGTTCCTCACGTTCGCAACTGTTCAGCTCCTACGCGCCCACGCACCGGCTCCCCAACCTCCACGCTCGAGTGTGACCCACGCCCTGGACGACCTTCATCGACACCGAGAGTTATGCCGATCCTCAACCACCGAGCCAGAGAAACACATAAAAAATAGAGGGGCATGTCAGAACATCATCATCCACAGTAATGGCATTCAAAGTTTGCTTAAACTTGTAAATCATAGGCAATATGGCAATGAACAATCAGAATAAGATATAAGCATGTAATGCATCATTTGTAACAACGACAATTAAAAAAACAGAAGCAATAAATACAAAAAGTAGCCTTTCAAGGTATATATTCTTCCTTTTTTCAGTTTATCTATATGCATGTATATACATAAAAAATGATAGAAAAAAAGAGTTAGGGTTTTAACCATGTAGATTTTCCTCGCGTCGTTTCGGTTTCCTCTGATTAACGCTCCTCCATTGATAAGATGTGGCATCTTCAAGGTTGGGTATGGTGAAAAGGTGGAAGTATGCAGCGGTGAAAGCCCTTCGTTTGATTCGGCTTTTGGGTTTCTTAACTAGGAAGGGTTGATTTTGTTAGAATAGGGTTAGGATTTAGGCTCGGGTTGAAAGAGGGGCGTTTTTGGGTAGGTTTAAGTTCATCGGCCGCCGTGCATCTGATGCCTCGACTTCCACGTGCGATGAATGATCATCCGCTCCAATCGCCACGTGGGCAGATCCAACGGCTCCCAGAGGTACTCGTACCTTGAGCCCTTCCTCACTCTGGTCCCTTTCCCTCTTCAATTTGCCACGCCATTCTGAGGAACGAGTGCCGCGCTATCTGACCGTCGTCTTCCATAGCTGGACGTCACGGTTCACGGGCAAGACAAATAAAGGCAGAAACATTAGAGATAACAGGCCGACAACCAAATCAAAAGACAGCAAAAGCATTATCAACATGCATCCAATATGATTTTTCTTTTCATTTTCCAAACAAATGTAACCCTCAGATATAAAAGGGAACCCAACAGACATGTAACACAGATTCAGAATTCCAACCAGCAATACAAAAAATAGATTCCAAAGGTACATTCATCTTTCAAAAAAACATGCATATAGATAGATAACTAGGGTTAGATTTTACCTTCGAGCATGTTTTCCCTTACGATGACAAGCCTCATAGCGTCATCTGATGTTACGAACGGTGAGTCGGCAGAGGGGAAAGGCATCGCTTTGAGTCTCGTTTTAAAAAAAAGACTTTTTGCTTTAGCTTTTTGAGGAATTGAGGGTTTTCGTTTGTTTCTGTGGAAAATAGGTTTAGATCAGAGTTTAGGAAGCAGAGATGAGTGTTTGGGGGGTATATCAAAGGTTGCCGACTGCCGGTGAACGGTGGCCGACGCGGCAGAGCACGGCCAGATTCTGGAGATAGAGGTGGTTTCTGGGTTTGGGGATGAACACCATGGCAATGTTCATCCCTATTTTGGAAAAAAAGAAGAAAAAAGAAAAAATTTTAGGCTGAAAACTATAACCAAAAAGAGAAATTGTTATAAAACGTTATGTTTTATACAAAGCCCGTCTTTTTTGTGTTATTCACGTTATGAGTCCCTCCACCTCATTATAATTACGCCATGAGGGTCTCCGCATGGGTAAATAACCCATTTGATCCCTCCGCATGGTCTAATTACGGGATAGAGGCCATTCCACCTTTTTAAATCTCTATTTGGGTCCTCAAACTTTTTACCAGTTCGCAATTGCACCCCGTTTCTTCTTTTTCTTTTTACATTAGTCCCTCAAATTTTGTTTCTTTATAATTTGGTCCCTTCCAGTGTCTAATTTCCTTTTAATGTACATGCATTTTATTTCAATTTGTCTATGTTATTATTATTCTTTCTAACGATTCATTTTACTATTTTGGATGTGGTTATTATAACCTCTATTTTGTCAATTTGTTACGATATACATATTTGCCCTATGTAAAGTTTATTACGTGTATATTTTATTGCAATATATGATTACTTCCTTTTAAATAGAAAGGAAAAAAACAACTTAAAGTATGTTCCTTTAGACATATGGACATTGGAAGTTCCTTTTAGTTAATTAAGCATGATATGTTTTCCCTTAAAGTGTATGTAGTTAGAAATTCAAATATAGTATATGATATGTAGGTTTAGGTGCTTTGGGCCTTTCTTCTTGGGCTAAGCTTAGAAACTTAGCCTACTTGGTCTTTTGGGCTTTAGGCTTGTTAGATTAGACCTCTTAGATTAGATTAAGCAAGATTAGTTTAATTAATTTAAAATCGTGTGCTCATCTTATAGGGGCACGATTTTTAAATTGATTAAATTAACTTAGGATTAGAACTTTTTTAGAACCTCAGTTAGAATTTAGGGGTGGGCTAGCTTAATTAATTTAAATTTATTCTTGTCTTATTAGGATAAATGTTAAGTTTGTTAAGTTAGTTAAATAATTTCACATTACCTTTAAGATAAAATTAATAAGGAGATTAGATTGACACTTAATTAAGGCCCTGGTTAACATGATTAGTTCTTAAATAGTGTTCTTGGCTTATTGGAATACTAGTTTAGAATCGATCAAATTAATTACCATGTTACGAGATAATCCATAACTTATTGGGGGTTTTCTAGATTTTAGGGTTTAATTAATTTAGGCTAATATTAGTTTCACTTAGCTAATAATTACATCACCAATTGAATTTTTCATAATTTGGGCCTTTTAGGTTAGGGCTTTTATGGGCTTTGGAGTGTTTATCTTTAAGCCTTTTATTTGGCATGCATTCTTAATTGTCATTCGTGTGATTTATTTATTTGGAATTAATCAATCTAAATCATAGAAAAAGAGGTAGTTATTAGTTTTGATATTTGTGTCATAACGGTCTTGCCTTAAGGGACGTTGGCCAAATATTTGGATTAATCCCTACTATCCCGAGGTAAAAGATAATCCAAATTGGCAATATCATGACATCACGTCTTAAATGCTTACACCATGCATAAAGGTGACGTACGAAAATTGAATCATAAATTAATACGACAGTCGGGCTTATTCGATGTCGGTTTAATCTATGGTTCGTTGTATCGTTAACCTTACTCATTAAATGTCCAATTAATTTGAACCCACCAATTTGATAAAGCTTGTCCAATTAAAGTCAATTTTTAATTAGGGTCGCCAAGTTAAAATTCTTTTCAAATTTCGATGATTTTCTTCAATTGAAAGCAACAAATATTTTCGGTACCGATTTTCGGGCGCGATAGGGGTGCTAATCCTTCTCCACACGTAACCAACTCCCGAACCCTTTCAAAACGAATCTTTGGTTTTGCGGTGTCCGGCCTACCTTATCCAAGTGGCCGGTGGCGACTTCAAGTTTTATCGAGTTTTAAAAGAATAATTTTTAAGAGCCAAGATTACAAAGCAATGACTTTGGGGATAACCCGTAGCGTCAAACATATAAATTATCTATTCTCTACTCTGCCAAGAAATGTCGCTACACAGCTAATATGAGCCTAAGTCTAGCAATAATATGAGTAAAAATTGTGAATAAAATAGTACTTTTAGACACTTAACACGCCCCCAAACTCGAACTGTTGCTTGTCCTCAAGCAATGCAAACTAATAATTACCCGCCAAGACTTCAATTTTCACAAACTTAACTTCGAACTTGATTTCAATCCTCAAAACCGTGGCACAAAGTATGATTGACTTTTAATTTTTCGGACAACTTAGGAGTTACTCAGAATTGAACTATAATGCTTGTGAGTGTGTACGGAGTTGTGTGCAAGTTAATTTTTCGAATTCTATGTGAACAAGAGGTTTTCAAATTACTTACTTGGTGTCTTTTAACATGTTTTAACTAGAGTCGGTTTCGGGCACCTCTAGTTTTTTGTTTTCTTAAGTTTTTCTTTTATGCGACTAGAGCCGATTTCGGGCACCTCTAGCGATCAATTTTTAGCACATACTAGAGCCAGTTTCGGGCACCTCTAGCATTCATCCAATTTTTATTTTATCCCCTAATTTTTTAACTATCAACCTAAGTTCGCTAGAATTCCTTAAATCAATCAAGCCATAACAGTGTTTCATCAAGTTTAGCATCATAGTAGGATTCTAAGTGTTTCCACGGTTATCCTAGAATAAAAAGTTCTATCAATTAAGTGCATTGGCAAAGTCATCATCGGATATTCATCAAATCTAAGCAATTCTTGTTCCAACTAAAGGCATGACAAGCAATTTATGTGTCCTATATACAATACTTAAAATGAATGCAACTAAACATGACAACTAACTAGTAACAATCCCCCCAAACTCGAGTAAGGCATTGTCCTCAATGCATGTAAAAAGAAGAAAATAAAATAAAAAAATAAAATGTAAACGATGACTTACTTCGAAAGCTCGTCGCGTGGATGATTAGTTTCCTTTTGGCCTGTGTCTTGATTCTTTTGCTTGAACGCGGTGGTTGCTTCCTTGTTGCCGATTGTGGAATCGATCCTCGTACGGGGGTGTCCTCATTGTCCTCATCATCCTCTTCCTCAATGTCATTGGCTTTTCGCTTGGGCTTGGAGGATTCGACTGGTATGGTCTTTGTTGGTGCAATGGAGGACTCGTCCGAATCTGAAAAATTAGAAAATTATTCAGTACGAGTTGGTTCGGGCATAGGTATTTTACTTTTGTCTTTTGCAGTGGTTGTCGGGGCATCTTCAGTCTCGGTTGCCACAGCATCTTCAGTGTGGGTTGTCGTGGCAACTACTGGGGCATGTGCTGTGTAGGTTGCCGTGGCATCATCTGTTGCGGTTGCCGTGGCAATTGCTTCGGCGGTTGCAGTGGCAAGAATTTCGATAGGAAAGATAGGGAACGACACTCGGTTGTCCGGGTAATTTTCCAGGATGACTTGGGTGTTGGCATTGTTGTGGTCCTTCATGTACCACATGAACATTAGTTAGCGGTCTTCAATTTGCTTAAGATGGTTCGCCAACGGTTGTAAGAGTGCTTCAAGTTGTCCTGGGATTGCTGGCCGAGTTGCCCGGGCATCCGGTGCCAGGGCATCAGGAGTTACCGAGGCAGTAGGAGTTACCGCAGCAATTGTAGGCGTTGAGGATTTTACCGGTGCCTCTCCCATTAACTTTCGGATTTGTGCTTGATTCCAACCGGACTTTGGTAGTGCCTTTTCATCGGTTGACTCACTTGGGACATACATCTCCTTGCAAACATTGGAGATTAGGCAATGAAAGAAAAGAGAACCCTTGTCTTTTGTGCTACATACAAAAATCTTGTTACAAATAATTTTTCCCATGTTAATGATGCGATTATGCAAGATAGAATGTATGAGCAAAAGACGAGGTGTATCAACGGTGGTGTTGTGTGTGGTGGGCATTAAAGAAGTTTTAACAAACTTATTCCATAATTTTGCCTCGGGTTTAAGCCGAAGGCGGTTTACCGTGCCCTTGTATTTACCGTTGTTCCAATGAGTTCTTGGTAGAGTTAGTTATTGAAGCACCTTGTCGAGTTGCTTGGGCGTGAGTTGATCAACAAAGGCTTGATGCTCGTCCTTCTCAACGTAGAGCCCGTAAAAGGCGTTGATGCTCCCAGTGCTTATGAGGATAGCTTTGTCGCGAACAAACACGTAGGGATTTTTTGGGTTAGGCGAGTGAGCATAGAATTCTCTTACCCATGAGATATTTCCCGGTTCCAGTTGATGGTAGAAAATTTGCTACTTTTGGTGTGCAATCCTTTCAAAGATTAAGGGTTCAAGGCTGAAATCTTGATGAGAGTTGGAGTATTCGAAGCCTTATTCTTCGAAAATCTTCTGGCTTTCAAACTTGGAGTGAAATCGTTCTTGAACCACCGGTATAGCAAATTTCTTGTAGCTTGGCTCCTTGGAAGAACTTGGGTGCACCAAAAACTTGAGTTTTGTTGCCATGGATGATCTTGGTTGTGAGTTGAGTAGAAACAAAGAAAAGAAATCAAAATAAACTAAAGAGTTGTAAGGTTAAAAGTAGGAATAGGTTTCTTGGAAGTTAAGGGTGATGGGTTAAATAGAAAAGATAGGTAGTAAATTTGGTAGGTGGGTTTGATTGGAAAGAAATAAAGCAAGGGTTATTGATTGGGGGAGTTGGGCGGCTAAGGGAATTGGGGAAGGGGTTTGGCCGGCTATAAGGGTTTATTTAGGGTAAATTGGAGGCTTAATATAAGCCTTAGATTTAGCCCATTAGTTTCCTTGTTGAAGAAACTTCCTTCTTGAATCCAATTCCTCTTTATCTTGAACTATTTTCCTACAATTCAAAAACAAATAAAACAAGGATTAAAATTAAAGATAAACTAAAGATATAAATAAAGATGTGCAAAGAAATTCTTAAACCTAAAATTCAAAAACAATTAGATAAATATGAAAGAAAAATGTAGTCTCAACCTAAAGAAAATAAATAAATTTATTTAAGAATAACCGAAATTAATAAAAAATAAATAAAATAAGTTCGAGTAAAAGGAAAAAAATAAAATAAAAAATATCGAAAGGAGAGGATGCTCATGCATCTCCTAAGGTGACCACTTCTTTGTTACGTTCCACATGAGCACCGTTGTAGTGCTTCAATCTTTGTCCGTTAACTTTGAATTCATGTTCGTCGGTGGTGGACTTGATTATCACGGCACCATAGGAGAATGGTTTGACTACTTCAAATGGTCCTGACCATCTTGATCTCAATTTTCCTGGGAAAAGTTTCAGCTGAGAATTGAATAGGATAACTAGTTACCCTAGCATGAATTGTAGTGACAATAGTTTCTTGTCATGCCATTGCTTTGTTTTCTCCTCGTAGATTCGTGCATTGCCCTAGGCGAGTGCACAGATTCTTCTATCTCGTTGAGATCTAGTAAATGCTTTTGTCTGGCACTCTCCCAATCCGTATTCACGGTCTTGATTGCCCAATATGCCTTGTGTTCGATTTCCACCGGTAAGTAACAAGTCTTACCGTAGACAAGGCAAAATGGGGACATTCCCAAGGGTGTTTTGAATGTGGTTCGGTAAGCCCAAAGTGCTTCATCTAGTCTTGTAGACCAATCTTTTCAGGAAGGATTGACAACCTTCTCGAGGATAATCTTCAATTCTCGGTTAGAAATTTTTGTTTGCCCGTTAGTTTGTGGATGATATGCCGTGGCAATTTTGTGTGACACTCCGAAGCATTGCAACATCTTGGCAATAAGTCTGTTGTCAAAGTGCTTGCCTTCATCACTAATAATTGCTCTTGGCATCTCAAACCGTGTAAATATATTTTTCTGCAAGAATCTTTGCACGGTCTTGGAATCATTAGCGGGGACTGCAGCGGCTTCAACCCACTTGGACACTTAGTCAACGACAAGTAGAATGTAGAGGTTGCTGAATGAAGATGGGAAAGGTCCCATGAAATTGATCCTCCGTGCATCGAACAATTCCACCTCAAGGATGTTTTGGAGCGGCATCTCATGTCGTCTAGAGATATTTCTCGTCCTCTGGCAACGATCACATTGCTTGTAAAACTCTTGGGCATCTTTGTACAGTGTTGGCCAATACAAACCGGATTGTAAAAATTTGGACGCAATACGTGTTCCTCCAAAATGTCCTCCATAGGGTGAAGAATGGCATTGTCAGAGTACATTCTATTGCTCCTCTTCAGGGACACGTCGGCGTATAACCTGATCTACATATTGTTTAAACAATAGAGGCTCGTCCCAGAAATAATGTTTAGCATCATAGTAGAACCGCTTTTTTCCTTGGTGAGTAAGGCCATAAGGTAAAATACCACACACAAGGAAATTAACTAAAACTGCGTACCAGGGTATTGCTGAGGCAACTAGACTTGCCGAGGCGTGTGCTTCTGGAGTTATCGAGGCATCAAGGATTGCTGAGGCATGTGTTACCGTGGCAACTACTTTAGTGGTTACCGAGGCATGTGCAATAGGAGTTGCCGAGGCATCAGGGGTTGCCGAGGCATCTAACAGTTGCTCATTTAAGTATGCAGCGCATATCTCTAAATCTGCTCCTCCTCCCTTTTGCGTTCTAAGCGTGATAAGTGATCGGCAACTTGATTCTCTGTTCCTTTCCTGTCCTTAATTTCAATATCAAACTCTTGTAAAAGCAATATCCAACGAATCAATTGAGGTTTGGCATCCTTTTTAGAAAATAGATACTTAATTGCCGAATGATCCATATGGACAATTACCTTTGTACCAATCAAATAGGACCGAAACTTGTCAAATACAAAAACTACTGCTAGTAACTCTTTCTCCGTTGTTGTGTAATTCACTTGAGCGCTATTAAGAGTTTTACTAGCGTAGTATATCACATGAAAAATCTTACCTGTGCGTTGGCCTAGGACTACTCCTACCGCAAAATCACTTGCGTCACACATGAGCTCAAAAGGTAGCGTCCAATCGGATGGAACGACAATGGGTGCCGAGGTAAGCTTTTTCTTTAGGGTTTTGAATGATTGGGCGCAAGAATCATCAAAATTAAAGACTTTATCATGTTTAAGAAAATTGCACAAGGGTTTAGTAATCTTAGAAAAATTATGAATGAACATCCTATAAAAACCTGCATGTCCAAGAAAACTTCAAATTCCTTTAACCGAACTTGGTGGTGGCAATCTCTCAATCACGTCCACCTTGGCTTTGTCTACTTCGATACTCTTGGATGAAATCTTGTGGCCGAGTACGATTCTTTCATCTACCATAAAATGGCACTTCTCCTAATTAAGGACTAGATCGGATTCTTCGCATCTTGCCAACACATTCTCCAAATTGTCGAGGCAACTGTCAAAGTCATCACCAAATATGAAAAATCATCCATGAAGATTTCAAGAAAGTTTTCAACCATGTCTGAAAAAAGTGTCATCATGCATCTTTGGAAGGTTGTCGGGGCATTGCATAATCCGAACAGTATCCTTCGAAAGGCATAAGTACCGTATGGGCATGTAAAGGTTGTTTTTTCTTGATCTTCTGGTGCTATGGAAATTTGATTGTAACCTGAATAACCATCAAGAAAACAATAAAAGGGTTTACCTGCAAGACGGTCAAGCATTTGATCAATAAAAGGGTAAGAGGAAGTGATCTTCGAAAGGCATTGTACCAGACTTACCCATTTACTATCAAAGATGGGGTATATGATACCGGCGTCAAGCCACTTGATGATTTTTTTTCATTACAACCCCTTTCATGGCATGATTTAGTATCCCCTGGCCTCAATCGAAGGTTTGTGATCATCTTCCAACAAAATCTTGTGCAAGTACACAACCGGAATAATTCCCTTCAAGTCAGCAATTGTCTACCCTATCGCCTTTTTGTGTAGCGTCAACATGTTGATCAGCTTCTTTTCCTGCTCAGGCTGTAACTTAGAGGAAATAATTATAGGGTTGAAGTGACAAAAGCAAGAATATCAATTCAATAAGTTTCTTGATATCTTAAAGCAAGTCCATATCAATTTGTCGTTGGTTGAGGCAATTGAGCAAATGCCGAACTATGCTAAGTTTCTTAAAGACATTGTGTCCAAAAGAACAAGGTGATACACTGCCTATAATTATTTCCTCTAAGTTTCTTAAAAACATTGTGTCCAAAAGAACAAGGTGATACACTGCTAAAAGATGGGGTATACTCTTCTAGCCTTGTTCTTTTGGACACAATGTCTTTAAAAAACTTAGCATAGTTCGGCATTTGCTCAATTGCCTCAACCAACGACAAATTGATATGGACTTGCTTTAAGATATCAAGAAACTTCTTGAATTGATATTCTTGCTTTTGTCACTTCAACCTTTATGGGAATTGTGGTGGAAGTCGGATATCTTCGATCCTTTCATTGGTCTAGAACCTGATTGACAGCATTTTCAGGGCAACTGGAGTTATCGAGGTGTCATCAAATAGGGTTACTGTGGCATGCTTATCGTTGGTTGCTGCGGCATGCTCATCTGGGGCATGCTTATCATTGGTTCCGCGACGTCGTCAACTGGGGTTGCTGTGGCATTTCCTGGTTCAGCATTTGAGGCTTGGCCGCTGGGTTCATCTTGTTTTTTTGTGGAGTTTTGTTTGATGAGCGAGTTTGAGCCTCTTTAAGTCGTCAGCCACTTCTAGTGGTGATCGACTTACATTGCTCGTGGCCAGTTACTCTTGCGACTTCAGTATCACTGGGTACACCTCCTTCCAGTCTAGTATTCATGTTTTGAGCAAATTGTCCGACTTGAGTTTCCAATTATTTTATTGCCGCCTCTTGGTTTTGCAATCTCATCTCGGTCCTGTTAATAAAAGCATCAGTTCTTTTTATGAAGTTACTATTCTCAGCCATATAAGATTCAGTTTTTAACATGAAAGCATTGAGAGAATTTTCCAAAGAACTAGATGTTATCGGTTGTTGATGCGGCAACTGTTGCCGTGGCATATTCTGCTGGAATCCCAATGCTTGTGCATTCTGATTGTTTTGGTTCAGAGCATTGTTAGGATTACTCCATGAAAAATTAGGGTGCCTTTTCCAAGCTGGATTGTATGTGTTGGACATCACATTGGTGTTCCGGTTGTAATTCCCCATATAAAAACTGGATTCTGGATTTTGCGTGCATTTAGAAGAATCATGGTTACCACAACATAACTCACAAAAGGAATCTACTACCTTGACCTCCTGTGTGTTGTTTTGTTTTTGCATGTTCTGGACCATTTTGGTTACAATGGCCAATTGTGCAGAAATTGAGTCTGATGATCCCAGTTCATATATTGTGGTTTGGCGTCTAACTCATCCTCTTCTAGTAGTTGGGAACTGATAATCATTCTTGGCGAGCCTGTTCAAAAATTGCATTGCTTCTTCCAGTGACTTATCTAGGAGTATTTCGTTTGCTGAGGCATCTAGCATCATCCTTATTGGTGTATTCACAGCATTGTAAAACATGGTCACTTGTGTCCATACCGGGAATTCGTGTAGGGGACATTTGTGTAGAAGTTCTCTATATCGCTCCCAAGCCTCGTACATGGATTCATCATCTGCTTGCCGAAAAGAAGTAATTTTATTACGAAGCTTATCAGTAAAATTTGTAGGATTAAACTGAGCAAGGAAATCACGATATAGATCGGTCCAAGATCCTATTGATCCGGCTGAAATACTATTCAACCATGCTTTCGCCCTATCCCTCAGTGAATAGGGGAATAATCTTAGCCGTAAAACATCTGGGGTGACTCATTGTATTTTGAATGAATTGCAAATCTCGAGGAAAGATTTAAGATGTTGTCGTGCATCTTCAGTTGCTGAGCCGCCAAATTGACCAATTATGTTGATCATATTAAACATCACTAGTTTCAACTCAAAGTGGTTGGCTTCAATTTCAGGTTTGGCAACTCCTGGATTAAGTCCTTCAAGATCTTCCTCAAGATAGTCTCAAACAGTTATGTTTCGTGCAAGAATCACTCCACCTCCCACTAGAACATTCCGATTATTGTTGGCATTCATATTGTCGTCTTGATTAGCCATTGCTACTCTTAGCCTTTGTCTGAGTCTTTGCAAGGTACGTTCGATTTCTGGATCAAAGGGATATTCTGGTGTAGTTGGTCTCGCCCTGGTCATATACCAATGCAAAACCAAAGTTTGTTAGCCCTTCGAATCTTAAACAATAAAAAGTGCAAGAAAATAAAAACAAAGTTGCTATTGCCAATCCCCGGCAACGGCGCCAAAAACTTGTTGTGCGTAATAAGTGCTCCACAATTGTGCAAGTGTACATGTCGCAAGATATAGTATAAAAGATATCGTCTCCACAAGGATTGGTGCCACTTCAAGAATTTAGTCTATTGCACTGTAAAAGTAAAAACACAAGTAGATAATTGTAGGAGTTTTAACTAACAACTAATCTAGAAAGCAATAAAGTAAAAGAAGATGTAATCAAATGAGAGAGAATAGGCCAGGTTATCGTGAGTTGAGGTGTGATAGTCGAATGGATCATCTTGGTAAAATAGTGCAGCGACAACTCAGTTGCCGTGGCAACTTGCGCAGTTGGGTTGCCTTGGCAACTAGTAGAACGGTTGCCTGGGCAACTGTTTGGACGACTGGGCAGCAAACTTCAAGGTTCGGCAGAGCGTTCTTCAATGGTTTGTTCTTATCCCTAAGTCGAAACTCTAGCTAATTGTGCATGCCTTGACAATACATCCTTGCGTGAATCAAGGGTGAACAACAACCAATCTTGCGCTCCTCTTAGCCGTTGAAATCCTAAACTTATTCCTAAGCCGGATTAGTCTTCATCGTCGATAGATTGAATAAAAACCATACTCATTCGTTTCTTGAATCTAACTCTCCCGATATTAGATAAATAGATAGATTTACGAGATTCTCTCCCAATTCACTCGCAAACAAGAATAAAAGCCAAGAATGAGTAAACCTTGAATTGAAAGTGCAAACTCTATTACCTAAACAAAATCTAACTGTTTCTCACAACCACAAAACACAATAACCTTAGCCGAATAGATTTAGTTCATGGCTAGGTTCTAAAGAAACACGAAACAAAGTTTTCCTAACATAATCCTAATCGAACAAGAAAGAAAAAGATGAAGATGTTGAAGCCCCTTGTCGAATTCTCTCATCTCTTGCACATATGGAGTTTGACGGCTTGGGCTCCTTTAAATAAGAGATGGCTAGGTCAAAGTCTTTCTTGGGGAGGAAGTCAAGTTGGAATTAAATACTTTTAAAGAATATAATTCTTTATTATATTTAAATTCCTTCTAGATCTTCTCCTATCTTCTTGGGATTTAATCTCTCTTTGACCTCTCCATATTGGGCATATCCAGTCATCAATTTTGGTTGCCACATCATCTTATCCATTCTTGTTGATAATTGCCCTGGCAGCTAGCTCGGCATATCCTTCCGTACTGTCCTGGCAACTGCTTCCAGCTCTGGCAACTAATTCTGCATACACAAAAACAACTACCGGCAGCGCCCTTTTTCCACAAAATTAAGCAAAATAGGAAATCAAGCTTGACCATCAAGGAAACAATGAAAACATGCATGAATGGCTAATAATGCAACTAATATGAGCCTAAGTCTAGCAATAATATGAGTAAAAAGGGTGAATAAAATAGTACTTTTGGACACTTAACAACGATCCCGGGATCGTCAAGTGCACAAGAGGAAAAGAAGATGATGGAAACAGAACTTGCTCAACCAGGTGGCAGAAAAGTAACCGATGTGGGGCATCTAACAAGAAGTGGTCGGTGCTACATTCCAGAAAACTTGAGGGATCCAAATGAGAAAGTCCAGGAAGCTGGAGTAGGATTTGAAAGGTTGTTTGGAGAAGACCCACCTGCAAAGATCAAGGAGCCCGTCACAGAAACGCAAGCACAAGAGTTTCTTAAATTTTTGAAGCACAGCGAGTATAATGTCGTCGATCAACTTTGGAAACAACCAGATCACATTTCAGTGCTTGATCTGTTACTAAATTCAGAAAAGCATCGAGAGGCATTGTTGAAGGTTTTGAACGAGACCTTCGTTGCAAAAGACATTTATGTTGGAAGATTAGATCTTATCATAAGTTACATTACTGACGTCAATCACATTACTTTCAGCGATGACGAGATTCTAGGGGAAGGTACAGGGTCCGTCAAAGCCTTGAACATCACTACCCATGTTAAGGGTTATGTATTGCCAGGCGTTTTAATTGATAATGGCTCTGCATTGAATGTCATGCCATTAGCCACGCTACAACAACTACCAATCGACATCTCATATATGAGGCCATGTCATAATACGATACGTGTTTTTGATGGGACTCAAAGAGATGTGGTTGGGAAGATAGAGGTACCCCTGCTCATTGGTCCCACTGAATATGTGGTCGATTTTGTGATCATGGATATCCAGCCATCTTACAATTGATTGTTGGGAAGGCCTTGGATACACTCGGCTGGCGTCGTTCCGTCCCCACTCCATCAAAAGTTAAAATTTGTCACCGATAGGAAATTAGTAACAGTGAATGTAGATGAGGACATCATCGCTTCAGTAACTCCGGATACATCATACATCCCTACTAATGGAGAAGCGATGGAATGTGCCTTCAGAGTCTTGGAACTTATCAACGCTACTTTTGTTGCCAAAGGAAACAAAGTTCCGCACCCCAAACTTTCAAACTGCACTATGATGATGGTGTTCGAAACCCTAGGAAAAACAGCAAGAAAGAATAAAGGTTTAGGGAGGAATCTACAAGGGCATCTTCGTCCTGTTAGTGTGATTCACAAGGTAGATCACTTTGGACTTGGCTATAAGCCTAACTTTCTGCAAAAGAGGCTAGAGTGGAAAAAGAGACAAGAACAGAGGAAAGCCAGGTTGAGGGGGGAAGACATTCCTTAGGCTCCTATTACCTATTCAAACTTCAGAAGGATCTTTGTATCTGGGGGAGTTCGAAACTCGGAGGAGGATATCCAAAAGGCAAAATAGAAGAGTGAAAGGTGCCTCTAAGAAGAGCTGATCAGTGAGGCTTTAGAAGAAATGAATGTAAACATGATCAGTGACAAGAGCAAGCCTAACCAGTTTTTGGCCAGAATTCACACGTGCCTCCCAGAGGAAGAGCTCAACAACTGGACCTTCAGAGTCGTGCCAACACTCAATAGGAACCAATCAAAGTAATGCCTAGAACCACTCTGGTGCTTTGGCCCGAAAGTAACAGACATCTTTTGTAAAAAAAGGGCAACTATGTCATATTCATCTGCAATGAAATATATCTATCTTTTTTTTTCTCTCAAATGGAAAACATGGCATTCATTCCATCCATTCCGTTTCATTCATTATTTATTCATTCACCTATTCATTTATTTATTAGTTAATAATTTATTTATGTCATAAACTACATCATTCTTTTCCTAATACGCATTTTTAAAATCGTGTAGGCCCCTTAATATAAACCGTATGAACAATGTGGAACCTAATCCTAAAGTAGACTTCAAACAACCCGTGTACTTGGCAGAGGTAGACGAAGAAAATGATGAGATTCCTGAAGAGCTGTTAAGAATGATGGCCGATGAGGAAAAGCAAATCCTTCCGCACCAAGAGAAGCTAAAGATCCTAAATTTGGGAACGAATGAAGAAAAGAAAGAAGTAAAGATCGGGGGTACCCTATCACCGAAAATCAGACAAGAGTTGGTGGAATTGCTTGTGGAATTTAGAAACGTATTCGTATGGTCATACCAAGACATGCAGGGCTTAAACACGAACATTGTAACGCACAAGCTTCCCATTAGGCCAGAATGCAAGCCCGTTAAGCAAAAGCTTCAAAGAATGAGAACATACATGTTACTGAAAATCATGGAAGAGGTGAAGAAACAGTTTGAGGTCGGGTTTTTGGAAGTCTCTAAGTACCCAGAATGGGTAGCCAATATCGTGCCGATACCAAAGAAAGATGGGAAGGCACGTATGTGTGTGGATTATAGAGACCTTAATAAGGCGAGCCCCAAGGACAACTTTCATTTGCCCCATATTGACACTTTAGTGGATAATACTGTGGGGCATGCGTGGTTCTCGTTCATGGATGGCTTCTCGGGGTACAACCAGATCAAAATACGCCCTGAAGACATGGAGAAAACCACTTTTGTGACCATGTGGGGCAACTTACCAAAGAGCCATGGTAATTTTGTTTCATGACATGATGTATAAGGAAATCGAGGTGTAAGTGGATGACATGATAGCCAAGTCTAAGACCGAGGATGAGCACATCCAGAATTTGAAGAAACTCTTCCGAAGGCTATGAAAGTATCAATTAAACCTCAACCCGGCCAAGTGCACCTTCGCAGTCACATCAGGGAAACTTTTGGGCTTTGTGGTAAGTCATAGGGGCATCGAGATTGACCCCGACAAGGTGAAAGCAATTCAAGAGCTTCCACCACCGCGAACACAAAAGGAGGTCTGAGGTTCCTTAGGAATGTTAAACTACATATCCCGGGAGTCTGGAATGAAGATTTCCAAGAGGCGTTAGAAAAGATTAAGAAGTATCTGACTGATCCCCCAATCTTAGTAGCACCAGTGCCAGATAGACCGCTGATCTTGTACCTGACAGTCTTTGAAAACTCTATGAGGTGTGTACTTGGACAACACGATGACTCAGGCAATAAGGAAAGTGCCATCTACTATTTGAGCAAGAAATTCACCGATTGTGAAACGAGATACCCGCCAATTCAAAAGTTATATTGTGCCTTGGTATGGGCCACTAAGCAGTTACGACAATACATGTTGTATCATACCACCTGTCTAATTTCCCGAATGGATCCGCTGAAATTTCTAATGGAAGCGCCAGCATTGACAGGGAAGATGGCCCGTTGGCAAATGCTCTTGTCGGAGTTTGACATCGTCTACATGAACCAGAAAGCGATAAAAGGAAGTGTCGTGGAAGATCTTCTAGCAAGTCACTCCTCGGATAACTATGAACCGTTGGATTTCTATTTTCCATATGAAGACTTGATCTGTGGCGTAATTGAAGGGAAATTTGTTGCCGAGAAAGAGGGTTGGAGGCTCTATTTCGACGGGGCGTCGAACGCCCTAGGTCATGGAATAGGAGCAGTATTAATTTCCCTCGAGGATTACCACTACCCTTTCACCAGTAGGCTAGAATTCTTCTGCACCAACAATATAGCCGAGTATGAAGCTTGTGTCATGCGACTCCGAGCAGCCATTGAGAAGAAAATCAAGGTGCTCCAAGTTTTCGGATATGCTTCTTTGGTAGTCTACCAACTTCGAAAAGAATAGGAGACCAGGGATCCGAAGCTGATTAAATATTACGATTTAATCCAAGATTTGGTCAGAAATTTTGAAGAAGCCAGTTTCACCTACTTGCCCAGAGAGGACAACCAAATGGCTAACGCTATGGCCACTTTGGCTGCCGTGTTTAAAGTAAATAGGACAGCCGAGATGAATCATGTCAAGATGCAAACTTTTGAGGTGCTGGCCCACTGCTATAGTTTGGAGGAGGAAAAAGATGGCAATCCATGGTATTACGACATCCTCCAATACATCAAATACCAAACTTACCCAAAAGAGGCCAACGATAATGAAAAAAGAACTATCAGAAGGTTGCCATCAGGGTACGCCCTTGATGGAGAAATTTTGTATAAAATAAGCAAATATCGTATACTTTTTAGGTGTGTCAATGCTCAGGAGGCCGAAACTATTTTAGCAGAGGTCCATGGAGGTTTATGCGCAACCCACGCTAGCGGCTTCTCGATGGCTAGAAAAATCATGAGATACGGCTATTTCTGGTCAACAATGGAAGGAGATTGCATCAATTATACGAAGAAGTGCCATAAATTCCAAATCTATGCCAATAAGATACATTCCCCGCTAGTACCACTTCACGTCATGAACTCACCTTGGCCTTTTGCTGCCTGGGGAATAGACGTCATTGGTCAGATACACCTGAAAGCTTCTAATGGGCTTCGTTGCATCTCAGTAGCCATCGATTACTTTACCAAATGGGTAGAAACTGCCTCATACGCCAATATCACAAGAGCAAAAGTTTGCAAGTTCCTCAACAAAGAAATTATATGTCGTTATGGTTTGCCCAAAAGGATCATCACCGACAATGCTTCCAACTTGAATAACAAAATGATGATTGAGGTGTGTGAACAGTTCAAAATTGTACATCATAATTCTACTGTTTATCGCCCTAAGATGAACAGAGCAGTGGAAGCAGTGAATAAGAATAAAAGAAGATCATAGCAAAAATCGCGAAAAATTACAAAGATTGGCATGAAAAGCTACCTTTTACCCTTTTTGCTTATCGGACCTCTGTGAGAACTCCCACCGGACAACGCCTTACTCTTTGGTATATGGCACAGAGGCGGTATTACCCATTGAGGTGGAGATTTCGTCACTCCAAATTTTGAACGAAGTGAAGTTGGACGAGGCTGAATGGACACAAGCCAGAATTGATCAATTAAACCTCATTGAAGAGAAAAGGTTGAAGGCCATCTGTCATAGCAAATGTATCAGAAAAGGATGATGCGGGCCTATAACAAGAAAGTTCACCCTAGAGAGTTTCAAGAGGGGGATCAGGTGCTAAAAAGATCTTACTTAACCAAAAGGACTTTCTAGGGAAGTGGATGCCTAATTGGGAAGGGCCTTATGTTGTAAAGAAGGTATTCTCCGGAGGAGCATTGATCCTAGCCGAGATGGACGGGAAAGAGTTAAGCAACCCAGTAAACTCGGACTCTGTGAAAAAAGTATTATGCCTGAAGAAAAAAAGAAAAAGGAAAAAAGAAAAAAAGAGAAAAAAAGAAGGAGAAAAGAAAAAAGAAAAAAAGAAAAAAAGAGAAAAAATAATAATAATAATAAAGAAAAAAAGAAAAGAAAGAAGAATGAGGGTTTAGGGCAAAAACCCTAAAATGGACGTCCTAAAACTAGAAGGTGATCTGAATTGAAAATCCGAACAGAATGGTTCAGACATGCGTGAATTTTGGCATATGATTGACAGACTTCATCAAAGGACAATGCTTCAATCCTTAGGTCGTTAAAAGTTGTAACCCAAAATGGCGAGTAAAATGTCTACTGTGGTCGATGGGTTCTCATTGTTCATACAGTCGACGTTATTTATGTCTTTTCTTTTTTATGTTTTCCATGACTTTCAATATTTTGTTAATGTTTCTCTAAGTATTAATAAAATATTATTTTTGTTATCCGTCTCGTCATCATCTCGCAGATGAATTGGCATAGATCACAAAAAGCAAATGATTTCTTGGTATTACTATGAGTTAACCTATTGAGTACAGGTTATTCCAAGACAGAGGGCGAATCTGCCAAGGTTAAGGCAAAAAGGTCATTGGGGTGAAATTGACGAGATTTACCAAAGAAAGACAATGAATACCTCACTTATTATTGAGGGAACTAAAGGCAAAAACTCGGAATGGCGCCCGAAAGAAAAAAAAAGAAAAAAGAAAGAAAAAACCGAAGTGAAAACCCATAAAGGGTGCCTTAGAAGTACAAGTCCAAAAGTGAAAACCTGAAAAGGCACTTTAGTACAAAGGAATCAAGAAGGGGTATAAAGGGTGAACCCAGTGACAAGTGGGGCACCGCCGTCACAAGAAAGAGAGGAAAAAAGCAAAGGAAAGTTGAAATCAAGGGACCAAGAAGAAGAAATGTTCGAGTGAATTATTGCTATCCATGCATCATATTTAGTTAGACATTCCTAGGTTAGGGGCATGCTAACTCATACTATCGCATCATTTTGTCTCTTTTTACAGGATAAAAGGGGAGACCTCTTGAGAAGAGAAACACACATCAGAGTGGAAATTGGGAGAGAATTTCCAAGCAAAGGATTTTGAAAACATCACTTCCCGGTGAAAAAAGCTAGATGATAGAACCTTTTGAAAAGGGGAAGAAGAGGTTAGCATATCCGTTCAGGCTCTCAAAGAGCGAAAGCCTTCATGGAACCCTCATTTGAAGAATTTCTATTTGTTCGTTGCCGATTCGGAGGAACATGTCGTCTTTGTCGGGTTATATCTGTTGCCGTTTCGGAGAGACATCCTGGCGTCACTAAGATTGCTTTCGATCGCTTCGGGAAAGTAAATTCATTTGGATTCATTCGCTACTACTTCGGAAGAATGGGCCATTCGAAAGATATTTGGATTCGTTCATTGCCGCTTCGGAGGAATAAGTCATTCAGTAACTGGTTTGTCCAATGCCGATCGGGAAAGACATGCCAGCGCTACCCACTTGTTTTCTGCCGTTTCGGGGAAACAAGTTATCTCAATTTGCTCGCTGCCATTTCAGGAGAGAAAATCATCCGACGGGGAAGTAGGACAAAATTAGTGCTTATGGTCTTTGCTTTATTCTTGTTTCACAAGTATAAGCAAAGAGGGGCAGCTGTAATCACTAATTTTGTCTGGGGTTAACCCTTTTTATATATTTTCAATAATGGCTTATATGTTTATTATTAGGTGATTATAAAGTGGACTCATGTGTGTTAGTATATATATAAAGTGTATATCATAAGTATATGATCGTTATGAGTGTCTATTTAAAACATAAATGTATCGCATGTAGTATATGTATGTGTTATTAGTATATTATATGTGTTTATATTATGTGTATATATATATATGTATTAGTTATTTCAATGCCATTATCGATTAAATATGGATGTTGTATATTTGTAATCACTCATTTTTTACCGGGTTTTAGTTTTATTAGTATTATTTTAATGGTAGTATTATTAATATAAAATTAATGAAAAATAATAATAAAAATAAAAAGGTAATATATATATATATATATTATTAAAAAAAGAAAAAAAGAAATTGTGTGGAGCAGGGTGCTCCACGTCACCCACTTCACCCACCCCTTGCCTATAAATACAAGGCAAGGGCAGCCAAGATTTACACTCCCCAATTGCACGCCAATTTGCCACAAATTGGCAAGTGAAATTGGCACCCCAATTCGTGGGAGCCATGGCCGGCCGCAAGGCTGGCCGGGGTTGGGGGCAGTGCCCTCGGCCCCAGTTGGTTCGATCCAACATTCGATCGGGGTCCTATTTTGGATTCGATCTAGTTAATATTTTTGGAGGGGTCGCGGTAGATCTCGGTGGGGTTCAGTCGGGGTTCGTTATTCGAGCTCCTAGTTAGGTATATTTTCTTCTCTTTTTATTTATATTGTAATTTTTATGATTTAATGAAGTATTAGTTAATTTAAGATTGTGTTTTTTTTTACTTTGTATGTTTATGTATGTTTTAGATTAGTATTTATTTACGTTTTAAATTTATGTTTTAGATTAATATTTTATTTATGTTAGATTTGTTTTTATTTATGTGTTAGATTAATATTTATTTGTGTTTTAGATCAATTTTTTATTTATGTTAGATTCGTTTTATGTGTTAGATTAATATTTATGTATGTATGTTTCGGATTAGTATTTTATTATAGTATTTATTTATATTTTTATCGCTTTGTATTTATTTTGCTTTCTAAGGTTGCATAATGGAATATAAATTGTCAATGCGGTGTCCTTTTATCCGAGCGTAAACGGGGCCAGTATCAGGCGTAGTGATAGTGGTTGGGCGTTTACTCTCGGATAACGGGGCCTTTAAAATTTACTCACAATTATAACCGAATTTTAAATTAATCGTCACTTTAATCTGAAAAGTTTAATATTAATAAAGCGGTAATTATTAAAGTACCAATTTTGGGCGGTGTGGGGGTGCTAATCCTTCCCCATCCGTAACCGACTCCCGAACTCAAAGTTTTTTGAATCTCTGGTTTTATGGTGTCTGGCCTACCTAAGTGGCCGGTGGGGACTCCAATTTTTAAATAAAATGCGGTTTTTTAAAACCCTCACGGAATAAACATTTTATATCCGAAAAATCACAAAAACCTCGAAAATCCACTTTTTTAGCGAAACGTACATCGCTACAGATGGCGACTCCGCTGGGGACTATTTTTTTGTTTTTAACAAAATAAAGAGAGTCAAGCTTTTTCAAATAATTACCGCTTTAATAATATTAGAAGTTTCGGATTAAAGTGACTATTAAATTAATATTCGGTTGTAATTGCGCGTTTATTTTAACGTATTTAAAATTTGGCATATAAACCCGTTTTTAAGTGGGGGAAAACGCTAATGCTTTCGTGGAGATATCGTTCTCCCGTGAGTACCTTATGCTTTCGTAAGGATATCGTTCGTTCGTGCAGGCATAAGCGAATGGGTCCCCCTAAATCGAACCCGGTTGAAAGGAGCCTATAATGGGTGATGATCGAGGGCCTTGCTACTCTTAGTAGAGGACAACAAGGACAATTCGGGTACCTCCTAGCACCAACACTGCATGTAGAGAACATATAAAAACCCACCCCTTTAGAGCCATGCGGATAACCTTAGGTGTTTTAGACGGGATAAATAGGGTTTTTTTTACCTTACTTTATTTGTCATTTTATTTATGTATTTATTATTTTTATCCGGTACTAATTCATTTTTTTTGTGTGTGTTATTTTTATTTTTATTTTACACATACTTTTGTTGCATTATCATTGCATCCACATTACATAGAGGCGTTGATTCAAGTGGTTTGCCCAATTAGAAAATCTTTCATCATGGAAAAAAGGTGTCTTAGGAAGGACGACATCGATCTAGACGAGCGACATCGGTCTGAAATTAATCAACAGATCCGAAGTAACGATTTGCCGAGCAAGCGTGTAGTGCCAAAGTATACATGCGAGACCCTGATGGTGGACATACAACGAGCTACAAGGTGTGTGAATGACTTAGCTACCGAAGCCGCGACTCTCCGACCTTTCGTAACCCCGGACATTGAAGAAGCACCAAGGTTTGCCAAGTTGCTCAGAGCTGTCGAGGAGCTATGAGGTAGAGCTAGGGCTTATGTGTAGAAATTTCTTTTGTAATTCAGACTTTTTGTAATAGAGACTCTTTTTGTAATAGGGACTCCTTTTGTAATATGGACCTTTTTTGTAATCTGGACCCTTTAATTCCCATGAAAGTCGTTCGAAAGGGTGATTACTAGCGGAATCAACGCCTTTATTTGCATTCATGTTGCATATCATAAATTGGTGTTGATTCAAGAACAGTTCATTAAAAGGCTTTCAAAATAGAAAAAGTCTGGTTTGTCAGAAACGATAATATTACAGTATTAAGTTAGGCCGAGCAAAGACCAATTGCGAAAGAAGACGGTACGATAGTAAGGCACGTGCGACACAGAAGATTTAGTCAGGGCCGCAGAACCCCAATTTTAAATCTTCACATTTGACCATTTTCAAAAAAAATCTCAGATTTTAAGTTAACTCATTTTAAAAAAAATTAAAAAAATTATTATTTTGCTTTGAAACTTCTTCCCTCATAAAACTTTTAGAATAATAATAATAACAAAAAGAAACCTAAAAGTTTCATTTTTTAAGTAAGTTAAAACTTTTTGATAATAAAAAGGGGGAATTTTTAAACCAAATGATCCTTGAAAATTTTAATTTAAACTCCAAAAAGTTTTAAAGTACTCCCTTAGGATCGATAGAATCCATCCCTGTTTAGACGTACCCAGGTCTACAGAAGAAAATATATTGTCAGATGTCCTTTTCAGAAGCCACAAAAATAAAGATCATGACGTCACGAGTCCATAGAATAGAATAAGAGGAGAAGACGGAGTCATCCATCATCCTGAAGACGACGTCGAGACGTAGAGCACAATTTTTGCTTCCCGAAGGCAAGGTCTCCAGAATAAATTCAACTGTTGACTGTAATTCATTATTAATTTCTTGCAAACATACATTTTCTCTATTGAAAGTTTTTCAAAGACTGTTCGAGAATTAACATCGCATTTGCATGCATTCTCGCATTTATAGGGTATTGATTCCCGAAGTGGTTCCTCAAATCTCAGAAATCGTTCATAATTGGCAAAGGGTCGTCTGGTCATATATTAGAGGGCACAGATCCAGGGTTTTATCCCAGAACAAGATCGGAGACAATAGAAGAGGAACCATCTGAAGACTTCAGGTCAGACACGATAAGGAGACACGGTACTGGTAATGAGCAAAGTAAAGTGCAAGAGTTGAAAAAAGCAGAGGGAAGACGTGATGAATCAGATGAATACTTTGACGAAAGGTAAGCGATCCATCAAACCAAAAGAAGAACCGATTAAGGATCAGAATAGAGAGCGAGATAGTCAGAATTCTACCTCCAAGTCAGCCAAATACGACAAATTGAACCCTTTTTGGCAGAAGGTATGCTTGAGTCGGCCTTTCAAAAAAAATAGAGCTCGGTTCAGAAGAAACTTGAGAAGCAAGTAATGGAAAGAAGTATATCTCGATTCCTGTAAGGTACACCAAACTACTCCTAATGTTCCTCGACAAGAGCCTTATTACCTCGATGAAGTCTCTAGCGAAGAGACCGTCTTATCCGAGAGATTACGACACACGTGCTAGAGGCAGTTACCGTTTAGGAAGTTTGGGTCACGGTATTGAGAATTATGGGGCCCTGAGGAATGAGTTCAAGATTTTATCGCGATGAGGATTTTAGGTTTCGAAGACGGAGTTCCCCAATTCTATAGTGAGCTAACAATCACCCGATGGGCAAAGTTGAGGAGGAATCGATATCCAGGACAAAGTTCGAGTAATGCCGAAGTGGGTCACTCAAGCGAGTTAAATTTGAAGATCGGAGATAGGGGCATCCCAGGAGAGGGATATTCTTTCGAGTTCAGCCAGCTCAGATAAGAGAGAGATAACTTGGATAAAATTGAATTTGCAGAATGATCACCAGAAGCTTTACTGAGTGTTTAAGAATATCAGATTGGGTCACCTTTAAAGAATAAACGGTGTTGTCCAGTTGAAGGGTGACTCAGAATATTGGAAGAAGAGAAACTAGTCAAGCAAGAATCAAGTCAGGTTGTTATTAGGTAAGTTTGAGGAAATTGGGATTAGGTACGACAGTCTCCAAAGATGAGCTATAGAATAACTTAGCCATTAACAAGAGTTTTGGAAACAAGTTTACGACAGAGCAATGACAATCCAACACTCTTCAGTAGGAAATGACAACTTCCAAGCTGCGAAAGACTAATCATAGGACAGATGAAGACCCGAAGATCGATATTACTCGAGCAGGTAAGGTGGCTTAACAAGGTGGCAGGCTTAGTTAGAACACCAAGTGTTGGACTACAGAGGTAAGCTGACCGGACTACTAGATGAAGAAAGTAGACACTAAAGCTTATCAGTAACTGTAAATATCTAATATCTGATATAATGAAACCTTTTGGCCTCAATGAAATTCGTTCTATGGGGATCACTTTTGGAATCAATACCTTATTGCATTCATGTTTTAGGATTGCATTGCATTGCTTTCCACGATCCTGGCATGTTTTACATGACATTATCATTACCTTGCATTATTATTACCTTGCATAAATTTTATGAGGAGTAAGTCAAAGACCAATTAGGGTTTTATCATGGATAAAAGAATTGAAGACACTCGAAAATCAAGATTCGAGTAGTTAAAAGATGGGCTCGAGAGAAAAAGAGAAAGAAAGAAAGAAGTTTGATGTCTTTGATGCAAGAAAGCTCTGTTTGAACCCTGATTTGGTCGTTCCTCCGAATTCCAAATTTGCGCATGATAACGGAATAAGATGCCCCAAGAATCACGTGACAATATTCTGCAAAAAAAGATAGGGACTGCATTGAAAAATTGTCGATCCACTACTTCCCCGACAGTCTAGCAGGACCTACCGTGATATGATATGCTTTGGACCCAGCACCAAGTCGTCAGTATCTCCAGGGTACGAAGATGAAACCTGATGAAAGCTTCAAGGAATATGCTTTGAGGTGTCTGTGTTTAGCGACCCAGGTGCAGCCTCCCGTAGATGAAGAGAGAAGTGACTTCCATACCACCTTTCTTATTTCTTCTTTAATAAGATGCTCGAGAAAACGAAGGCCAGCTTTGAGGACTTCATGACATTCGGAGAGAGAAACAAACATGCACTCTGGGACCTAAGTTTAAAGACCAGACCTACCTGGGAGCAGAAGGAAAGAAAAAGATAAATGGGTACCACTTTCGAAGGTTATCGTAATCGTAAGAGAAGAAGATAGGCAGATTCCTCCGAATCACCGAGAAAAATTCCTCGAACAAGTACATATTTAGAGATATTCAGAGTATTCTATCTCGAATATATGGCCTTATCTGGTCAAGGTATATGTGAGTTCTACGCTAACGCACCGGGGCATGACACCAAGAAATTTGGGGTCGTTAATAGAAGAAATCAAGAAGGTGGTTGACGAGGGAGTCATGACAAGAATTTATCCAGCAAGGAAAAACAAGAGAAGTGGCACAAGCCTACACTACCTTGAAAGGGCCGGAATGAGTTAGTACTATAGAGATAGTTCAAAGGTCCCTACGGTTTTCTCATCATTTCACAAAGAAATTCTCAACAAAAAAAAACTCATTGTTTGTCAGAATAACAAATCACATTTCCATTTAGAAAGCATTTTTACATTCTTGATTCTTTAAACATTTTATTTTTATAGGGTAGTTTTGTTTTCTCATATGCATATACATGTATTTTTGAATGGATATGTGTATATATCATTTCTATACCAGATCCTCGAGTTTTGAATACAACAGTACATTTGCTTCAGATCCAAAGATCAACTGTAAGTTGCATATATTTAGAAGATATTGAATGTTGTGGGGATACTGTAAATGTGAGTATCTGCTAGTTTACTTAGGCCAACAGAGGAACAAAGCGAGCGTTTAGACAATGGGCAGTTCCCATTTTAGGAATTTATCTTCTCAGACGCTTGTCGTTTAAGATCCTTGAAACGAGAGTTGACCCTAAACCTCTACCCCTTGAAGGCTTTCTCAGGACATTTGTGAATGTGACGACGAATGGTATTCTTTTACTTTACCAGAAGACATAAATGAGACCATACAGATTGGATACGAAGATCAGAAAATCATCAGAAGAAAGTGGTTGAAAACATGGATATTTTTTTACATGTTGATTCGAGGATACAGTCATAGACTCGAATAAGAAGAAAGAGATTCAATGCTAAAAACCCAAAATGGGCAGTCTAAAAAAGAAAAAAAGAGAAGAAAAGAAAAGAAAAATAAAATAAAAAAGGAAGAAAAAATGAGAGAAAAAAAAGGAAAGAAAAAAAAGAAAAAGGATAAAGAAAAAGAGAAATGAAGAATACTGTCTATGCTTCACACACGGATTAAACAATACAACTATGAGCAAGAGACACAAGGAATCCACATTTCAAGTAAATATCAGTTTTGAAAATTAGTATAGAAGCTCGAATTGAAGCCAAGTCAAGACAAGTCGGCCCGAAGATTGCCAATTTTGAAAAAGGAAATGACCTCTAGGGTAAAAACCCAAAAATGGGCAGTCTAGAGTGATTCTGAAAATGAAGAAAAAGAGTAGTCTGCCTGAGCATGCTGGCATCAATATCCAACCAAAATACACTGATCCGAAGGTACAAAAGAAGGAAGTGACCTCTAGGGTGAAAACCCAAAAATGGGCAGTCTAGAGCGATCCAAGAGAAAAAGTGAAAATAAAAAAAGAAAAAAGAGAAAAAAAGAAAGAAAGAATAATATTTTATCTGGGCGTGCCAATCACAAGAATTCCCAAAAATGTATTCGTAGTCCTTCATTCAAGAAATCTCAGTTCCGAGGAGTTTTGGAGGATCAAACATTCTTGAACAGAAAATGAACATTAATATATAGCCAGTATGCAAGGCAGCCTACAGTAAAAAGAAAGGAAATGAACTTTAGGGTGAAAACCCGAAAATTGGCAGTCTAGAGTGATCCAAAAAAGGGAAGGAATAATGGGCATATCCAAGTTACACAAGTACAGAAATACTGTTCCACTTAACCATAAACCAAAGGCCTACATTACAAGCCCCAAAGACCATTATGGTCATCCATAGATATCCAAGTTGAATGAGAATGTCTTCAGATTTCATTCCGCCTATAAGGGTTAACTTTGCTTCACGGAACGTCAAACTTCTAAGTGCTTGATCGACACCCAAATGAGGGAAGGATAGGGCATGGTGAGATAGTGAGATTAAGAGAGCCACCTTAAACGGGGTAGGAACTAGGTAGGGTTGTTCCTCTCAAAAGCATATTAGACCAGAAGAAACTATACATTGGCATATATCTCCACAATGGTCAAGATCTTCTAAATATGCGCTTCATTAGAGTTGATCTCTGGAAACTTGAAGTAGATGCGCTATGGTGTTTGATATTTCGGGGGCAAACATGTTTTAAAAGGTTTGACATTTTCTCCCAAAGTTTTGATGTTTACCATTTCCCCCAAACATTAGTTTTTAAAATGTTTGGCAATATACTTCGAATTTTTTTAACACTCTTCAAACATTAATTTTAAAAAAATGTTTGGTCCTTAAAAAAAGGGAAATGACGTTTACCATTTGTTCCAAACATTGTTTTCAAAATGTTTGGTATCCCCTCCAAGTTGTGATTTTCAAAATGATTGTTATCTTTTCAAACAATTATTATTTTTTGAAATATACACAAGTAAATTGCCTTTTACATTACTTTAAAAATGAATGATGATGAGATTTAAAGCATAGGGATTGAGAGTTAGTTCCCGTCGAAATGCTACGAGAAGATCAAGGATGAGCTCAGGGGATGGAAGAATTTTGGCTCACTCTGGTAACTAGAAATAGATCAAGGCTCTGTATGATGGGTCAGAAAATTCAAAGCAGAGGAGCCCGTGGTTGAATAGGGCAACGCCAAGTGAAGAATATGACAAGGGCTCTTATAAGAATAATATAAGAACTAGAATATCATTTATGAAGATGGGTGATAACCCCGAAGACAAAAAAGCCTTCCGCACAAAAGGTTTGAAAGTATGTTAATCTAGATTCGAAGTGATTGATCAAATGAGGATTTAAGAGCATACAGTGAAGAAATAAAGAGATGAAGAAATCTGAGGAACGACATTTCAGGGTGTAAGACTTTAGAACAAAAAAGGGGCTGAAAGAAAAAGAAGAAAAAGAGAGAAAGAAAGAGAAAAAGTGAAAAAGAAAAGGAAAAAAGAAGAAAAAAAAATAAGAAGAGAGAAAAAAGAAAAAGAAGAGAAAGAAAGCATTACCTTGCATGCATCATATAGATAGGGGCATGTCAATTTTTGCTTGTTTTGGACAGGTACTTGAAGAATTATCAAAGAGTATTAAGAAGTGGATTTCACTAAAATTTGAAAAAAGATTTTGGCAGCCACTTTCGGCGTGAGTCCCCAAATTTGAAGATTTTGGCTGCCACCTTCTGCGTGAGTCCCCAAAATTTGAAGAAAGATTTCGGCAACTATAGCAGCGTGAGTCCTAGAAGTTTGGCAGCCATTTTCGGTGAGTCCCCAAAATTTGAAGAAAGTTTTGGCAGCCACTTTCGGCGTGAGTCCCCAAATTTGAAGAAAGTTTGGCAGCTATTTTCGGCGTGAGTCCCTAAATTTGAAGAAAGTTCGGTAGCCATTTTCGGTGTGAATCCCCAAATTGAAGAATAATTTCGGCAGCCTTAGCAGCGTAAGTCCAGAAAAATCGGCAGCCATAGCAGCGTGAGGCCTGTATGTTAAATCTTTCGGGTCATCGGTAAGTCTTTCGGACACGGTGTTAAGTCATTCGGGCCACCAGTAAGTATTTCGAGCCTGGTGGTTAAGTCATTCGGGCATGAAACGGCAGCCTTAGAAGCGTAAGTCCAAAGATATCAACAGCCTTGTAAAAAAAGAATGAAAATGAGATAGAAAAAAAAGAGAAGAGAAAAGAAAAAGAGAGAAAAAGAGCCGAAAAAGAAGGAAAAAGAGAAAAAAGAAAAAATTCGAAGATAAAGGTTCTATATAGAAAGGGCCTATATTTTCAAGCTCCCGTAGCTAGAGGTTCTATATAGGAAGAATCTGTCGCTCCGAGGCTTCAGGAGCTGAAAGTTTTATATAGGAAGGGCTTGCAGCTCTAGGGTGAAGACTAGCAGTTTTATATAGGAAGAACTCCCAGCTGAAGGAATTCACCCATGGCACATAAGGGAAAACCCGTTGTGTTGAAGGTGAAGAGTCATATATAGGAAGGGCTCCGAGCTTTACTGTCTTAGAGTGAAAGGTTCTATATAGGAAGAACATGTAGCTCCGAGATTTCAGAAGCTAAAAGTTCTATATAGGAAGGATTGGCGGCTCCAGGGTGAAGACCACCAGTTCTATATAGGAAGAACTCCCAGCCGAAGGAATTCACCCATGACACATAAGGTTTTATATAGGGAAAACCCGTTGTGTTGAAGGCGAAGAGTCCTATATAGGAAGGGCTCCGAGCTTTACTGTCTTAGAGTGAAAGGTTCTATATAGGAAGAACTTGTAGCTCTGAGATTTCAGAAGCTAAAAGTTCTATATAGAAAGGATTGGCAGCTCCAGGGTGAAGACCAGCAATTCTATATAGGAAGAACTCCCAGCCGAAGGAATTCACCCATGACACATAAGGTTTATATAGGGAAAACCCGTTGTGTTGAAGGCGAAGAGTCCTATATAGGAAGGGCTCCGAGCTTTACTGTCTTAGAGTGAAAGGTTCTATATAGGAAGAACCTGTAGATCCGAGATTTTAGAAGCTAAAAGTTCTATATAGGAAGGATTGGCGGCTCCAGGGTGAAGACCAGCAGTTCTATATAGGAAGAACTCCCAGCCGAAGGAATTCATCCATGACACATAAGGTTTTATATAGGGAAAACCCGTTGTGTTGAAGGCGAAAAGTCCTATATAGGAATGGCTCCGAGCTTTACTGTCTTAGAGTGAAAGGTTCTATATAGGAAGAACCTGTAGCTCCGAGATTTCAGAAGCAACAAATTTTCTGGTACCAATCCCCGGGCGTGATGGGGGTGCTAATCATTCCCCACACGTAACCAACTCCCGTACCCTTTCGTAATGAGTCTCTGGTTTTATGGTGTCCGACCTACTTTGCCCAAGTGGCAGGTGGCGACTCCCAATTTTAATCGTCTTGGAAAATTTAAAGTTTTTAAAAGAAATCCCCATTTTCCAAAGGATTTTCATTAACAATTCAGGGGATAGTTAGTAGCCGACTTTTCCTAAACAAACGCCCTTAACACGTCAAAATTCTTTTTTCAAAAAGTGAGAGAAAAAAGGTCACTACAAGAACACACCTCAAAAGCTGGTAAGAAAGGTATATCGGGCACCTGCCTCGCTACGCCCTACGACGGTGCTAGATCCTAGATTATAACGGAATAAGGTTACTATGAGAAATAAATTATAACGTACTTAATTTACAGAGTTCTAAGGTCATACTAGTAACAACTGGTGTACGCTGGTGTGGCGGTCGAGAGGAGCTGGGCTGAGCAAACGAACGGTTGGGGGAGTCTCGAATACCTTTAAATAGATAATAGTTCACATCAGTCCTTTATTTGATATAGTCCTTTTAAAGTAGTAAGTTAATACAAATGCATGTTCAGGTTTAAGGTTAGATTCAGAGGCTTTCGGGTTAAAATTTAACGAAACAAACTTCAAAATCAGACTCAAAACGTCAAAAAACATAGAATATGGTTTTTGGAAAAAGTTGGCTTTTTGGTCAAAGTCAACAATCAACGTTCAACGGTCAACAGTCAATAGTCATAGTCAGCGGTTAATGGTCAAAGTCAACTGAGTTAACTCGAACGGGTTCGGGTCGGACATGTCGGACCCGGGTTCGGGCTTAGATACAGACGGGTTCAGACCGGTTTGGCCAGTTCATCAGAAACACCAAATGTTGTGATTCTATCAGAAAACGAGAGTTCATCAGCTCAACAATCCAACCCATACCGCAACAACATAAAATAAGTCAGAAAATTACCTAAAAGGTCAAAACTTCACCGAAAATGATGAAGCCTTTAACGGTGCCGTAACGACGATCGGTCGCCTGGGTTTTGTTCGTCTTGGCCCAAGGAACTCGGATCCGACGGCCGCATCTCGAACAGACGTCGAGGGTGGCCAAAAAACACAAAAATCAGAAAGTTGTTTAGAGGGTTTTGACTTGGCTTCAACTCGCTCTCCACAGTGAACGGCGACTGTTCAACACGAGTGGAGCACTAGGCTAAGGTCGGGGTTCGATGGCGTACACGACAATGGTGGCGGTGAAAGACACGGTGGAGTAGTGGGGCAAATCGGGGCTGAGCATGGTGGAAGGTTAGGTGAGAGAGAAAGGAGAAAACCATATATTTTCGGGTTTGAATTTTGCATTAATGGGGGTAGCTGAGAGGTTGACTTTTAATTAATATCGGTTCAGACCTATCAGACAAAGGTTAAAATTAAATTGGAGCAGACTAGAACCAATAGCAACCTTGGCTCAAATGGTTAAGTCAGGGGATACACAACCAAGGGTCATGAGTTTAAATCCCTTGGTTGTTATTACCTTTCATTTTCATTTTTTTCTAGGGTGTTACAAGTTGGATGTACGTTCCTAACGTTATCTGACATCATGTTTCATCAAAAGTTTTATTGTTGCGTGGTTTATTATTTTTATGTGAACATTATTATTGTGCAAATGTTGTTGATCGTGTGAATTAAAGCATACATAGTATAAGTGGTTAAATCTAGGCACCAAATGTTATGCTTGTCTCATTGGCAGTACTCGCAAGCATGCTTATGTTTATGAATTGCATGAAGTATAATAAAATATAAATGTGCCACTGAGCTTGTAAAGCACAATATTCAAATATTTTCGTTCGTAGGTCAGTAGATTCAGGACAAATCTAGGGTAGCACTATCAACATAGGATTTCAACCCTTCAAGTATATTCATAGTACAATAATTACATCTATTTGGATTGTATATTCATAGAACCTTATAATATTTTGAGTTTGTAACTCTTTACTTATGAATATTTTGATATACATTATTTTGTATTATGGAGCTATGTATTTTATTTACTTATTTTATATTATCATTTCACCGTGAGCTATTTGAATTATGAAATGATTTAACTTTTTTGAGTTAAGCAATGGTTTGAAAAAAATATGTTCGACCTCTTTGATGACCTAATGTAATATTTTGGATCTTTTAAATTAGTTTGGTCGGGTTTATGGTATTATACTGTGTTTTTTCTCAAAAATAAAACGTCGAGAGATAAAGTGATTTAAAAAAATAGGGGCTAAAATGACAAATTTATAGATCATTATGGGACAAATTTAGGCATTATGCTTATTTAAATCCCAAAGTCTTTTATTTTAGATTTTCATTCAACTATGTTAAAGTCTGTGGCGTGAATTCTATATTATTGTTATCTTATAAGTTTACGGTGAAATCTACTTAGGGAATAAGTAAAATTAAGAGAAAAATATGAATATGCGATAGATGTAAGCAACGAGTTTTTTTTTTTTTTTACATCTTAATTTCTCTCCTTAAACTTTTATTCAAAGCATAAAGTTCAGATTGAATAGATTTCTTACTATAAATTTTTTATTATAAAATAATTATAGTTGCATTTATCAAAAACCAATTGAAATACAGATCTTCATCAGCCATGAGTCACTTCAATCCTAATTTTTTAGCAAGCTTCCAAACCAATTCTATATTGAATACTATCTTGGTCAGACAAGAGTAAACTAAATATTGAAATATGACATTGCAATTGACTCACTGCTCCATACTAGGTATATTTTTATGAATGGTGGTTGATAATTGTTATAGTTTTTGGATGGCAACTTTCCATCAGAAAGATCAGTATTTTTTTTTGCTGTCCTCCCGATTTTTTAGGGCTTTGTATTGGACTAATCTGGACAGACTCACGTCGCACACTTGGTTTGAGTGGATGAGTCTCCCAACGAGAACAAACTGATTAAACGATAACAAGTTGATTATCACTCGGACCAATCTGTCGTAGAAAGATTAGTATTTTATGCCTATTCGTAAGTACTATGCATTATTAATAGATGTGATTCTGATGAAGTTGTGACTTCACATAAAGTATAAAAATAATGATAATAACCCAAGATACTGGCATTATTGATATTTTAATAACATTCATACACATATATACAATTAACCTACTAGATTCCCCTTTGTCTAGGACTTGTTTATTACCAAATTGCTAAATATTATGTTTTTAGAAATGTAGTTTTGGTTTGGGTGTTATCCAGGGTTGGGAATTGGATTGAAAACATTCCACATTTAACGTTTTCCTTCAATAATACAGATTGTTTTCTTGAATAACAACCACACCAAAAGTACCTTTCCAAAATATTTAATTTTAAAAGGTTTAATTTTGATACATAAGCTGTGTAAAATTTATTTTACAAAAGTCTGTATATTTATACTATAAATCTAACTCTTAAAGTAATAAACTTAAACCCTAAAAAACTAAACCACAAACTCTAAACCCTAAACCCTAAATTATAAATAATAACCTTAAATTCTAAACACTACAATTCACCCCCCTAAACTAAACCCCTAAAACTAAAAGGCAAGTTTACACAACATGTGTAATGAAGTTTTTCTCATTTTAAAATATTAGATTATTTTTTGACATATAATTCTTTTTAAAATACCTTTATAAAATAATTAAATATTTTATAAATTTAGAAAAAATATTTTAAAAGAAATATATTTTTAATTAATTAATTTTTTCTTTTCATATTATTTTTCAAAAAAATACTTTTTCTGTTAAAATTTATTATTAAACTTTGGTCCTATTTGGCAACTGGCCAATAGTTAATAGCCGATAGCGGATTATTTTACCTGATTGTACAAAAGTTTTTAGTAAAATTAATTGATAGTTTATAGTTGTTTGCTGGTTTGAACAAGCAAAATGGCGTATAAGAACATAATTATATTCATATTGGTTATCAATATTTGATATTTATTAATATGTATTAGAAATAAAATTAATTTTTTAATATAACACTCCTTAGCATATATATATATATATATATTAATTTCTCATTTATAGAATTTCACTTTAATACAATTTTATTAATTATTAAATTTAAATTATTGTTGAATTATATGTATTAATCTCGTCTATTTGAAGGAAAATTAATTATTTAAATTATATATGAGAATATGTTTAAAGTTATTCGGAGAATCATCTTTGTAATTGTAAAGGCTAAAAAATCTTTACAACACTTATATACAATCCTCTAAACCCAAAAAGCTTCCCATAACATTTTTTTTCTATTTAGAAGGATTTATTTCAATCTACTATTACAATCCTTTATTTATCAAACACCTAAATCAGCAAATTTGGTTGGTAAACCATCAAAAAGTGACCTAAACCTCTAATTTTATTAAAACTGCTATTTTTTTTTTGCATTTTAAATTCTTTTTAAATATTTTTTTCCTTTCCATTTATTAAAATATTATTATTAAAATATTGAATTAAAATATATAAATTAATAAAGATTTAAAATAATGCCCATTTGTCATTACTCTAATTTAAAAATAATAAAATATAAATATGAAAATTTATTAATTTCTTTAAATGTAAAATGAACTAAATATAAAAATAAAATCAACTAATGTAGTTAAAATACAGTTAGTTAAATCATTAAAATATAAATTTTGAAGTTATTTTTTTTTTAAATGTGTTGCAAATAGTTGGAATATGTCCAAAGATCCGTTATAAAGTAATTGTAATAAATACATTTTATCATGTTTTATTAATAAAAACAATCCCATTATATATTCAATTTTTTGTTTTAAATAACATGTAATATAATATGATCTCATAATAATATAATTATTCTTAAATTGTCCCTAGTTATGTATTATTATGGATTGAGACTACAATATTACATCAAGATCAGTATATGTTTAATTGATGACAATGTGTTATCATGAATATAAAATACTAAATTAATGTATCAACATATTTTAGACAACGATATACTGGATGGACCCGTCATAAAAATACTTTCCGGATAAGTATGTGAAAGTCACAAAAATTATCCTAGTAAAAACGATGTTCATAATCCTTTGCCTTGAGATCACTATAATTCTAATATTGAGAGTTGTATATTTTGACACATTCAAACGTATTTTATAATATAATGTGATATAAATGTTGTTGTTGAATATGCCACAAATTATGTAGTGAGATGTGTGTGATCGAGATAAGATTGTCCTCTTACATAATGAGAGCGGTATTTTGGGTCCTTATGATTAAGCGAGACTAGAAATGTATAGTTAAGCTCAAATGTGCCGATAAGTGATATGAGAGACATTCGTACATTTTAGCCTACCCAGTATTCATGGAATAAAAGATTGAACTATGCAAGTGTGGTTGTTCTATGTTTTGTGTTCGATCCAGATATTATGGTCAAAGAGATAAACAATACAACATTATAACAAAAGAATGTTTTGTCGAACCATGACATTCTTATGTCTCGGATAATAGTGATATATTGTATCTAATTTAATACTTCTATTAATGTTACAAAATTCTACAAGATCACACCCAATAAATAAAATCAGTCAAAATAATTAGTCTTATTTTACAAACAAAATTCCTAAAGACCGCGACTCAGATTATACTAATACGAACATCATAACAATAGGTCAATTTACTCTATTCAGAACGATTCAAAAGTAAAAAATGTTTTACTCTCTCACCCGATTCTAACCTTTATATATGAATCTATAAATATATGAATTTAGAAACATTTAGTAATTTAAATTATTGCAAATTGCTAAATATATTATGTTTTTACGACTGCTTCATGTGAGTCTTTCCTCGTTGTCTTGTTTAGTTTTGTATTATTGAAGGAAAACGACAAATGTGAAATGTTTTCAATCCAATTCCCCGCCCTGGATAACACCCACACCAAAAATACCTTTCTAAAACATTTAAGTTTTATATATATATATACTTCTTAACAAAATATCTCATGCATATTGGCGGTAGAAACAAAAAATTTCTACAAGCGCCTTTGACTTTAAGATTTAAGTACTTAGTTTAGAGTTTAAGATTTTAAAGTTTAAGTGTAGAGGCTTAGAATTTAGGGCCCATAGTTAAAATTTATGGTTTAGGGTTAAAATTTAGTGTTTAAAGGTTAAGGCTTAGGTTCTAGAGTATCATGGTTAGGGGTTTAGGTTTTAACATATAAACCATAAATTTTAACCATAAACTCTAAATTCAAAAATCTTACACTTAAACCCCTAAACATTAAATCTTAAATGGAGTCTCTAAACCTTAAATTTGAGGCGCTTGTGAAAACTTTTTTTATTTTCACCACTTGCGTATGAAATGATTACCCTACTTTTTTTAAAAGGATAATTTGTACCCGTACTTTTAAAATATCTTTATAAAATAATTAATTGCAAATATTTTTATCTTTCTTTATTTTCTAATTTTAAAATGATCTTATAAAATATTTACTTATTTTTTCTTTTCAAATTATTTTAAAAAAATCACCTTTTTCTATTTAAAAATAATTTTTTGGTTGACTAAATTCTAATTTTCTAAAATCTTTGTAGGGCCATGGCCCCACAAGTCTTTCTGGTCTTCCGCCAATAGGGACTATGTAAGACATAGTGAGAAGGGTACATAAAATAGTAGTTTGATTGACATCATTTAAATAGTTAAGTGATCTAATTAATAAAATTAATAGGTCGATGGTTAAAAAAGAATTACCCATATAGTTAAGTGACTATAAATGTAGTTTACCCTAAATTTTAATAACTTTATTATTATATTTATTGAATAATAAAATTAAATTTAAAGGGGAATTTTTTTTTTGAACTGTATAACGTGGTTACAAGATGATATTTGTTCATTAATTCGAACTCTTTGATAATGCACACATACTGTGTAGATAAACTATTCGAACTTGAATCACATAAAATAAACAACATTTTCTTTTTTACTAAGATCATTTGATAGATTCGAAAGTGAAAATTTTAATAAAATTAACATATATGTTTAATTTTATAAAATAAAATAATGAAGACTCATTTCTTAGTTTTATAGAATTTGAATATTTATTTAAATATCATCAGAGCCAATTTTAATGTGATCATCTTCAAAAGGGATGATTTGAAAGTTCATTTAAGATGTGTTGCTATTGGATTTAAGTCTCGATGTCTTCATAAAAGTTATAAATCTCGAAGTAAGCTTTCCATCAGCTTATGTCACGGCCCAGTCCGAGTTCTAAAACTCAAGATAAGATCAGAACACTTGCAAGTGTTTGGATTTAGAATGCTATGGAAGTCCACACCACACTTTTCCATCATTAGAAAGTAATGGACTAATTTTAATTAGAGTTGTGACTTAAATTTTTTTGTAGATCGATTCAAATATTAATAAAGAAATAACGATAAAAATGAAGCCGAAACAATTTATTCATATAAATAAATACTAGGGATTAAAATTGAAATTATCAGTTGTATTCTTTTCTTTTCGTCATAGTAAAAATTTATCCTCCTCTGCTTGTGGTATTTTCGTTTTGCGTTTTTCACATAAATTATCATGTTTATTTTTTCTGCATTTACGATTTTTTATCTCGTCAATATCGTTCTGATAGTATAACAACTTTTGTTTTCTTAGATCCACTTTAGATTTCATTCCCTTTAAGTGTACAAGTTCACATACTCAAATCTTTGTCCCAAACCTATTACATGCAAATAGCATCTACAATATCTTATTCAAATAAATGTATAGAAAAAGTACTAAAAATAACATACAAACACTAATAATTTTTTTTAAATAGTCTAAAGGTGATTACAAGATAGTTTATGTTCATAAATATTCTTAACCATTTGACAATGAACATACATATTGTAGACGAAACGAATTGAACTCGTGTCTTATAAAATGAACATCGTCTGCTTTTACACTAATAATTCTATTAAAAGCTTAAGGGTTAAAAAAGTCCTCAACTCCAACATTTTTTACACCATTTGAATTCTCTAACTAAAAAATAGTATCAATTAGATACTCTGAAAAACATTAACAGTTAATTTTACTGTTATTTTGGAGTCATTTATGCCATGTGGAACATTCAAGTTCTATCGGGTGGTATTTCCATGTTTTTTTAGCCAAGTCCAAAAGGGTCGATTTAAACATGGACAAGGACGGGCGCAAAAATTTATATTAAGGTGTGGACTTTTATACTTTATAAAATTATATAAGAATTTAATTTTAAAAGATGTAAAATTATATCATTAATATATAATATAAAAATTTAAATATATAAAAATTTAAAACTTTCAAAAGTACGACCGTCTATTAACGCCTTAGGTTCATTCTACATGGTAGCAATTAGTGAAATGTTTCCATCCCAATATTTTTCAAAGGTAAAACCAAGAGGCAGACCGTGTTTGTAGTACGACCTCTAATTATTCCCACAACACTTGTCACATTCTCACACCAAAAGGAATATGATTCAATCCCACACGTAAAACTCTACCCCCAATTTTCCATCTTTTCCATCTTTTATCTCTTCTTTTTCTCGATCAAACTCCAAAATGTTGGACGATTTCAAAGGGGGCTGGGAATCGTAAACAACAAAAAAGTGAAGGTGGTATAATGATATAAGCCATGGATGAAGCAAATGATGGTTCTAATCAATCTCAGTCCAAGCTGTCCATGTCAAACAAAACGCCTCTGTCGGACATAGCACAGGCGTTTGAGGAGCTGTCGGAGCTGTTGGGGCCTCAGACCAAGGATCAAAGCCTTCGGTTGGATACTTTCTGTGAAGCGTGTTCTTTGGTTTCTGTTCTTTTTAGCTGCCTCGGCCTCGCCTTCAAATTCGCCGAGTTGGAGTACGTCGCCAAGGTTCATTGCTTTTTTTTTAAAGAAAGACAGAAAATAGATGAAAACAATTTTACTTTTTGTTATACTTTTACATGGGTTTAGGTTTCATCAAGGTTTAGTTTCTTGTGATTTTTATTTGGTTAGATTATGAATTTTATCATTTAATTTTCTTTTCACTCTTATTTTTTTATTTAAATTTAAAAATATTTAATATAGTCACATGTGCTAACATGAACTATTTTAATTGTTTAGATTTTAAATCAAAAATAAAAGAATTACATGAAAGTCACATATGCTTACATGAACTACTTTTTACAGAAATAACAAGCACATGCCATCCATATTATTTTTTCTTTGGTTGTTTATCTTTTTCTCTAAAGATGAAATTTTTATAGTTTCAAACCTCTATCACTCTAGCATTGAAATACCAACATTTTTTTCATTGCTCGAGACTCCAACAAATTCGTCCCATCTTCTCTTATCACTTTATTAGTTTAGATTTTTCAAAATTACTTCAAAACCCGTTAAACTCAACCCAAAATTATACAAAATCTCAAACTATTCCGACCTACAATATTCACTATTCGATCGGTATGGAATCAAGATATATTGCCTGTGTCCTCCACTCCTCCATTGGGATTTAGGAGAATATGCTTAACAATCAAAAGAAATCCAAAACTAGAGAGTTTTTACACAAAAAAATAGAGATTTAGGGGCCAATTCATAATTTTTTAAAGACAGATGTTCGGTCATAACGTTGTTAAGTATTTAACGGTAAAATAACTAAAATAGGAACAAATGAAAAGTTCAATGATTAAATTTAAAAAATTAAAACTTAAATGAACAAAATAGAAGTGACAAAATAGTTGAACGATGAAATTTGTAATTTACCCTTTGTATTTCAAGAATTCTATCTATACCGTGATGTAATGATATGACGAATGGTTTGGATCAGGTACATGATCTAGTGGAAGCATCCAAGAGGTTTGCCAGCTTAGAAAATGTGCTTGATCTTGATGTTGCTAACAGCAGGGTGAAAACAGCAGGAAGCCATTCGCGCAACCTGCGACGAGTTAGACAAGGACTCGACCTCATCCGCGCTCTGTTTGAAGAATTCGTGTCATCTGAGTATGTTTTGCTTTGCCCTTTTTCCTTCTAATTTTGCTGATGGAAAATTTCCAAAGATGACTCTCTTTGTTTTTGGTTCCAACTTGAAGCTGTTACTCTTTGAGGGATGCGGCATCAACAGCGTATGCTCAAGTGTGCGCACCCTACCACACATGGGCTGTCAGGACTGCTGTTTCCGCCGGAATGTATACTCTTCCAACAAGGGACGAGCTTCTGTTCAAGCTCAATGAAACAGGTGTGTTTTCGATTATCTAACTCTTACTCTACTCCGATCTGGGTTGAAATTGTTGTCGTGGTTGCGTTTTGGTTTAGGGTTTAGTAGTTGATATTCAACTGACAATTAGGGACGAAGCCACCCTATAGTTTGGGGCTGTGGTTCCCTTCAATTTTCTATACTAAAAAATACAATGAGAAATTTATCTATTTAGATTAAGAATTTAAATTACAATTGCAGACAATAGCATACTTATTGCGCTCGTTGTGAGTTTTTATTTTTGCAAACTGTTTAGATTTATGATTTAAACCCTAATTTTTATTTTTTTTGAATTTTGTCTCTTATTTTTATGATTAATTATTTTTTTATCTCTTTAATCTTGATTTTTGACTCCGTTTTACTGACAATACAGATCATGCAGCAGAGAAGAAAATGAGAAGGTATATCGAAGCATCGCGCCCAGTTATAGCGTACATTGATAATCTTTATATTTCTAGGAATATCACCTTGGACTGGTGAGTTGACTCACTCATTACACCAAACAGGGGGAATTTCACAGGAAAAATAAGACACGTTTTTTATTCAAGCACCGTATACTTCTATACATAAACCCGTACAATGTACGGAATGATTGTATATAATTAAAAATCTATTTGAAAATTTAAATAAAAATGTATAAATATAACAAGCAAACGTTTGAAAGCAGTAGTATGTAAATAATATTTTTAATCATATATAATTAATGGAATGATGATTTTTTTATATTATTTAATGTGAGTTTAAATCATATATGTAAATAAAGATTGTGACTTAAAAGTCGGTTTTCCGTCCGTACCACCCTCAATGGTGCACCCTTTTTGTGCTGCCATTGTCTCTATGTTTAATTCATTTAAATTGGATTATTAAAGTTAATTGCTACTATTATTTAGAATATTCAAAAGATATATAATTATTCATTTACATATGGTTTATAAATATAAATTCAGTGAATGAAATTGGTTTGAACATCTTAAATCTAAGATTACTAAAATGGTTTGACTCAAATTACGGTATTTGTTACGTGGGTTGTTTTTTAAAAAAGTCAAAATTTGAGGTCCTAATGAAAATTCATGAGCACCAATTTTATAAGCTCTATAGTTTTAATTTTATTGAAATATGTTCGACGAACAATAATGGATGTGGACGGGCACGAGTGAAAACTTGTTTGGTAGAAAAGTTTGTACAATGACAATATAAGAAAAGTAAATATTACGAATGTCAAGATCATATTATTAAAATTGAGTATAACATAGAAAAGTAAATATTTACGTTCTCAGGATAAATATCATGATTCAAATTCATATAAAATGGAGTAACATGAGTATCTTTGACCACTCGACCAATTAGTGGAGCTCGAATATTGTTTCCTTTAATTGTTTTTGTGTTCTCAAATAAATAATATTAATTTAAATAATGTTTAGAAATTTCTTAGAATTTTTATTTTTTAAAAAAAAAGTTATGTTAAGGTCAACTGCCATTGTTCCTTGTGTTGTAAGTTGTAAGAAAATGGGCGTAGATGTCAATTTCGAGCAGCGTTCACCTCCCTTCCTGGAAATTGTTGGCTCAAGTAACCGCGTTTTAGCCTTCCGTTTTTCTTTATTTCGTTTTCCCATTATACTTGGGTGTTAAGAAACGAGAACACGTTATCATCCCCATAATATTCAGCAGCAGCACGTAAAAGGCACAATCAACATTAAGCCTACCCTCTTCTGCTTTCTTCCTACAAAGTTCAATTGTTCATCGAGCCCGAGGAGCAGGCAGAGCTGATGGGGAAGAAGCTTAACGCCCTGCTTGGACGAGGCTTCAAGCCCTCCAAGTTCAAATCAGTTATCAGTGTTGCCATCTCTCGTCTTTCTGTTTTCAAGAACCAGCGTCTGGCTCGCTGCAACCTCGCTCGTTCCGATGTTGTTCAGCTCCTTCAACTTGGTCACCACGACCGGGCTCTTCTTAGAGTAACTGCTAACTACTGTTTTGTTCATGTTTCTGTGTTGGTTTTCTTTATAGTTTGGAGCTAAAATCGGGACGTTTGTTTGGACAGGTTGAGCAGGTGATGAAGGAACAAAATATGCTGGATGTGTTTGGTATCCTGGAAGGGTATTGTAATCTCCTTATCGAAAGAGTCCATCTCATCGAGCAAGAGAGGTTGGTTTCTTCCATGGTTTCCTTCTTTTTGTCCCTCAGTGTTCTTGATATAACCATGCCTGAGTTATATTTGATTTGCAGAGATTGCCCTGATGAGCTCAAGGAGGCAATATCTGGCTTGCTCTTTGCATCTTCAAGGTGTGGAGATTTTCCCGAACTTCAAGAGATTCGTGCCATCTTCGTGTCTCGCTATGGCAAAGAATTCGCTGCTCGTGCCATTGAGTTGCGCAACAATTGCGGAGTGAACACCACGGTAAATCTTTATTTGGATCTGTATGAATAATGTTTAGTTGAGTAATTGTGCAGTATGCTATAACTTGATCTTTGTGTCCAGCAGATTATACAAAAGCTCTCAACCAGACAACCAGACTTGCAGAGCAGAAGAAATGTGCTCAACGAGATCGCTGCCGAGAATGGCATTGCTCTACAACTCCATGAAACCTCTGTTTCCATTACTAATGTAGGCAATTTACTACAACAATCAAGAGGGTTTTTGAAAAGAAAAAATAAGTTCTCGTTTCATGTTAATCATACAGAGATAACTCATACATTACTAATGATTTTATCGATGCAGGAAAATTTGGATGGAGGCAAGAATCATAGCCAGCCCGAGCTAGACCTATCAGGTAAGGCAACCAACCATCCAGGCCTAGGAGATGATGACTTCTCTGATTCACCAAATACAAGGAAAAAGTACAAGGATGTAGCTGATGCCGCTCAAGCAGCATTTGAGTCTGCTGCACTTGCGGCAGCAGCAGCGAGAGCAGCAGTGGAACTCTCCCGATCTGATTTCCATGATCCAGACGATCACAGCAGTCCCGATAATCAACGAAAAGGAGTGTTTGACATACACGAACCTAGTTCTAAAGGTGAAGAAACTCATCAAGACATTCAAGCCGAGGACTTGAATCAGAGCTCGAAGACCTCGGAAATCAATATCTCGAGTCCTTCTTCGAGTAAAGAATCGTTAGAAGCAAACCTGGACATGAGGACTATGTCCATGGATGAAGTGGACCCGATCAAGCTATTGGAAAAGGATGTAGTTATTTATGAGAGTGATGATGATAACTATGATTTCAATGGTTCCAATTTTGATACAAGGGAGCTTAAAGACAAGGATGAGGAGCACTCGGAAAATACTGGACCGATGTTTCAGAACTCATCTGATAAGCAAAAGCATGTCCCCTCAAGCCTTCATGCTGGCTTGAAGCAGGAGACTGGACCTGAAAACCCCTCGAAACATGTCGGTCACAGTACCGGGACGAAAGGTAAACGACCATTTACTATAAACAAGGGGCCGCTTTCTGTGAGGTCTAGACAAGTGCGCGGGTACTGAGGAGCATCAGCATACTAAATTCAGCTTGGCGAGTTTCCATTATAGCATCAGGCGGGTCTATAAGTTTGTTTATTTGTTTGTTTCATTTTTTGTTAATTTTCATGAGATGTAAACTTGATTTTGAGTTTTTTGGAAAGATTTTTGAAACATTTAAGCATCTTCATCATTGTAAGCCAAGTGAAACAGAGATTTTTCCTAATAATTAAGAATCATCCTACTACTAAAACCAACAATTCTGAAATTCAGTTGATTAACCAAGGCCATTCAGCATTTCTAAAGAAGAAGAAAGCATATCTAGGTCTGGGAAAGGTTGCCACCACTTTGCTGCCATAGATTGATGATATCAGTGGCCTGATTCAGAAGGATAATCATCTTCTTCTGAGAAATCCAAGGCTTGCTTTCTAGAGTGGCCTTGAGCTCTTCCCAGGCGTCTTTCCTGGGCCAAAAGAAATATGGACTCAGAGGAACAGTGCCGTGGCCGGGTATGGCTTGATCAAGAGCGAGCCCGATGTTCTTCTCCATCCATATGAACTTCAGAACCAACCGGGGCTTTTCAACTTGCTTCACTGCCGCCTCAGATTTTTGAGGAATTGTGATGGATGGGGTTTCAGTCTCTGAGGATGTTTCAGCTGTGAGTGCTGAAGCAGTTAGTCTTTCAGTTCTGAAGATGGTAGGTGGGATTCTTTTCTTCAAACTGGGATTTGTCTTAAAGCAGATGGTGGGGTTGGAGGATTTTTGGTGACAAAAAGACTGCAAAGTGAGAGTGGTGTTGACAGTGGACGGCGTTGCCATGGACAACATTCTGTATTGCAATTTGCAAGATGGGAGAGACGAGAGCTTGTGGCGGTACTACTAGCCTTAAAAGTTACTTGGTGGAGATACGATAGATAAGGGTATGGACTTTTCAGCAGAATTGGCTCTTATCTTTTTGTCTTAAAAAAAAAAAAAAACGTATGTTCGACAATTAGCGAATGGTTGATAATAAATTATATTATTTAATAGTAGATAATTAATTGCATTAATTAATTTAATTAGTAAATTGTATTAGTTAATTGTATAGAAATATTTGATAAAATTAATTAATA